>CP032255.1:14479888-15079888 GCA_005610355.1 Gossypioides kirkii
CCGAGATCGATCTTGATGTATCTGAATGTCTAAAACAAAAGAGGCATCCCCAAAATCTTTCATCTCAAAATGCTTAGATAAAAACCTCTTAGTTTCATGCAATAAACCTATATCATTAGTGGCAAGCAAAATGTCATCGACATATAGAACCAAAAATATATACTTACTCCTACTAAATTTGTGATACACATAATCATCAACAATATTCATCTCAAAACCGAACGAAACAATTACTTGATGAAACTTGTGGTACCATTGACGAGAAGCTTGTTTGAGTCCAATAATGGATTTTTTTAATGTGCAAATCATACTCTTTGGGTCTTTGACTCAAAGTTTTTTGGTTGCACCATATAAATTGTTTCTTCAATGTTGTCATGGAGAAATGCAGTCTTAACATACATATGATGTAACTCAAGATCAAAATAAGCAACAAGCGCCATGACTATCCTAAAAGAGTCTTTCGATGAAACTAGAGAGAAAGTCTCTGTAAAATCAATGCCTTCTTTTTCAAAATATCCTTTAGCTACAATACGTGCCTTATACCTCTCCACATTACTATTTGCATCCCTCTTGGTTTTAAATATCCCTTTACAACTAATTGGTTTTGCACCTTTAGGTAATGGGACAAGTTCCCAAACTTTATTGTCTTGCATAGACTTATACTCATCTTTCATGGAATCAATCTACTTTGGATCATCTTCCATCATTCCATTATCATCCTCATGTTCTTGGAGAAATATAACATAATCATCTGGAATAGCATTTCTCCTTTCTCTTGTGGACCTTCTTAATGACACTTGTTTTTGAGGTTGTTGAGTTTGTTCTTCTAGAACAATTACCTCATCTTGAATAGGAAGTTGTTCAACATTGTCTTGTTGAAGTTCTGGATTCACTTCTTGATCAATGATAGGTATGAGAACCTGAACATCGTCAAAATGATAGTAGGAACTAAGTTAGAATCCAATTCCTCCTCAAAAGAAACGTCTCTAACCTTATTTCTCCCTCTAAACTCAACATCCTCAAAAATTGTTACAGATCTCTTCTAAAAAATATTCCTAATTGTTGGATCATAAAACTTATAGCCTCTAGATCGCTCAAAATAACCAATAAAGTAGCTGCTCACTATTTTGGAGTCCAATTTCTTTTCTTGTGGCCTATAAGGCCTTGCCTCAACTAGACATCCCCAAATGTGAAAGTGCTTTAGACTAGGCTTTTGACCTATCCAAAGCTCATAAAGTCTTTTGCAACTGCTTTAGTGGGTACTCTTTTCAGAATGTAAGCTATTGTCTTTAATGTTTCTCCCTAGAGGGACTCATGTAACACCCAAAACTAGACACCATCGTCGGTTAGGGTTTCGAGCTTACAAACGTTCACTATCAATGCAATCACAGAATAAAACTTATTTCCATATCACACTTAGTATTTAATATACAAATCAAATTAAGCACATCATCTTCATTTACGTCATCTCAATTTACAGGGACTTGATTTATATGCAACAGAAATAATTTACGAAACATTAAAATTCAACGAAACAAGGGTCACCCGGTCATGCCCCAAGCTGTGTGCATACACAAAATACCCATACACGATCGTGTCACAAACTATGTGATAGGTCGGGTGGACATACGAAATCACCCCACATGCCGTGTGTGTAACTGTGTGCTGGGCCATGTGTCTACTCAAACTTGGGCCACATGACCATGTCCTAGCCCGTGTGTTGCCCGTGTGTACCCTGCACCTATTTACCCAGGGCAAACACCCGTGTGGTGGCCTGTGTGTCAAGCCTGTACACTTATGAAAGCCCAAAAATAAGCAACAAAATTTCATACCAATCACACAATAAGCTCCAATCTTTATAACCTTGATAGCTCTACTAAAGCAAATCATAAAACATACAATTTTCATATAAGAAAGAGGCAAAACATACCAAATAACCATCATCCACAAAACATTTCACTTTTCTTACAAGTATGTCTATGTAAAACACTAGTCATGTTTCCAAAACATAAGTCATTCATCTAGACAATTATCATTTATACAATTCAACCAAAATCAACTATTATAGAAGACAACATCCTAGTACATGTCATATAACCAAGTTATGTAAAAACTGTCGAACAAACTCCCGGGATAGTGTGAGTTCTTCGAGGTGATCCGATCTTTAGGCAACAAAATAAATCTACAAAACATCAACAATTTCACGGTTAAGCCTTCAAAGTTTAGTAAATTCGTAATAAAATTTACTTATAGAACAACCAATTCGGTTATAGAAAGAGTAGTGAAACATCCTCGTAATTTTATGATATTAACATCAGGTAATTCTCTTCAGTCTTTCAAAAATTTATTTCAGTCGAGCCTAAATAGAGTTTAACTAGTATACGATGCTGCTCACAGAAGTTGATGAGAATCCGCAATGTATGCTGAACCTCAATCATCGATATGGTCCATATTACCCACTCACGATGCTGCTCACACAAGCTGTCAAGAATCCGCAACATATGTAGTAGGATCTCAACCATCGTAGGGGTTATTATAGTCAATATTCAGTATTTAGTCAAGATTCATCGACTTACGATGTTGCTCGCACAAGCTGTCAAGAAACTACAACGTATGCAAAATCTCAGCCATTACATAGATACAATTCATCGGCCTAAGGCCTAACATCTCATTTCTTCATTCCTTTCTCAAATTCCTCAAAATATTAAGCATATTTAATTTTCTACAATAAAAATAGAGTATAAGAAAGATTATAACAGTACGAACTTACCAGACGAAATTACAGTTAAAGATTAACTTAAGGACTATTCCATATTTTTTCCTTTTCCTCGATCAGTAGAACGATCTTGATCTATCATGACAAATCATTCAATTCTCTTATTAAAACATGTAATTTAAATCATTTAATACATTTAAGTCCTTTTGGGGAAATTTATGAAATTAACCCTAACATTTCATTTTTATTTAATTTAGTCCTTAGACCTTAAACATGCAAAATAACCATTCTCTTCCCAAACTCATACCAGCCGAATGCACAATGATACCTCCCCAATCTCTACTTACAATTCTTTCACTTTAAGTACATGTAATTTTACTATTTTAGCAATCTAGTCCTTAAACCTTGAAATCATCAAAAATTACTTTATAAAATCAACAAATCTAACAACCAAACTTCCAAAAATTCCATAAATTTTCAAGAATAAGCTCATTTGATGCAAGCATCAAAGTTGATGGGATGACTTTATTGCAAGGCCCAATTACAAGGTTAAAGGCAAGGAAGATGAAGGCAAGATTAAATGGATTTGTGCAAGGCTTCATCACAAATGCCTTGGACACACATACGAGTCAAAACGAAAACCAAGATTCACGTTCATGTTTTCAAGAAAACCAAGAAACCAAATCTTGGTCTAATTATGCCATTTGGGGAAATTTTTAGAAATCAAGAAAACCAAGAATTCAAATCTTGGAATTCTTGATCTAATAAACGGAATCTTGAAACTAACATCCAATGGATAATGTGTTACAGCGTAAGGATCGATCTCGGAAGGAAACCATGTGCAATATCAGAATTGACCCATTTACACGTAATTAAGCCCAACTTAAAGTTTTGGACACCATTTTGAAGCTGAGAATAACCCGTATTACAAATCAGGCCCAACGGAGCCCAAATCGAATTTATCTTAGTTTTTCCAAGTAAAAATTCGGCCCAAGCACAAGCCATTAAGCCTTAGTCGAAATTCCATATTAGATTGTTGTTTTAGTTTTTATTTATTAGCTAATTAGTTATTCAATTATTCTGCCAAGTTGTAATCAGTTATTTATTTAACTTTAAACTCCTAAGTTTAATTATGAGTCTAACTTTGGCGGTTATTTAAAGGCCTTAGCCACCCTCATTATTGCATTCAATTTAAATTCTTTTTATTGATTAATCAAGTTCTCTTTGAGTCTTAAGAAATTCTCTTAGGTCTTGTTTATTTTAAAAGTTGCTTTGGTAGTCTCTTTGATTGCAAGAGTAATCTTCACCTTTTTTCTTTCCTTGATCTTCTTCTTGGAGGGGAGAATTAGAGCCGTTAGCAAGCGGTTGTGAATCTCTTTGTGGATTCAAGGCTGTTGAGGACATCTTTCAAACACCATTGTCACCTTTCCATCTTTTATTCTCCTTAAAAATTCTATTTTGTTATTTCTTTATTAATTGATTCTAATTTTGTTTGATTTCATTCCAGGTCCTAAAAACACCAAGATATATCCTTTCCTATGCCAAATCAGCAAGATTCATCATAAAATTAGGGGTTCTTGGTCGTTTACATTATTTGGAATATTAAATTCCAAACAGTTTTCTTTTGAGCTTAAAAATCTGTTTTGCTTCCCCTTTCAGATCTGACTTTAAAAAAAATTCTCCACTTAAATTAGGGTTCTTTTAGTTAAAAAACCCCTAAAATTCATCCTTTCGTGCCCAAATTCGAACTACGTCTTAGTCTTTATTATTTGGGGTTTTTTTATTGATTTTGTTTTGTTTAGTTCCAGCCAATTTATTTTCCTTCAGATCTGACTTGTTTCTTTTTTTTTCAATGTGTTTCAGATCCAACAAGCAAACAATTCATCTCTAAACGTCTAGAGCCCTAGGACAAATCTGTGATGAGGTGACTTATGATTTTGTTTCGTCCATGCTTTTATCAAGTGGTATCAGATTTCAAGCGTTTGTAAGTGTTCGATCTTGAACAAGAAAGAACCAAAGATTCAAACCAGAAAAGAAAATAAAAGAAAAGAAAAGAAAAAATATCCTCACACAAGATCGAATCTGTTGAGTTTAATTCAGTTTGCACTTCTTTTGGAGCACTCTAAACGAAATCTATCTCGTTGCATCTATACTCATATTCAGGTTTGGGTTTATTTTCTTTTACTCTTAGATTAAGTATTCATTTGTTTTAAGTTTTCCTTCTTCTTTTACACAATCTAACACTTTCTCTTTTTCTTATGTTAGTAGGACGAAAAAGTTGCTTTCTCCTTCCTCCGAGCAACTTAATTCTATTGGAATCCAGCATTTCTTTGGATTCATAGAGCTCTTAGGTTCTTTGATTAGTGATTAAACTGTGTTTTAAAAGTGACTTGTTAATCTGACTTCAATTAAAACATTCATATGAGTTTTTCTAGCCTCATTAAGAACTTTATTTTCTTTTTTTTAGTGCATAATAATGAGATTTTATTTTATTTTTGAGTGTTGTGGATTTCAGTATGGTTACCACTCGTAGTAAAAAAGGAAGTGAGGAAACACGTGAGCAAGTACCAGATACATTAGAGGCTTTGGCAGGTTCCATCGTAAAGCTAGAAGAAAATATGAATGAGTACTTGGCCCAAATATGAGAACAACAAGCCAAACAACAGGCTGATCTTTTTGCTCAATTAACATGATCCATAGAGCAACTAGGTACTCAAGTTTAGCATCGACACAATCATAATGCTGATGGTGATGAGTTTGAGGTTGACCAACCTCGCGATCATGATGCTCGTAGAAATCGACGTGGTGATGGTCCTCATGCACGTCCTATTCGTAGAGGCCCTTGTGAGTTGGATGAAAACTTTGGTTACCATGATTATAGACAGCCCCCTTGGCTAAATCGAAGTTTTCCATTCCACAATTTCGTGGAAAAAATGATCCAAATGTTTATTGTGATTGGGAAGCAAAAATGGAGAATCTATTTCAGTACTTTACGTGTCCTGATAATGAGAAAGTTCTCATGACAACTTTAGAATTTTTTGATTATGCCTTGAGTTGGTGGACTCAACTAGGAATTAGTCGCCACCGTAACTATGAGGGTGCAATTTATACATGGGAGGAACTCAATATAGTGATGCGCAAACGTTTGTCCCTCCTCACAATTATATTGGGCTAAAAAACTCCAGAATTTGATGCAAGGTAATCGGTCCGTTGATGACTACTTTAAAGAAATAGAGACTCTAATGCAGCAAGCTAGTATTGAAGAAGATGATGAGTCTACCATGGTTCGGTTTGTTAAGGGGTTGAATAAACCAATTGTGAACATATTGCGATTGCAAACCTATATCGACTCTGAGGAAGTCGTTCAAAAAGCAACGGAGATTGAACAATAATTGCACGAACAAGGTCCTCGATCTTTCTCCTCAAGTCAATATTACAAAGGTAACAATTCCAATGATTATTTTCGAAATTCTAAACTGTCTTTTACTACTAAACCAAAATTTAATATAATACTAATGACCTCGTAAATATTAAATAATTAATATTTACGGTCTAACACATCGAATTTATGGCCACGAAACCACCATTCCCGATCATACTAAAAGTAGACTAATTAGTAAATTCTCATTTAATTTGAATTTAATTGCAATTTACCAAAATCTCCAGATATCCATGTCATTTCTATTATTAGGCCATCTAAAGAGGGTCCAATTACACAATTGGTGCTTCAATTACATTAAATTCAATTAAATAAACTTGTTTTCAATTTAGCCTTAAACTAATTAGGAATAAATGAATAAATAACCCAATAGTTAGTGGATGGTAATCATATCACCACCGCTTGGACTTTTTGACCATGGTTTAATTACCATTTTGGTCCCTTTACTATTTTTAATCAATAGCAATTAACTTTTACCTCTTTTACGATTTACTCCTTTTTCCTTAATTAAGCAATTAATCATCAAAATTACCCAACCAAACTTCCATTCATATATAATATGACTCTATAAATATTTAATACGGCCCTTAACTTCAAAAATGAGGTCCTGATACCTCATTTTCTAAAACCACTTGACTTTTGAACCGAACCACTTATACTAACTTTTAATTCAATAATTAAAATTCACCAATTCAAAATTCCATATAAAATTATTATTGAATCATATAATTTAAACACTCATTATAAGAATTTTCTCGTCGAGTTTATGGTCCCGGAACCACTATTTCTAACACCACTAAAAAATGGGTTGTTATAGACATCCGATGGATAATGTGTTCTAGCATAAGCGGATCGATCTCGGAAGGAAACCATGTGTAAGATCAGAATTGGCCCATTCACACGTCACTAAGCCCAACTTAACGTTTTGGACACCATTTGGAAGTTGAGAAGAACTCGCATTGCAAATCATGCCCAACGGAGCTCAAATCAAATTTATCTTAGTTTTTCCAAGTAAAAATTTCGCCCAAGCACAAGCCATTAAGCCTTAGCCGAAATTTCATATTAGATTGTTGTTTTAGTTTTATATATTAGTTAATTAGTTCTTCGATTATTTTGTTAAGTTGTAATCAGTTATTTATTTGACTTTAAACTCCTAAGTTTGATTAGGAGTCTGACTTTGGGGGTTATTTAAATGCCTTAGCCACCCCTCATTATGACATTCAATTTTAATTCTTTTTATTGATTAATCAAGTTCTCTTTGAGTCTTAAGGAATTCTCTTAGATCTTGTTTATTTTATAAATTGCTTTACCTACAATGGAAGTAAACATGTTAGTAACAGAACCTTCTTCAAAAAGGTCTAAAGGGTAAGCTACATAACATATATATTGATCATCTTCTCCAGGAACGGGCTCAATGTGGTAGCATCGCCCTTTGTAACGATCAAGGCTGGTAAGCCCATCGGTCCACACAGTTGTCCATGTACCAGTAAAAGATTCAGCTTCAAGGCTACCTAGAACATCTTTCAAACACCATCGTCACCTTTCCATCTTTTATTCTCCTTAAAAATTCTATTTTGTTATTTCTTTATTATTTGATTCTAATTTCGTTTGATTTCATTCTAGGTCCTAAAACCACCAAGATTCATCTTTTCCCATCCCAAATCAGTAAGATTCATCATAAAATTAGGGATTCTTGGTCGTTTATATTATTTGGAATCTTTAATTAAAAAATAGTTTTCTTTTGAGCTTAAAAATCTATTTAAAAAATCTGTTTTGTTTCCCCTTTTAGATCTGAATTTGGACGAAATTCTCCAGTTAAATTAAGGTTCTTTGAGTTCAAAAAACCCTAAAATTCATCCTTTGGTGCCCAGATTAGAACTACATCTTAGTCTTTATTATTTGGGGTTTATTTATTAATTTTTTTTGTTTAGTTCTAGCCAATTTATTTTCCTTTAGATCTGACTTGTTTCTTTGTTTTTCAATGTATTTCAGATTCAACAAGCAAATAAGACATCTCTAAACGTCTAGAGACCTAGGACAAATCCGTAACGAGACGACTTACGATTCTGTTCCATGCGTGCTTTCATCATCGTTCATCAATGGAAAGATATTTAACATTTGATAGAATCACAAATTAGTCCTTGGGTTAGCTAGATTACGCTAATACGGACTCAAAAAATAAAAATTACTAAAAACAGGTGGGAAATCACCTACCAAATGAAAGCACTAAGTATGGTCGAATTCTTTTCTTCTCCTCCTAGGCTTCTTTTGCTTTTCCTATAGAAGAAGATGAATGAAAATCCTTTAATTTCCTTTTTCTTTCATTTTAACTAATTTATTTGTAAATTACTAAATTGCCCTTAATGAATTAGTTTAGATTTCCACCAACAAAATACCCTAAACTGTCCACTTACCTTTTGGTTGATGTATTTACCTATTAAGGACTTTAACTTATCCTCCATTTGGCGTTTAATGCATTTAATCTATAAAATTCAATATTTACACCTTTTACGATTTAATCCTTTTTACTTAATTAACTATCTAAATGATAAAATATCTTAACCAAAATTCAATACGATGCTAATGACATCACTAACATTAAATGTAACAGCCTAGTTTTTAATGGTGTCGAAACAGCGGTTTCGAGACCACAACTCCGACAAGTCGAGTCGTAAATTTATTTATTTTATTATTTATGATATCATTAGCATCGTATTAAATTTTGGTTAAGTAATCCTATCTATTGGATAATTAATTAAGAAAAAGGGATTAAATTGTAACAGAGTGCAAAAGAATAACATGTTTAATTAGAGGGACCAAACAGGTAAATTGACCAATTAGAGTTAAGTAGTAGAAAGTTATGATATATATATTGATTATAATGAGGATTAATTAAAGTAAAAATGAGTTAATAAAGTTTAATGATGAAAGTCAAAATAATTACAAATTGTCATTGATATATATATGAAATTAAAAGAAGAAAAATATCATTTTTTTCATCTTTTCTTCTTTCTTCTTCATGGCCAAAATAAGAAAACCTAGGGTTTTCCATTGATGAACTTTGAGCTTTGATTTGGGTGAGTAAACCTTGATCGTTTTTAGTAATTTCTATGTTTTCGAGTCCGTATTAGCTTAATCTAGCTAATCTAAGGACTAATTTGTGAATCTATCAAATGTTGTGAATCTTGCCATTATTGACTATGCTTTTCTTGAAAATTTTTGATAGTTTTGAATGCTTTATAATTGGGTTGGATCTTTTCATAAAGTGATTTTTGATGAAATTAGGGTTGAAGGAGTAAAATGTAAAACTGATGATATTATGTGCGTTTTATTAAAATGATTGGTTTGTAGAGACTTGTATAAGAACTATGAGTATTTGGTTGGAGTTTATTTAGAAAAAAATGGGCATTTTGCATGTTTTGTGTTGAAAGGACTAGATTGAATAAAAGGAATATATTAGGGGTAAAATTGTAAATTTCCTAAAAGATCAAATTGTGTTAAATGATTGAATTATGTGACTTAATGTGGAATTTGGGTGATTTTTTATTTAGATTACGATCACACCACGAAACAAGGAAAGGAGAAATTAGCAGAATAGTTTTTAGAGCCTATCCGTAACTGCCAATAAGTCCGGTAAGTTTGTAATGTTAAATTCTTATTTATAATTGCACATTATTTTCTTCTTTACAACTGTTGCTAATGGGAAACGATAATTGGAGACGAGAAAGATGGAAACGATGAAATGAAAGTTATCCGGCCATGTGCCAAAGATTGAAATTGGTCCGACGGCTGAGATCCTGCATTTCTTGCGGATTCTCTATAGCATCGTGAGTCACTGTAAAGTGAAATGAATCCAAGAATGGATTACAGACCCTATGATGGCTGAGATTTATACTTGATTTGCATATTCTCGTCAGCTTAGTGTGAGCAGCATCATTAGGGAACAGTTATATATGTACAGATACTGTATCGATGGCTGAGGTATCGCATATGTTTCGAGTCCTCATTAGCTTAGTGTGAACAGCATCGTATACTAGTAACAAGAATGACCTTAGGTCAAAAAGGATGAAATCTGATTATAGATTATTGAAGTACAATCGTGTGATTACAGATTGTACAACTCATGTTATTTGGTAAATTATTAAACTCTACGAACTTGCTAAGCTATGAAAACTTACCTGTGAATTTGTTGTTGTTTTGTAAATTCTACTTTAGCAGCATCGTTAGGGAACAGTTATATATGTACAGATACTGTATCGATGGTTGAGGTACCGCATATGTTTTGAGTCCTCGTCGCTTAGTGTGAACAGCATCGTATACTAGTAACAAGAATGACCTTGGGCCAAAAGGGATGAAATCTGATTATAGATTACTGAAGTACAGTCGTGTGATTACAGATTGTACAACTCATGTTATTCGGTAAATTATTAAACTCTACAAACTTGCTAAGCTATGAAAGCTTACCTATGAATTTGTTGTTGTTTTACAGATTCTACTTTGTTGCTTGAAGATCGGATAATCTCGAAGAAATCACACTATCCCGAGAGCTCGTTCGGTAGTATTTACATCACTTAGTTATATGGCATGTACTAGGATGATGTTACGCTTGAATTACTTTATTTTGAGAATGTTGAACTCTTTGTTGAACAAAGTTTGTATGTTTACTTGAAGTTGTAATTAGGCAATTATGCTTTGAAATGTTTTTTCATGTAAATTCATCAAATACTTATGCTGACTTATGAATTTTATGGTATTATGAAAATACAAGTATTGTGTTGAGCAATGGTTGGTAAACATAAGAACTTGTGTTATTATTTGAATTCTACATACTTGTTTCAGTAAAACTCTTGATGTATCGGTAGAAATACAGGGTGAGAGAGAGGTTGGTTACTGACTTGCATTGTATCGGTAGTACCATGATAAGTATCGTTACTTTTGTTCATAGTAGTATTTGTAGTTTAGGTACTTGTATCGGTAGAAGTTACAGGGTAAGACTTCTTAGCTATCTAGAGTTTTTAGTATCGGTAGAAGTATGACTTGTTTCGATAGAAGTTACACTTGCATCGGTAGAAATTTGCACTGTTTCTGAATTGCTTACTGACTTGACTACTACCGATACTTGTCAACAAGTACCAATAAAAGTCTCTCAAAATCATGAAAATAACATTTTTGCCCTTGTTGAGTTGTGTTTATATTTAATTTATGTTTTTATGTCATGTATAATGTATTACTCTATTTAATAATGAATAAATGAATTAATATTGAGAAATAATCTGCTATAGATTATTTGAAGAACCTCGGGATCCTATCCGATGATGATAACGGTTTTAGGTATTACATTTAGTGGTATCAAAGCTTACGATTTAGCCATTTCTTGGACTGTATTGACTGTGTTTAAATGATTTAAAAGTACATGCCATATGAACCTGTGATAGTGTGATATAGATGGATCTGATCTAACTATAGTTTTTGCAGATAAATACAAGATGTCTGATTCTGAAAGAGATAAGACCAATGAGGTAAATAGTAATCTCCTGACTAATGATTCTGGGGCTAGTCATAGTGTACCGATATTATCGATGACAGAGAATGAAGCAAAGAATATGTTTTTCGAACTGATGGGACAATGGGTCTCAGAGTTCATAAGGAACAATCCGGTGGCACCACCTCTTCCACTTCGTGTTACACAGCCTCCTGCCTAACCGATAGTAGCTCCAGTAATGCGTCCACCTCTCCGAGTGATAGAATAAAGATGTCGTATTTTGACAGATAGGGTTAGGAAATATGGGGCAGAGGAATTTCATGGTAGTGTAGAGGATAACCCATCTAGAACCGAGTATTTGGTTAGAAAACCCTTTGTAGGCATTGAACGAAATGGCTTATCGTCCGGAAGATTATTTGAGGTGTGCAACTTCGTTATTGAAAGACGAGGCTTACAAGTGGTGGACAACGATCTTAGATGTGGCTTTTGAGAATAAAATTAGTTGGGAATTCTTTCAAGCTAAGTTCAAAAAGAAATATGTCAGCAAAAGGTACCTGGATCGAAAGAAGAAAGAGTTCTTAGAATTAAAATAGGGGAACAAGACAGTGGCAGAATATGAACGGGAATTTGTACAACTCAACAAGTATGCCAGAGAGATTGTACCAACAGATGAGGCTATATGTGTCTGTTTTGAAGATGGACTAAATGATGAGATCAAGATGATGGTAGGTAGTTCTGAACTACCACCATTTGTGGGCCTGTCAGATAGAGCACAAAAAATGGAAGAAATATACAACCATAAAAGACAGAGAGAGAAAAGATTCTGAGAGTTCGACAAGAAGAGTCCTTTCAAACCTTTTTCTATGCAGCCGTCGAAGAAATTCAGAGAAAATGAAACTCGTGGGGTAGTTTCATCTGGATTTCTGAGCAGAAGCAGATCAGGACCACCAAAGTTTAGACTTCAAAATCGTCCTGCAGATAGTGTAGCTACTGTTCGTACTATACCTAATCCAACATGCGACCATTGTGGAACGTACCATGCGAGTGAGTACCGAAAGACGAAAGGAGCTTGTTACTAATACGGAGGTACAAATCATTTCATGCGAAACAGCTCAATGACTTCGAAAGTGAAAGAGGACCAAAGTGTGAAACCCCTATTACTTCGAAAGTACAAGCAAAAACTGAGGCGATAACAAGGGTAATGTAGCTAGATCTGAGGTCCGAGCATTTGCACACACATATGCCATCAAAGCTAGAGAAGACGCTATCGCTCCCGATGTTGTGACCGTGAAAGTCAAGGGCTGTGAATTTCCTGCTGACCTAATGTTATTACCTTTCACTGAGTTCGATGTGATTTTGTGTATGAACTGGTTATCCGAGCATTATGCAGTGGTATATTGCAAGCAAAGATAAATTGATTTGAAATGCCCGACTGGTGAAGTAATTACAGTTGAATCCGGTAGGTTGAGCAGTAAAACCATAGTGACCTCAGCTATCTCAATGCAAATGGTTCGTAAAGGCTGTGAAGCATTTTTTGCTTATATACTCGACACATGGGATTCGGGGACAGAGTTGAAACAAGTACTAATTATTGATGAGTTTACGAATGTGTTTCCAGAAGAGTTATCGGGTTTACCACCGATCAGAGAGGTAGAGTTCGACATTGATTTGATACATGCCACCACACCGACCTCGACTCCACCATACAGAATGACACCGACGGAGTTGAAAGAGTTAAAGGCTCAGTTGCAAGAATTGCTAGACCGATGTTTTATACGACCGAGCATATCACCTTAGGGTGCACCTGTGCTATTTGTGAAGAAGAAAGACGGCTCAATGAGAATGTGTATAGACTACCGATAGTTGAATAAGGTAATAATCAAGAATAAATACTCGTTTCCTGGTATTGACGAGTTATTGATCAATTGAAAGGTGCAATTGTATTTTCCAAAATAGACCTTTGATCAGGTTACTACCAAATGCGAGTGAAAGATTGTGATATATCGAAAACAGCATTCAAAACCTGGTATGGACATTATGAGTTTCTAGTAATGTCGTTCGGGTTGACTAACGCCCCAGCAGCATTTATAGATTTGATGAATCGAGGTTTCAGCCTTAGTTGGATAGATTCGTGGTAGTGTTTATCTCTGACATACTGATTTATTCCAGAACAGAGTCAGAGCATACTCAGCATCTAAGAGTGGTATTGTAGATTTTGTGAGCAAAACAGTTATACACGAAATTTAGAAAATGCAAATTCTAGCTTCGAGAGGTTGGATTTCTAGGTTATGTGGTATCTTCAGAAGGATTACAGGTTTATCCAAGCAAAGTTTCCGCTATTCTCGATTGGAAAGTATCGAAAAATGTTTTTGAGGTATGCAGCTTTTTGAGATTAACAGGTTATTACCGCCAATTTGTGAAAGATTTCTCTATCATAGCTTTACAGATAACAAAGTTACTGCAAAAGAATCTAAATGATAAAATATGCTTTTGCCGATCTATTTACCTATTAAGGACTTTAACTTATCCTAAAATTAGCATTTAATGCATTTAATCTATAGAATTCAACTTTTACACCTTTTAAGATTTAATCCTCTTTACTTAATTAACTATCTAAATGATAAAGTATCTTAACCAAAATTCAATACAATACTAATGACATCACTAACATTAAATGTAACAACTCAGTTTTCAGTGGTGTCGAAACACTAGTTTCCGGACCACAACTCCAACAAGTCAAGTCGTAAATTTATTTATTTTATTATTTATGATATCATTAGCATCATATTAAATTTTGGTTAAGTAATCCTATCGATTAGACAATTGAATAAGAAAAAGGGATTAAATTGTAAAAGAGTGCAAAAGTATAACTTATTAAAATAGAGGGACCAAACGGGTAAATTGACCAATAGGAGTTAAGTAGTAGAAAGTTATGATATATATATTGATTATGATGAGGATTAATTAAAGTAAAAATGAGTTAATTAAGTTTAATGATGAAAGTCAAAATAATTACAAAATTGCCATGGCTATATATATATATGAATTTAAAAGAAGAAAAATATCATTTTTTCATCTTTTCTTCTTTCTTCTTCACGACCAAAACAAGAAAACCTAGGGGTTTCCATTGATGAACTCTAAGCTTTGATTTGGGTGGGTAAACCTTGATCGTTTTTAGTAATTTCTATGTTTTCGAGTCCGTATTAGCTTAATCCAGCTAATATAAGGACTAATTTGTGAATTTGTCAAATGTTGTGAATCTTGCCATTGTTGAATATGCTTGTTCTTGAAAGTTCTTGATAGTTTTGAAAGATTGATGATTGGGTTGGATCTTTTTGTAAAGTGATTTTTGATGAAATTAGGGTTTAAGGACTAAAACATAAAAATGATGAAATTGTGTGCATTTGATTGAAATAATTGGTTAGTAGAGATTTTTATAAGAACTATGAGTATTCGACTAGAGTTTATTTAGAAGAAAATGAGTATTTTGCATGTTTTGTGTTGAAAAGACTAGATTAAATAAAAGGAAAATATTATAGGTAAAATCATAAATTTCCCTAAAAAGATCAAATTGTGTTAAATGATTGAATTATGTGCTTAATGTGGAATTTGGGTGATTTTTTTTATTTAGAATACGGTCACGCCACGGAACGAGGAAAGGGGAAATTAATAGAATAGTCCATGGAGCCTATCTGTAACTGCAAATAAGTCCGGTAAGTTCATAATGTTAAATTCTTATTTATAATTGCACAATATTGTCTTCTTTACAACTGTTGCAACTGGGAAATGATGATTGAAAATGAGAAAGATGGAAAGGATGAAAGGAGAGTTATCCGGCCTTCTACCAAAGATTGAAATTGGTCTGATGGCTGAGATCCTGCATTTGTTGCGGATTCTTTACAGCATCGTGAGTCATTGTAAAGTGAAATAAATCCAAGAATGGATTACAGGCCCTACAATAGTTGAAATTTATGCTTGAATTGCATATTCTCATCAACTTAGTGTAAGCAGCATCATTAGGGAATAGTTATATGTAAAGATACCGTATCAATGACTGAGGTACCGCATATGTTATGAATCCTCGTCAGCTTATGTGAGCAGCATCGTATACTAGTAACAAGAATGACCTTGGGTCAAAAGAGATGAAATCTGATTATAGATTACTGAAGTATAGTCGAGTAATTACAGATTATACAACTCATATTATTCGGTAAATTATTAAAATCTACAAACTTGCTAAGCTATGAAAGCTTATATGTGAATTTGTTGTTGTTTTGTAGATTTTATTTTGCTGCTTGAAGATTGGATCATCTCGAAGAAATCACACTATCTCGGGAGCTCATTCGGTAGTATTTACATCACTTGGTTATATGGCATGTACTAGGATGATTTTACTCTTGAATCACTTGATTTTGGGAATGTTGAACTCTTTGTTGAACAAAGTTTGTATGTTTGCTTAAAGTTGTAATTGGCAATTATGTTTTGAAATGTTTTGTCATGTAAATTCATCAAATACTTATGCTGACTTATGAATTTTGTGGTATTATGAAAATACAAGTATTGTGTTGAGCAATGGTTGGTAAACATAAGAACTTGTGTTATTATTTGAATTTTACATACTTGTTTCAGTAAAGCTCTTGCATGTATCGGTAGAAGTACGGTGTAGGAGAGAGGTTGGTTACTAACTTGCATTGTATCGGTAGTACCATGATAGGTATTGGTAGTTCTGTTCATAGTAGTATCGGTAGTTTGTGTACTTTTATCGGTAGAAGCTGCAAGATAAGACTTCTTAGCTCTTTAGAGTTTTTAGTATCGATTGAAGCATGACTTGTTTCGATAGATGTATCACAAGTATAAGAAGAAATCTGCACTGCATCTAAATTTCTTACTGACTTGACTACTACCGATACTTGTCCAACAAGTATTGGTAGAAGTCTCTCAAAATCATGGAAATGACATTTTTGCCCTTGTTGAGTTGTGTTGATATTTAATTTATGATTTTATGTCATGTATAATGTATTACTCTATTTAATAATGATTAAAGGAAGTAATATTGAGAGATAATCTGCGATAGATGATCTGAGGAACCATTGGACCCTATCCGGCTACAGTAACGAATTTTGGGTGTTACATTAAATAAATAAAATTTATTGCTCGACTTGTCAGAATTGTGATCCTTAAATCACTGTATTCAACACCATTGAAAATCAGGCTGTTACAACTTCTCTTTAGGAAATTTCGTCCCTAAATTTCTTACCAGTAAACAGGTTAGGGTACTATGATTTCATTGATGCTTCAGTCTCCCGTGTAGCTTCTTCTAACCCGTGACGTTTCCACAAGACTTTTACTAGCAGTACTCTTTTGTTTCGTAACTCCTTTACCTCATGAGCCTGAATTGTAATCTGTTCTTTTGAGTACAATAAATCTGGTTGTATCTCAACCTCATAGGGAGTAATCATATGAGAATGATCTGATCGATACCGTCACATCATCGATACATGAATGACATTATGAATCTTCTCAAGTTTTGGAGGTAAAGCTAGCCTGTAAGCTACAGGACCTACCATCTCGATGATCTCATACGGCCTAATAAATCACGAACTTAACTCTTTTTTTCCAAAATGTAGCACCTTCTTCCAAGGTAAAACTCTCAGAAAAACTCGATCTCCGACTGTAAATTCTATATCTTTTCTCTTAAGATCTGCATATGACTTTTGACGATCGAACGTTGCCTTTAAACAATCACGAACTATCCAAAACTTATATTCTGTCTCATGAATCAAATCAGTCCTAACCAATTTGGATTCACTCAACTATGACCAATACAATGGCATTCTACACTTTCTACCTATAGAGCCTCAAATGGTGTCATTTTAATATTAGACTGATAGATGTTATTATAAGCAAATTCTACCAACGATAGATACCTCTCCTAACAACCATCAAACTCGAGTACATAGCATCACAACATATCTTTTAGAATTTCTATTACTCGTTCAGACTGTCCATCTATCTGCGAATGATATGCAGTACTGAAATTCAGTCTAGTACCCAAAGCCTCATGTTGCTTACCCTAGAATCTTGAAGTAAAACATGGATCCCTGTAAGAGATAATAGATACTGGCACCCCGTGCAGTCACACAATATCAGATACATACAACTCAGCTAACTTCTCAAGTGTGAAATCTACACGAACAGGGGTGAAGTGATTTAATTTGGTTAATCTATCAACTATATCCTAAATCGAATCTTTGTTCCTCGGTGTTACAAAAAATCCATAGTAACTCATTCTCACTTCCACTCAAGGATAGTAATAGGCTGCAACAAATCAGATGGTACCTGATGCTCAAGTTTTACTTGCTGACACACTAGACATCTAGTTACATACTCAGAAATCTCATGTTTCATGCTCGGCCACCAGTACATTTTCTTCAAATCATTATACATTTTCACACTTCTCGAATGAATGGAATAAGTACTACTGTGAGCCTCTACCAAAATGTCTCGCTTTAAATCCAGATTATCGGGAATACATACTCTGTTCTGATAGTACATCATGCCTTCAGCATCCACAGTGAACACTGTTGTGGAATCACATCGAATCTATTCTTTCTTGGCTACTAGCTTCGGATCATCTTTTTGTAGCTCCCGAATTCTTTGCAAAAATAATGGTCTCGTTCTAAGTTTAGCTATCACTGAACCATCACCCTCTAGAGATAAATGTGCAGTCAACGCCCTCAATGCGAACAATTATTTTTGGCTCAAAGCATCGGCAACAACATTAGCTTTTCCCAGATGATAATCAATCACAAGATCATAATCTTTTAGTAGTTCTAACCATTGTCGCTATCTCAAATTCAGCTCCTTCTGAGTCATTAAATACTTCAAACTCTTATAATCTATAAATATGTGGCATCTCTTACCATAAAGATAATGATGCCAAATCTTCAATGCAAAAACTATGGCAGTTAACTCCAGATCATGGGTCGAATAATTCCTCTCATGCGGCTTTAACTGTTGGGAGGCATAAGCTTTCATTTTTCCAGCTTGCATCAATACACATCCCAGCCCATTCAATGATGCATCGTTATAAACAATAAATTATTTCACCGTATTAGGTTGTGTCAAAAATCGGAGCTTCTGTTAACGTTTTCTTTAGTTGATCAAAACTCTGCTGACACTTTTCTATCCAGACAAACTGAACATTCTTCTAAAGCAACTTTGTCATTGGCAAAGCTATGATGGAGAAATCTTTGACAAATCGGCGGTAAAATCTATCCAATCCAAGAAAACTTCCTACCTCAGAAACATTCTTCGGAACTTTCCAGTTAAGAATAGTAGAAACCTTACTTGGATCAACTCGCATTTCTTAAGAAGATACAACATGACCCAGAAATCCAACATCTCTAAGCCAAAACTCATATTTATTAAATTTTGCATACAACTACTTTTCTCGCAAAATTCGCAACACCTCTCTCAAATGCTGGGTATGATCAAACTCTATCTTGGAGTAGATTAGTATATCATCAATAAATACCACTACAAATCTATTCAACTAAGGCTAGAAGATTAGGTTCATCAAATCCATAAATACTGCCGAGGCGCTAGTCAACCCAAACGGCATCACCAAAAATTCATAATGTCCATATCGAGTTCTGAATGCAGTCTTTGACATATCACAGTTTTTGACTCGCATCTGATAATAACAAGACTTGAGGTCAATTTTAGAAAATAATGTTTCACCTTTCAACTAATCAAGTAACTCGTTAATATAAGGCAATGAATACTTATTCTTTACTGTAACCTTGTTCAGCTATCGATAATCTATACACATTCTCATTGAATCATCCTGTTTCTTTACAAACAACACTGGTGTACCCTTGGGTAATACACTCGAATGAATAAAGCCTCTATCCAGTAACTCTTGCAACTTGCCTTAAGTTCTTTCAACTCAATCGGTGTCATTCTGTACGGTGGAATCGATATCGGAGTAGTGCCAAGTATCAAATTAATGTCAAACTCCACTTCTCTGATCAAAGGTAATCCCAGTAACTCTTCCGGAAACACATTTGTAAACTCATTAACAACTGATACCTGATTCAATTCTGTTCTTGAATCTCGTGTGTCAAGTATATAAGCCAAAAATGCTTCACAGCATTTACGAACCATCTTCTGTGCAAAAATAGTTGAAATCACTCTAGCATCACTGTTCAATTTATCGAACTCCATTGTAGTCACTTCGCCCGTCGGGCATTTTAAATCACTCTAGCATCACTGTTTGCAGTTAACCACCGCATCATACTCAGATAACCAGTCCATACCCAATATCACATCAAACTCATAGAAGGGTAGTAACATCAGATCAGCAGGAAACTCACAGCCCTAGACTTTTAATGAACATTTACGACACACCAAATTAACTATGACACTATGACCCAATGGGTTTCTAACTTGAACATTAAATTTAGTTGACTTAATAGACAAATTTTTATCAGTTGCCAAAGTACTATATATATAAGAATAAGTCAACCCTTGGTTAATCAAGGCACACACGATATCATTAAAAAGATAGAATATACCAGTTACAGCGTCAAGTGCATTAGCCTCTTCTCTGGTTCAGATGGCATATGTCCATGTAGGTGCTCGAACTTCAGACCTATTTGCATTATCTTTATTATCATTACGGTTTCCGCTCATATTACTACTCTGTCCTGAACGTCTACCCTTTTGCGGTGTGATCGGGGGTTTTACACTTCGATTCTCTACTTCAGGTACCATCAAACAATTATGTACCAGGTGATCAATTGCTTCACATTTGAAGCATGCTCCCTTCTTTATTCGGCACTCACCCTGGTGAAATCTTCCACAATATCCACACGCAGGATTTGGAGCATTACGAAAACTGGCCACACTATCCACATGCCTATTTTTAAATCTAGATTCAGGTTATCCCGATTTGCTCTTGCTTTAAAAATCAGATGAAGTTGTCACACAATTCTCATTTTCTCTATATTTCTTTGGCGGCAGCAAAGAGAAAGCTTTGGAAGGGTTCTTCTTACCAAATACTCGAAATTTCTTCTCTCTGTCTTTTATGATTATAAATTTCCTCCATTTTCTATGCTCAATCTGTCAACACAACAAACAGTTATAGTTCTGAAGCACCAACCATCATCTTAATTTCATCATTCAATCTGTCTTTAAAAGAATACACATAGCTTCATCTGTCGATACAATCTCCCGAGCATACTTGCTGAGGTATACAAATTCTCGTTCATATTTAGTAACAACTTATTTCTCTATTTTAATTTCAGGAACTCTTTCTTCTTTCGATCCAGATATCGTTTGCTAATGTATTTCTTTTTAAATTCGGTCTGAAAGAACTCCCAACTAATTTCATTTTCAGGAAACACTGCCACCATTATTGTCCACCAGCTATAAGCCTCCTCTTTCTGCAGTGATGCGACACACTGCAAATAGTCTTCAGAAGGACAAACCATTTCATTAAGAGCTTTCAAAGTATTTTCCAGTCAGTATTCAGCTTTGGTTGGATCATCCTCGATACTCCCTCGAAATTCCTCATCCCCGTATTTTCTAACCTTATCTGTCGAAATACGATGTCTCTGTTTTACTACAAGGGGAGGTGGAGGCACAACGAGTGGTACTACTAGTCGTATAACAGGTTGCACAAGAGGAGGTGGAGGTTGCGGAGCTGTCGGATTGTTCCTCATAAACTCAAAAAACCATTGGCTTATCTAGCCAAAGAATATATTTTTCTTCTCATTTTTAGTCATCGGTATAACCGGTACACCTTGACTTGCACCAAAATCAAAATTCGGGATATTGCTGTTCATCTCATTAGTTTCACCTCGTTTTGAGTTAGACATCTTTACTTATCTGCAAAAATTTAAGGTTAGATCGGATTTATCATAATCAAACTATCACTAGTTTATATGACATGTAATTCTAAGCCTTTAAATTCATAAATTCAATCCAAGAATCGACTAAACCGTAAGCTTTGATACCACTGAATATAACACGTAAAACTTGATACTGTCGTCGATTAGGGTTCTGAGCTTACAAATGTTCACTATCAATGCAATCACAGAATAAAACTTATTTCCATATCACACTTAGTACTTAATATACAAATCAAATTGAACACATCGTCTTCATTTATGTCATCTCAATTTACAGGGACTTGATTAATATGCAACAGAAGCAATTTACGAAACATTGAAATTCAACGAAATAGAGATCACACGGTCGTGCCCCAGGCCGTGTGCCAGACCGTGTGCATACATGAAATACCCATACACGGACGTGTCACAAATCGTGTGACAAGCTGTGTGGACATACGAAATCACCCCACACGCTCATGTGTGTAATCGTGTGCTGGGTCATGTGTCTACTCAAATTTGGGCCACACGACCGTGTCTCAGCCCGTGTGTTGCCCGTGTGTACCCTACACATATTTACCGAGGGCACACACCCGTGTGATGACCAGTGTGTTAAGCCGTGTACACCTACGAAAGCCCAAAAATAAGTAACAAAATTTCATACCAATCACACAAGAAGCACCTATCTTTATAACCTTGATAGCTCTACTAAAGCACATCATAAAACATACAATTTTCACATAATAAAGAGGCAAAACATACCAAATAACCATCATCCACAAAACATTTCACTTTTCTTACATGTATGCCTACTTAAAACACTAGTCATGTTACCAAAACATAAGTCATTGATCTAGAAAATTATCATTTATACAATTCAACCAAAATCAAATATTATAGAAGATAACATCTTAGTACATGTCATATAACCATGTGATGTAAAAACTACCGGATGAACTCCCGGGATAGTGTGAGTTCTTCGAGGTGATCCGATCTTCAGTCAACAAAATAAATCTACAAAACAACAACAATTTCACGGGTAAGCCTTCAAATCTTAGTAAGTTCGTAATAAAATTTACTTACAGAACAACCAATTCTGTTATAGAAAGAGTAGTGAAACATCCTCGTAATTCTATGACATTAACATCAGGTAATTCTCTTCAGTCTTCCAGAAATTTAGCTCAATCAAGCCCATACAGAGTTTAACCAGTATATGATACTACTCACACAAGCTGATGAGAACCTGTAACATATGTAGGACCTCATCCATCTATACGGTCCATATTACCCACTCATGATGCTGCTCACACAAGTTATCAAGAATCCGCAACATATGCAGGATCTCAACCATCGTAAGGGTTCATACAATCAGTATTCAGTATTCAATCAGGATTCATTGACTCATGATGCTACTCTCACAAGCTTCCAAGAAACGGCAACGTATGTAGAATCTCAGCCATTGCGTCGATAGAGTTCAATGGCCCAAGGCCTAACATCTAATTTCTTCATTCCTTTCTCAAATTCCTCAAAATATTAAGCATATTTAATTTCCTACAATAAAAATGGAGTATAAGAAGGATTATAACAGTATAGAAGATAACAGTACGAACTTACTGAATGAAATTGCAATTAAAGATAAACTTCAGGGGCTATTTCGTAATTTTTCCTTTTCCATGATAGGTAGCGCGATCTTGATCTATCATAAAAAATCATTCAATTCTCTCATTAAAATTTAATTTAAATCATTTAATACATTTAAATACTTTTTGAGAAATTTATGAAATTACCCCTAATATTTCATTTTTATTCAATTTAGTCCTTAGACCTTAAACATGCAAAATAACCATTCTCTTCCCAAACCCATACCAACCGAATGCACAATGATACCTCCCAATCTCTACTTACAATTATTTCACATCAAGTACATGTAATTTTAATATTTTAACAAACTAGTCCTTAAACCCTAAAATCATCAAAAATCACTTTATAAAATAAAAAAATCTAACAACCAAACTTCCATAAATTTTCAAGAATAAGCTCATTCATCAATGGAAATATATTTAATATTTGATAGAATCATAAATTAGTCCTCGGGTTAGCTAGATTAAGCTAATATGGACTCAAAAACATAAAAATTACTAAAAACAGGTGGGAAATCACCTACCAAATCAAAGCACTAAGTATGGTCGAATTCTTCTCTTCTCCTAGGGTTCTTTTATTTTTCTTATGGAAGAAGATGAATGAAAATCCTTTAATTTCTTTTCTCTTTCATTTTAACTAATTTATTTACAAATTACTAAATTACCCTTAATGAATTATTTAGATTTCCACCAACAAAATACCCTAAACCGTCCACTTACCTTTTGGATGATCTATTTACCTATTAAGGACTTTAACTTATCCTTCAATTAGCATTTAATCTATAAAATTCAACTTTTACACCTTTTACTATTTAATCCTATTTACTTAATTAACTATCTAAACGATAAAATCTCTTAACCAAAATTCAATACGATGCTAATGACATCACTAACATTAAATAAAAAAAAATTATGGCCCGGCTTGTCGGAGTTGTGATCCCGAAGTCACTATTTCTGACACCATTGAAAACCGAACTGTTATAACTTAGGTAAGGTAGAATGAGCAATCATGCTCCTTACCATATCCTTTAGAGTCCTATTTCGTCTTTCAGGTACACCATTTGTACTGGGTGATCCTAGCATGGTGTACTGTGGGATAATACCACATTCCTCTGGGAATTTCGCAAATAGTTCTGGACATTGTTCACCTGAGCCATCATATATGCCGTACTACTCACCACCACGATTAGATCTAACATTCTTAATCTTTTTGCTGAGTTGATTCTCAACTTCAGGTTTATAAGCTTTGAACGCATCCAAAGACTGAGATTTCTCATGAATGAGATATAAGTACCCATAACGTGAGTAATCATCTATAAATGTTATGAAATATAGTTGACCATTCCAAGATGCCGTAGGGAATGGCCTACAAATATCTGTATGAATTAATTCTAAGACGTCTGAAGATCAATTGGCTCCCAATCTCTTGGTTTTGGTTTGTTTTCCCTTAATGCAATCGACATAAACATCAAAATCTATGAAGTCAAGGGACTCTAAAATACCATCAGACATAAGGCATTCAACTCTAACTTTTGTGATATGACCTAAGCGCTTATGCCATAATGATGCTAAATTTTCCTTATTTAATTTGCGTTTAATACCACGTGATTCCACGTGCAAGGTTTCATTATGGGATGCAACTATTTCTAGAAAATAAAAGTTGTCATAAGTATTTAAATAACCAGTTCCAACAACATTAGAATTTAAAGACAAACTAAATTGATTGTTTCCTAATAAACAATAATAACCAAATTTGTCCAACGAAGAAACAGAAACTAAATTCCATCTAAACGACGGTACAGTAATAGTGTCTTTTAAATCCAAATAAAAACTAGTTCCTAATAACAACCTAAAATGCCCAATTGTTTTCACTTCTATCGATTTTCCATCGCCCACGAAGATGTGTCTTTCACCACCACTTGGCTTTCTATAGCTCAGGCAACCCTGCATAGAAACACTTATGTGAATAGAGCACCAGAATCTATCCATCAAGTGTTTCTAGGTACTGAAGCTAAATTAACCTCAAAACAGACCAAAATTAAGAATTATATCTTTCTTTGCACGCCAGACATGATATTTGGTACATTCTTTCTTCACATGTCCAAACTTGTTACAAAAGAAACAACTCTCTGTAGCTTGTTGTTATTTCTTTTGAGCTGGACCCTTAGCAACATCATTATGATATTTTCTTTTTTTGCCCTTATCTTTAGGGACATTGGCCAAATGAGCACTTTCAGACTTATCATGCTTCAACCTTTCTTCCTCTTGCACACAATGAGAAATGAGCTCATTTAGAGTTCATTTCTCCTTTTAACAGTTATAACTAATTTTAAATTGATTGAACTGTGCAAAAAGCGATACGAAAGCCATAAGAACAAGCAATTCCTCCAAAAGCTCAATCCTAAGTGCCTTAAGTCTTGAAGCAACATGGAACATCTCCATAATCTACTCCCTCACATTTCCTTGACCCTTATACTTCATAGACATCAAAGAAGTCAGAAGTTATATCGTCTTAACCTTATCGTTTTTAGCAAAACGTTTCTCAATTTCGTCAAGGAAACTCTTGGCTTAGTAATCTCTTCAGATTCTGTGCCCCTAAAGGCTTTTAGAATACTGTGTTTCATAATCATTAGACTCATGCGATTTGAACGATTCCACATCTCAAAATCCCTTTTAACATCAAGGGTGTTTTTCGTAGTGAGAGGTGCAAGTTGCTCTTCCCTTAGTGCAAGGTTTATGTCCATATAGCCAAGCACTATAAGTAAAGTGTCTTTTCCATTCCTTAAAATTAGTCCCATTAAGCATGGGTATACAATTTATATTAGCAGATATTGTGGCAGTAGAAGATGAAGTAGCTGAATATAGAACAAAAAACAAGCTCACATCAATATGCATAAGTAAACAATAAATTCAAGATATTGGCTTATCCCATTTCAAGATATTAAACACTACATTAATATCAAGTCTTTGGACAATAATATTAACAGTAAGCGATACTCTTGTTGTAGTAATCAAATATTGACAATAAATTATATCAAACAATGAATAAATCTTTGGACTATCTTATTGCTCACATAAAGTACCTTACAATTGTCACACATTTATCACCACAGATGTCGTTGAAATTCGGCCAAATATTAACTTACCTTTGGGTCAATTAATAAATGCATGAATCACAAAAACATATAATCATCTTGATATTTTAAATAAACTAATCTACGCAGAAGAGGTCACTTTGGTGACATTTTGTTTCAACTAATCTATTTAAAATATTAGACATTCTTAATTAAAATCCAAAGTCAAAATCTGAATTTATTTGTTTCAAAATATTTTTTCTTAATCTAATCTTTCAATCAAATTAAAAGATAATTGTATCTATCTATATATATATATATATATATATATATATATATAAGTATTTATATACTTTTCCAAAACATGCATATATTATATATTTATATAGAATCAACAATATATATATAAATTAACATGCATCTCATACACCTTTAAATTACTAAATAATCAAAAAGAAATTGAAACATAAATAAACCCCAAAATATATATAGCAAAATTCTAGCATAAATCCATTAACCATACATCACTAAAAAACATATTGAAACAATGTTTGAATTTTTTTTTGAATATATTAGTATGATTATATAGTAGTATTTGTTCATATTTTTTTAACCTTTTGACAACGTACATGCACTTTGCACACACAAGTGCTCAAACTCGAAACCTCTAAGATGAACAACATTTATTTTTCTACTGAAATCACTTGTTGAACTCTGAAACAATAATTGATTTAATATTTAATCGAAGGAATCAACACTCACAAACATCCAATTAAAAGGATGTCCTAATTTTATATTAACCTTATTCCTTTTTTCCTAAAAACCAAATATATAATCAAATCAAAATATTCACATCATAAAATAAATATAAGATAATTGATAAAAAAGAATACGTTTGGTAGCTGGCAGACAAAACCAAAGCATAAATCAAACTTAATTGCAATTATCACAAAAATCATAAAAATATCACCGACTTATCCAAGATAAACTTGCATTCAAATTCAACCTTCTAGAATTTAAACCAAAACGCAAATTCAAAATCTTTCTTATTTGTTGATTATTGGCATTATTAACAAGAAACCAAAAGCAATCGGTAAACAAAAAATGGTTCAAATATATTAGATTAATTCTGAATTTAAGCATGCTGAGTTTCAATTGAAGCATGACAAATCAAAATCACCAAAATAAAATATAATATAATATAATATAAACCCTAAAATTTTGAACCCAAAAAATTTACTTTATATATTATTGAAACGCCACATTCATATATTAAACTCATAAAATTTAAATAATGAATTAAAAAATAGAAAATCAATTTATTCTCAATAATTCAATATGACGAGGTTTGATGCCACTTTTTAGAATCGTAAAATAAATCTGAAATAAAACTTAATAAACCATAAGCCAGAATCTGTCATATCAAATCATCAAGAATAAATCAAGAACAAAATTATATGCGAGAATCGTAAAATAAATCTAAAATAAAACTTAATAAACCATAAATCAGAATCTGTCATGTCAAATCATCAAGAATAAATCAAGAACAAAACTATATGCGGAAACGTACTTGAATCCATGGATTCTCGGAGATTTTTGGATATTGGGTTTTGATCTTCCAAATTAGCACACAATTAATCTAGAGAAGGTGGCTCTCTCTTTTCCAAAGATTGGATGTTAGAAAAGCTTTCTTATGTATGATTTAAGGACCATAACCCTAATATGTATAACTTTGGCACATTAGCCCTAATTCCTAATCAACCCATCATCAGTTAGGAATTAGTCATCAATTAGAATTTAGTTACTAGAGTATCTACACATATTTGACCCATACTTTATTTAATAATTAAAGCCGAATAAACCTTAAATAAATTAGATCACTTTTAATTTGGCTAACCTATTATGATAATAACTAATAATAGCAAGTACCCTTATTATATATGTGATGTCCATATTTTCGAACATAGTTGGGTTGCGTTATGTCTTTTGTTGTTTCGGTTACATGTTAGAGAGGGTTGTGTTGTCAATTTGTTATAAGTGATGGGGTGTTTTTCGGCAGTATGTTTAATCATTTTTGTGTATGAATATGTTGGAGGATTTTTGGTATTCTTGATTTTTGGCCAATGTTAATCGTGCGCGTTTTGGTTAGGTGAAGGACATGAAATTTACGACATTCCTCTAGTGAACTAGGTGATTTAGAATTACTATTTTCGGGGGTACATACTTGAATACCATTTGTTTTAGGAATTATTCTTAAGTGCAAAGCCTTAAAATTGTGTTTTGGATTTGTAGTTGATCTTAAATTTGTATGATGCATTCAAGATTTTTCCTTGCTGCGTTGGTGTCTTTGTTCAAGTAGTATTAGGTGTGTTTTTCTAACTTGATTTATTGCTTGAAACTCGAGAAAAATGTGAAACATAGCTTAGTGCCACACAGTCGTGTGTCAGGCTGTGTGGTAGACTGTGTGCGCCACACGACCGTGTAGGTAGGTCATATGTGATTTCGTAGCCCATGTGAACCACACTGGCTATCTTTTTCGGTCATGTGGGCCACATCGCCGTGTGGAGCTTTTGGGCCAAGTTTGGGGCCTGATTAGGGGCCGACTAAGGGACTCAAAAATTGGTTCCGTGGGCATTATATGGGCCAGAAAAGCGTAAGTTTCAGTAAAAAAACATGAGTAAGTGTATGAAGTATGTTAAATAAGTTTTGATAATTAAAATAGTGTATTATGATCTGCTCTAAGTAGGTACATGAGTTAAGCATGACTATTCTCTAGCCATGTGTGTTATATGTATTCTATTACCTGTTTTGATAAGCTATTCGATTTGCTCATGAAATATGATATTCTATGATCTGTATAAGTTATGTGTTATGTTATGCTTCGAGTAGCATCTGTTCATGTATGCATGCCATACAATCTACATGATATGTATGTACGTTAATGTGGCTTTGCATTTGCATTGGGGTGGGTTATGATATGATGGAGGAAGTGTTATATGGCAGTTTTATTGGAATTATGGTGGCAAGACCGTAAATTTGTATATGGAAGACCAACTGCAATTATATGAGTGGCAGACCACCACATATTGGTGTGATTGGATGGATAGACTGTTGTAATCCTATTTGGTGTGATTGGTAGGAAGGAGATGGTGTGTAGTGTATGGGGATAGGACATTACATTATATGATATTATCTAATATGATATGATGTGATATGATCTGATACATTATAATATGATAAGATATGTTTTGATATGTTTTGGACACGCTCTGGTATATGATGAGCTTTGTTATGATTTATGCTATGCTTTGATATGTAGTCTGATATGAAATTATGAGTTGTTTATTGTATATGTAAAATCCTTAGTAAATTTTTATTGTACGTCGGGTCACACACTTGGCTTCTAACTCACTCGTTTGTTTAATTTGTTTCAGGTGTACTTTCGACTTAAGTCTTGGCGGCAACTCCGTAGTCTCGTTCATACAATTTGATATAAGTTGATTTGGTTTTTAATTTAGGACTTTATGCTTTTTTGGATTTTAATTTTGTTTTGGGAACGTTCAATTTTTGGTTTTGGTATTTGTTTTCGCGGACGAGTTATTTAAAACTCGTAAAAACATCCAAGGCTACATAATTAATTGATCTTATGATTTTAAGTGATAAGAATGTTAAAAGTATTTTTCCATTGCAATGTTTTGAAATTAAATACGACTTTTTATAACCCAATTGGTTAAACATTCAGAATTGTTTTTTGTAAAATTAATGAAACAAGATTTTTGTCTAAGTGCTTACACGCGTTCTTCTGAAAATTTGTGTTTTCGATAAACAAAATAATTTTATTACTTTGGAATTAAAACTAATTTTTTTCATAAGTTAATTGACAATATTTTTACGAGAGTTGCAACCTCCATAACCCGACCGTAACTTTTAGGCCGGATCAAGGGTGTTACACCGGTCATCTAATGGCCAGCACCCCCAAAAAATAATTTTTTATTTAAAAAGTTGATGTCACCCAAATTTTTTTTCAAATATTGATATAAATGTATATCAATATGATATAGTGTGAAAACAAATATCTTGATGCCGGCTATTGAAGTCCCAAAATAAAAAAAAAATTATTTTTTAAATCTTGACACAATAATCAAGTAATAATTGGGTCAAAACCCAATGTAGTGTCGACAATTAAAATCTCTCCATTTAATTTTACTATCCATTCTAGGATATTTGAATAATTATTTTTGAACCAAGATATTTTTATAAATATTAATTTTTTTATCATTAGGTAAAATAGTGAATTCAATCCAAAGACAAATAGATTATTAATGGTATTAATAAAATATAGATAAAAACATTGCAGAGCATCACGTGAAAATCTTTAAAGCAAAAAAAATATTAAAAAAATGATAAGTTTTAGTACACTTGTAATCCAATAGAAAGTAGCGTGAAAGGGAAGTAGAGATAGCAATAAATAATAGATTGCAAGAATACTGTAATTGACATATTATAATGAGTCACTTGTATCAATTCAATAAAGTTGTTTGGGAGTAATTTATTCAAAAATGTCAAAAAAAAAAATCACTTGATTAGGTTGTAATTTGAAAAAATTATGTGTATAGGTAATTTTCATGAAAAAGCTTCCAGCTGAAAGTGTTTTTAAGTGAAATGTTTTCAGTTGAAAATGTTTTCAGTTGAAAATGTTTTCAACGTGTTGTTAGGAAAACGTTTTCAACTGGATGCATTTTCTGACAAGTCACTTAAAAATGCTTCGAATTCCTATTTTTTAAGATTAGGAATTTGTTTGTTAGGGTTTGTGTTTATGGTTTTTAAAGTAGGGTTCATTGAATTTAGGGTTTTGGGTTTAGTTATTGTTTTGGGTTAAATTTTTAAAGTTGAAAATATATTATTTTTTTATTTTTTATAATTCTTTGAAATGTTAAAAAATAATTATTTTATTCAAAATTTAAAAACATTGTATTTATACCAATCGTATATTCGAATTTCATTTTGCGTATCGATTCATTATCAAAACTCGGAATATTCGGTTGGGATGGAATATTAGTTTTTTAATTTTTTGTGCTTTTTTAATCTTAGTTTGATCCGATATTTTAGTAAATTATTTATCTCAGTGCATTATTTTTGGTGAGATGGGTTCTAAAAATATATCCCGAGATTCTCGAGATATATGATGGGTTTTTTGTCCAAAGGTTGGGATTGAAATTTGTAGAGGGAAAACGCTCTAAGCAGGACGCATTGTCAGCAAAAGCATTGAAAGCGCTTCCAGATTTAAGCGCTTTCAAATAACATGGCACTGAAAACGCTTCCAGTTGCTTTTATTGACAGTGCATCTTACTTGGAGTGTTTTCTCTCTACATATGTCAACCCCCACTAGCAGATATTGGTGGGTCTAAGAAGAAAAAGGCAGTGAATCTGATGCCATCCAATCCGGGAGCCCGATGCCGATGGTTTAGAAATTACATTATTTTCTGAACCAGAGCTTGATCCAACTGAACCAGAAGATGGTGAAGGAAGTGAAGATCCATATGAAGATGCCGAAGAAGGTCCATGATTCAAGGTGTACTTGCCTCCAGCCCACATGCATAATGTGGATATATCGACAGAGGATGGGTTGGAGTTTGCAAAACTATCACACAGGAGGTCGGGCCACGCAAGTTCTTCATTAGATTCGGGAGATTTGGAAGTGGGGAAGGAGTTTTCCACTAAAGATGATTTTGTTGCTGCAGTGAAGTGATACAACATCAAGAACAGGGTAAACTTCCACGTGGTTAATTCTGAATCTGAGAAGTTCGAGGCGAAGTGCTCAATACAAGACAGTAGATGTGCATGAAAAATCATGGCTTCTATTAAGAAGTAGACAAGGTTGTGGACAATAAAGAAGTTAATCGCTCTGCATACGTATGTTGCCACGGGTATTGTATCAATACTAGTATATATTACAACAAAGTTGAATTGCTAATTTTAACGTACTCGTGCTTTTGCTGGTATTTCACGGGATAATTCGAAAATTGGATTCGGAGATGATCGCAGACATAATACTACCTATGGTCAAAGCGAGTCCCAAGATTGTTGTGTCGGTTTTAATTGCAAATATTCGTAGCTAGTTCGATTACATGCCTTCTTACTGAAAGGCGTGGATTGCAAAGCAGAAGGCATTCGAGAAGATGCACAATAGGTGGGACGCGTAGTACGAGGTATGTGTTGGAAAATACAGCGAAAAATAAATTTAGAGAAAAATCAACGGAAAATAGATTTTTACAATAGTTAATCTGAAATCAAATTCTTTAGTAAAGTCCCAAAGGAATGTAACTCTTCCACTACTAAACCACCGAAGACCCACAGCTATCGACCACCGAAATGTCGGCGGCACCGTCGTGGCCAGCGGTGCAAGTGCGACACCTTCACAACGTCCTAAGTTGGTTCGGCTTCTACTAGCTCGGTCAGGGTTAGTGACAACCCGATCGGTCTGATCTAGTCACCGGTTGGATTGTAGACCCGATTTCACAAATCAGGCTCGATTCGATCAGTTTTGGGTCTTGATCTCGGTTTTGGGCTCCTGGACCAAATTTAAGACCTCAGGTCAATTACTCATTGGACCAATTGTCTGACTTAAAAATTAATTTTCAAAAATATCATATTAATTTTAATTAATTTGATTAATTTAATTTTACTTGGTCAAAATTAGTTTCCCAAAAATCACTTAGATTTTCTAAATTAATTTTTCAAGAAAAATTCTTTAATCAAGGTTTCTAGTTGAATAATTCTCACAACCACCTAATTTAATTCCACATCAAATAAATCAACTCAATTAAATTATTCCCAAAGTCGTAGAATCTTTTTTAGTTCAAATGCAATCCGATCGAGCTTTTGTTGAGCTAGTAGAAGGACCAATGGGACATATGCAATTAGGTTCTAGTAATTTCAATTATTTCTAAAAGTATCGTTTCGATAATTCACAATTACTTAATCATGGAGTTAACCCACAAGTTTAATGTTTTGGGATTTCTATTGGGTAGCTTATTTTATTTGATTCTAGCCTTAGATTTTCTTTTATTTTTAACTTTTTCTTATTCTACTATGCATTCTAACACATTTTCGCTTCTTATGTTAATAGGTATGAAAAGAGTTGTCTCTCCTTTCTCCGCAGAACTTACTTCCTTTGGAGTCGAGGTTTTCTTTGGCTTCTTAGAGCCTTAGGTCAACTTTGTTAATGAGTGATCCCACATATTTTCGACCGAGTAGTCTTCTTCGCTATCCTCAAACTCATGTCTGTCGAGTGTAAGCTTGCTTCAAATAAGAAAAATTTTCACAAAATTATTAATGGGAAATTTCATAATTTCTCTAAACTTCTAGGGTCAAGTTATAAATAACAAGAATATCTCTAGAAATTTTCTAAAATAATTTATTCAGAGAATTTTCTCTCTACAACTTTTCTTGAATTCAAGTGTATGAGAATAATGACCCATGCTCTCTTTATATAGGGAGAGTTTAGAGAGAGATCAAATAGGATTAAAATTAATCACGTTAATATTAAATTAATAAAATATTATCTAGATAAATATTAAATTAAATTTGATATATCATATTAATATTGAATTAATAAATACTATCTAGATAAATATTTAATTTAATTTAATATTTCATATTAATATCTAGATAAATATTAAATTCATTAAAACAATTTTATATTTGGAAAGTTAATTTGAAATCAAGTTACCTAATAGAGTCCCACTAGGAGTTTAATTTTTCCATTGCTCTATCACCGGAGAACCACCGTCGTCGACCATCCACTGGTCTTACGATCAGCGTTGTTGCATTCGCCATGCCTGACAGTGCCATCGTTAGCGCGACTCCCCCGACACCTCGAACCGTCACCATTTTACCCGAATAGGCCTAGTCAGTTCGGCTACTGTTGGTTCGATCTGAGCCAGTGATGGCCCGACTGGTCTGGTCTAGTCACCAGTTGGATCGTCACCTAATTTCATACACAAAGCTTGATTCAACCAATTTTGCGGTTTCAATCTTAGGTTTTGGTTCTCGAGTTCAATTTTCGATCTCAGTTCCAATTTTTAAGTTCAATTACCCATTACGTCAATTATCTAACTTGAAAATTAATTTTCAAAAATATCATCTTTTTTTAATTAATTTGATTAATTTAATTTTACTTGATCAAAATTAATTTTCCCAAAAATCACTTAGATTTTTCAAATTAATTTTTCAGGAAATTTTTTTAATCAAATCATCTAATTGAACAATTCACACGATCACCTAATTTAATTCCACATCAAATAAATCAACTCAATTAAATTATTTCCAAAGTCGTAAAAGTTTCTTCTGATTCAAACTAAGTCTGATCGAGCTTTTGTTGAGCTAGCGGAGGGACCAATTAGACATATACAATTAGAATCGAGTAATTGCAATTATGTCCAGAAACATCATTCCGATAATTCGCATTTTACTTAATAATGGATTCAATCCACAAGAAGTATCATAATTGAAAACTTCTATTGTATGCTTTTTATGAAAACAAGTCAGCCAACTGCTTTGTCCAATGATCTCGTATGATGTCTTTGTTACCCTCATATGATGTCCTTGATTCCTTTTAGTCAAATTCGTACACTTAATACAATCCTATTTTATCTCATTGTCACCATTGTATCTTCTTAATGATTAATATGATTACTGTTAACTAATAGCTATGATAAATTACTCATTCGAGAATAAGCAATTTGTGGTCACATTCTATAAATTCCACACAATGTCAATGAGAGGATATTATTAACTCTTTAATCGAGCTATAAATTTCATTGTTGCTAGTAAAGTCATGCCAAACACAAGTCATATACCCAACATACTGACTATCGACTTATATCAAAGCACATGAGTTATATATGCAAGGTTAGTGACTAACTTAGGATTTTAGGTAAGTCACACCATTAACGTCACAAGTGAATTAATTCACAAACAGATTCAGAACTATTTCAACTTGGGTCCAACCCAATGTATCATTCTTCTAATGAGTACATTTATGTCTCAACCCATGGAGTCAACTGCTCCGATAGCCAAGATTAGCCATCTCCCTAATTAGAATTGTAGACAACATAATAATCCTTCTATGCATTTGAATCAAATGTTCACTTTAATCCTTTTACGAGATTACAAACTCGTTTAGATTATCTATTGAAGTAAGTTATCTTTCTCACAACGTAAACGTTCTTACTGTAACATCCAAAACCCATAACTATCATCGATTTAGGGTCTTAACAGTTTACAAAACTTTATGATTTTTTTTACAAACAAATCAATCACAAATCCATATAATTACAAACTAGCATCTCAGGATACTAACTCCATTTACTCTTTCACATTCATTTGCAACATTCTAACTAATCGGGGATCAATTTGAACTATACAAGAACTTAGGACCACAATCAAAAATTTTCCTTATAGAAGGTCATACGGCCCTGTGTCTCAACACACAACTTTCATCACTAACTAACCAAATTATGACCTAAGACATTCTCATCAATACATTTGCCAAGAAAGAATCAATACTCATATCACACATTATTACATCTATATTCCATATCAAACCATAATACCATACCTATCTACTAAGCTACATCAACCATTCTTACTATCACAATGTAGTACCCAAACTTGACATCATCGTCAGTTAGGGTTTCGAGGTCTTTCAGTTCATTACAATCGGAACAATTACAAATCAAAACATAATTTCAAATAGTTGCACTCATCAAACTAGTTTACAATTCAATTAAATATTTCATTCTCTTTTACAACATTTCAAATTAATAGGGACCTGATTAAATTGCAGCTGAGCATCACACAAAAATATCACATTTCCAACAACAGGGGTCACACGATCATGTGTCTGAGACACATGACCGTTTGTCCTATTATACACGCCCATGTCATAGACCGTGTGCTAGACCATGTGCATACCCGAGTCACCAACACACGGTCGTGTCACAAATCGTGTGACAGGCCATGTGAGCATACGAAAATACCCTACACGCCCGTGTGTGAAACAGTGTGTTGGGCCGTGTGTCTATGCGAAATAGGGCAACACGGTAGTGTCTCAGCCTGTGTGTTGCCCGTGTAAGACCTACTCCTATTTACCCTAGGCACATGCTCGTGTGGTGGCTCGTGTATCAGATCGTGTGTTCAATCGAATTCCTTAATAATTATGCATAAATTCTACGAATTAGCTAAACATGCTCGTATCCTACAACCATTTATAAACCTATAGATATTCAACTTAATTCATGCAGTCGATACATCAATAAGTGACTTACCATTCAAATTTAGTCATTTATCTAATTAAAACATATTACCCTTTGCAATACATACAAAACCCAAATCATATCTAACATTTGACGTCAAAGTATATATTTCATTCAAATAGAACTATCATTATTCATATAACTTAAGCATGTTCAAGTAATTTAGAATACATCGCCCTAGTACATGCCATATAAGTCAAGTGATACAAAATCTATCGAAAGTGCACCCGGGATAGTATGATTCTTCGTGATGATCCGATCTTCTGACAGCAAAATGAAATCTACAAAACAGCAGATAAATCCATAGGTAAGCTTACAAAGCTTAGTAAGTTTGTAGAGTTAGATAAATTTACCACCATAACTAGTGCCTTGTGCAAATTATAGCTTATTCGAGCTCAGATACAAAATAACGCTCTTTCTGAGTTGGAAACAGATTAACACTCTACTCGAGCCAGAAACAGAATACCATTCTACCCGAGCTAGAAACAGATTACTCCTTAAGCCTTCAGTCTCGATCTGTAATAAAAAAATATATTGAAGATAAATATATAATTGCAAATATCAAATTGAAAGTTAATAGTACGAACTTACTGAATAACATATTCAGTTATAGGAAGAGTAATAAGAACATCTTCGTAATCCCGGGATATTAGCATCAAGTTGATCTCTTCGGGTCTTCCAGAAATTTAGCTCATACGAGCCCAGACGGAGTTTAGCTCTTACGAGCTCAAACGGAATATCGTTCTTATGAGCCAAACAGAATATTGCTCTTACGAGCCAGTCAGAATATCGCTCTTACAAGCTAGAGTTCAGATAATTGCTCCACCGAGCCAAAATCTAGAATATTCTTCAGTGTCTTCCATTTCATTCCAACTCAAGAATATAACTAAAATAATGAAACTATAATTAACAAATGGGAATTTAATTACACGAACTTACTTGACTAAATTGCAGCAGTATATAAAATAGAGACTATTCCATACTTTTCTCCTTGCCTCAATTTTCAACCCACTCTTGATCAAAAAAATAATAATTTCATTCAATTAACTAATTCAAATAGTAAAATAAACTTATTTTATGCAATTGAGTCCATTTTAATATTTTTACAAAATTACCTCTAATATTTTACTTTTATGCAATTTAGTCCCTTAGCTCAAAACTTGTAAATTAACCATTTTTAAATAAAAACAAGTTCATCCGAATATTATAGAAATTAAATACTGCCCATATTTGTTTTTATTTAACATCAAATCCTTTTACTTTTACTATTTTTACATTTTAATCCTTAAACGTTAAAATTATCAAAAACTACTCTACAAAATAATCAAATCTAACAACCAAGCTCATAAAACTTCCATAAACTTTCAAGAAACTTTCAAGAAACAACTCATTCATCAATGGCATAATTTATAACATTTGACAGATTCACAATTTAGTCCCCGAGCTAGCTAGATTAAACTAATACGGACTTAAAAACATAAAAATTACAAAAAACGAACAAGGTTTACTCACCTAATCTCCAAGCCAAAGTTGGACGAATGTATATCTTTCTCCCTTTAGGGTTTTGGTTTTCAAAAGTTAAAAGAAGAAGATGAAATCTTCTTCTTTTTCTTTCTTAATTTTTGATATAAACACATTTACTAAGTAATTTACAAATTTACCCTTAGTTCACACTTAAATTCTAACTAAATTTAAGTCAAAATCGTCCGCTCAATTTTCTAATGGTTATATTACCATTTAAGTGCCTTAACTCCCCTTTCAATTAATACCTTTAATTAATAGAATTCAACTTTTACTCCTCTTACGGTTTAATCCTTTTTACTTAATTAACTATCTAAATAATAAAATTTCTTAACAAAAAATTAATATGACACTAATAACATCATAAATATTAAATAATTAATATTTACGGTCTAACACATCGAAGTAATGGCCTCTAAACTACCAATTTCAATCATACTGAAAAATAGGCTAATTAGTAAATCCTCATTTAATTTGGATTTAATTGCAATTTATCAAAATCTAAAGAATTCCACATCATTTCTATTATTAGGCCATTTAAGGAGGGTCCAATTACATTATTGGTCCCTCAATTATATCAAAATTCCAACTAAACAAATTTTATTTCAATTTAACCTTAAACTAATTAGGACTTAATGAATAAATATCCTAAAATTTAGTGGATGGAAACCATATCCACCATCGCTTGGACTTTTTGACCATGGTTTAATTACCATTTTGGTCCCTTTACTATTTTAGTCAATAGCAAATAACTTTTACCTCTTTTACAATTTACTCCTTTTCCTTAATTAAGGAATAAATCATTAAAATTACCTAACTAGACTTCAATTCACATATAATAAGACTCTAAAAATATTTAATAAAAAATTTTACGATCCTAAATTTCAAAAACAAGGTCTTGATACCTCATTTTCTAAAATCACTTTACTTTTGAATCGAACCACTTATACTAACTTTTAATTCACTAATTAAAATTCTTCAATTCAAAAAATTCATATAAAATTATTATTGACTTATATAATTTAAACACTCATTATAAGAATTTACTCGTCGGATTTGTGGTGCCGAAACCACTATTTTCGATACTACTGAAAAACGGGTTGTTACACTTACAGTGCCACTTATCATCAACTTGAATTTAGACAATCAATGAACTAATATTTACTTCGTACGATTTCGCTATGTATGCAAAATATGAAAGACAAACACAAAAGATATAATAGTGAAATGTGAAATTAACTTTATTTATTTATTCATCGTTTAAATACATACAAAAAAAGTTACATGTTTACTACAATATAAGCACATTTCTCAATTTCAAAATTTTTGTGAGGGGTTAAAGGGAAGTGGGTATGACTCATGTAAAAAGATTGAGAGAAAAAAGACATTGAGTGATAAAAGTTGAATTGATGGTCCAACTTTGATAAGTGAAAATTTTTACGGGTAAAATTAAAAAGTTCAATTCACATTGGAAAAGAGAATGCAATAAAAGAGAGAACCTATCCAAAAGAGAAAAATGATTATGTTTTCACTAATCTTAACTTGAATTTGTCTAGTGGACTTGTTTCATTCTTTTAGGAATTTGTTGATCCTTAAAGAGAAGCTCAATTAAAACATTCCACCTATGCTTAAGATCCTTTCTTGTTCGATCAAATATTCGATGAATTTTTTAAAGGAAAGGGGGAATGATACATGTACGAATAAAGTGAAATTTATATAAAAAATTAGTTGATGTTTTTTTAATATATATATTTAACATAATGATATAGACCTATTCATGTGCCAGACTACTTGCCCAGGCTCAAAGGTTCGTCCAAAATTTGGGAGGGTATTGGGAAAAATATTAGGCCCAAAAATGGGTTTTGGAAAAAAAATTAGGTCCATTTAAAATATGGGTCGGTCTCGAGATTGAACATTCAATGGCCGAACCCGGCTCGACCCAACTAGTTTTAAGTTTATAATATTTTATATTATGTTATTTTTATATATTAATGTAATTTAAAACACATTGAAAAATAAACCTATACTAAATATATAATACTATTCTAATGTAAACATTAAAAAAATATTAAGATCACTAAATAAAAATTTTCAATAAATAAAAAATTTATAAAATTATTAAATATTAAAAATAAAAAATATAAATATTTTTTAAAAAATTAAAAATTAATATGGGCGAGCCTAAAATGCACTTGAGTTAGTCTTTTGTAAATATGAGCAGATTTGAGAAAAATTTTAGGTTCAGATTTTTGGTCGAGCCGAACTTGGACAAACATAAAGTATGTTAATATCATAGTTTGACCTAACTCAGACTCGACCCGACCCATGAACACCTCTATAATGATATATATAAAATATATATTTCATTATATAATTACATATTTTTTATATAAATAGAAAAGTTATTAAGTAAAAACATGAATTAAAAATAAAATAAAAAACTTAAAAACATGTTTGTTAATTAAAAAAAGAAAAGAAAAAAGCTTCAAACAACATGTTTTAGAAAAAAAAAAAACAAATATGCAAAAGAGAGAATTCAAACCTAGGTCATGCTGCGGAAAAACGTAAGCATATATAACCATTCAATCAGGGGAGCTAAGCTATCACATGAAAACGTGTTTGGTAAAAATTGCTTTTTGAAAAACGCCTCTCATATGGTGTGGTTTTGTCCGTCAACTGAAAATCGACTTATTTTTTTTTAAATAATATTAAAAACGGCTTAATTTCCTATTTTTTAAACAAGTGACATTACTATTAATTTTACCAAGTTATGACACATTCAAAATGTGAATATAAAAAAATTTTATGTAAAAAATCTAAAAAATACTAATATAAGAATACTTTTAAAATTATATTTTTTCGTTTTATAAAAATATTATACTTTTTATAATTTTATAATTAAATTAAGAAATGATTGATGATGACATAAATTTAATCAAATCTTTTTAAATAATAGTATAAATATAAGTTTTAACGCAACAGAATGAGATGAGTTATTACCACGTGCTATGTTTGAATTTTACCCCTTTGTCATTGACTGTCAGTTCTCTCCATATTAACAAAGTTTCATAGGAAAGAGACTTTCTTAGGATCTACGAATTTAAGCTGTCGGAACTTGTGATTATTGTTTTTTTTTTGTGTTTAATAAATTTTTTGACTTTTTTCATTTTGGATTTTGTAAAAGTAGAATGATGTAGTAATTAAAAGTGTTTATGGATCGGGTCGGATTAGATTCGGGTTAAATTTAAGCATAATATTAATATGTTTTATGTTTGCTCAAATTAAGTTCGACCCAAAATTTAGGTTTAAATTTTTTTTAAATACGTTCATATTTGAAAAAAATATTAGCCCAAATTCATTTTAAATTCACTCATATTATTTTTTATTTTTTAAAAATATTTATTTTATTTTATTTTAATATTTAATAGTTTTATATATTTTTTATTCATTGAAAATTTTTTATATAATAATCTTAACAATATTTTAATGTTTACATTAGAGTAGTATTATATATTTAGTAGAGGTGTTCATAACTGCGTACTTGCAAATTCGGTATCCAAAGATTCAAGTACTCGGATTTTCGGGTATTAAAAATGTCGGCCCGTGACTTGACCTTTGAATAATGGGTACCCGAATTTTCGGGTACTCGTAATAATCGGGTACCCATATTTTCGGGTCACAAGGTACCCGAATTAAATTTGTATAAATTTTTTTATAAATCGTACAGTTTATAATGATTCAAAATCAGTTTAGAAATCTAAACATAAAGTTTATAAATCCAAATTACATAATCCAAAGACAAAATTTCAAAAAAATACAATTAAAAATAAAACCTGTAGTGTTTACTCATCAATTATTATGATATGGTGTGATATCCAAAACTTCGTTTATCTAAAATAAGATGCAAAATACAAAGATTAGAATGCTTCCATTGACGTGTGGAAAGAGAATGACTTATGCAAGTTATTAGGCGAGGCAGGCTCCCACATCAGCCTAGACTATTTTTCCCTTCTATACTTAAAAAAAAATTCTTTTATTGGTTTCATTTTTGTTTTATATAGTTCAGGAGAAATATTTTAGATTATTTATATGTATATAGTTAAGGAGAAATATCTACAACATTGTGCATAAATATTCTGTTATTGTTTTTTTCCATGACATAGCACTATGTTGCTTCGTTGCACCTATTTAATTATAAGTAAATATGATACGAAAAATGGCATGTTTTGATAAATTAAAAGGTTTATTATATAAAAATTACTAATGAAATTTAAAAATAAAAACAATATAAATACACATAGATAATCGGGTTGGGTATCCGTGAAATTTAAAAATTACAGATCGAGCTCGACCTGTGAACCTGTAAAAAATAGCGGGTCAGGTACTCCGATCAAAAATTTTTTTAAATAAAAAAATACCTGTTTATTTTTTTACTGGATCAATGGGTCAACGGGTTGGATATTTTTGAACACCCCTAATATTTAGTATAAGTTTATTTTTTTTATGTGTTTTAAATTGCATAATATATAAAAATAACATAATATAATATATTATAAATTTAAAACGGGTCAGGTCGAATTCAGACCTTAAATATTCAAGCTCGAGCCTAACCCATATTTTAAATGGATCTAATTTTTTTACCTAAACCCATTTTCAGACCTAATTTTTTTGTCAAAACCTTCTTAAATTTCGGATTGGCCTTCGAACTTGGACTGACATGTTATATATCCAAACAAAATAGTTAAAAATGTCAACATTTTGAATTCATAAATTCTAGAATGCTTGGAGATTTAAATTAAAAATATGACTGTTACATAATTTCATAATATCTCATTTATCACGCTTTTATGAATGAAATAAAAAATGGGCTAATGCAACTCAGCCTTCGAAATCATCAATAAAATGCCAATCTCAATGTAGGTATGCAATTAACACCATTATGGCTCAACTACCTTGCATTCATTGCCGATATCAGTACTATAGTTCCTCTCTTCATTAAGGAATCCTTCCATATAAAGGAAAGTTTTGAAGCTTTAGTTTTTTATCTGAGATCTTTGTTTTTGGGGTGGAGATCAGAAAATGGAGCTTGGACTTGTTGCATTGCTCAGACTCACTTGGGTTGCTGCCATTCTTCCCATTATCTTAGCTTCACTGCGTTTCAGACCCTTTCATCAAACTATATTAGGGATAGCAAAAAGAGGGAAGACAATGCAACCATCTTCCTCTGTGAGTGTTTTTACTTCTTTGCATGTTATGTTCCTGATGTAAACCCAATACCATATTTGGATCTTACTTGCTCTGTCGAATGTAGAAGTTCACAGTTCCTCAGAGATTCTTCTCTCATTTCTACATGGTGGGTACCCTGTGGACAACCCTTTTGCTACTCACCACATGGCTATATGCATGCACTGCTGGTTCAACTTCATCAACCATCTTTGTATGGCGTGCTGTGTTGCTGCTTTGGTTGATGGAAGCTCAAGTGTTGAGACGCCTTTACGAGTCATTATATGTATTCCATTATCGGCCCTTAGCTCGAATGCACATATTCGGCTATTTCATTGGCATGAGGCGAGTCATTTCTTAAACACCTCTCACCATATTTGTTTTCTCTTTCAAAATGTTGGATGGTGAGATACATGTTTTTGCATGGCCAGTTACTACATAGTAGCACCATTGTCACTGTGCTACACTTGTGCCCCGGAGGTGTTTGAATTTACTCTGGATCTGGTGTCTGAAGGAAGGAAACAATGGCAGCCATTGGAAGTGATAGGTGGGAACACATTCTTCCCCTTGTGGCTTGGATGGAAGCAGTGGATTGGCAGTGCTATATTTCTCTGGGGTTGGATTCATCAGCTCCGTTGTCACGCAATTCTCGTAAGTTAACACTCTATTTCACCAACTTGTTTGAAAGATCTAGTTGGGAAAATCCAAGAAATATACAGTGTTAGACCACGTTTTGGACCAATAAAAAAAAGTGTAACCAAAAAAACAATGTCATAATAATTTAAAATATGACATGACAAGATTTTTAAAAAATTTAAGTAATTCGAACCCCGTTTATTGACTTGATGGTTAAGGGTGTTCATCGTCTTAAGTGTGACCTAGGTTCGGATTGCACTAGTCACTGTTTGTAATTCAACAAAAAATATTAAGTAATTCGTTGAAATAATTAATTAAAATATAAAAATGTTTCTAAAAAATTAAGTAAATTCTAAAAAAATTACTTAATGCATGAAAGGGTTAATTAAAATATAAAAAAGTTTTTAATAAATTAAGTAATTCGTAAAGCTTGAAATAATTAAAAAATAATAATTTATGATACATTAAAAGGTGCCCAAAATATTACATATTACATGAAAGAGTTATACTTAAACCATGAAGTAATTGAACCTCATGTAATGATCTGAAGGTTAAGGGTGTTTACTATTTTAAGTGTGGTTTGAGTTCGAGTTGCACTAGTCGTGTTTGTTGTTCGAGCTTTGCTCGGTTAGTATAATTCACCCAAAAAAATGAAATAATTCGTAAAGAGGTATTACATGAATTTCTAAAATTTGTAAAATATGAAAAATAATTACTTAATACATGAAATAGTTACTTAAAAATGCAATATTTTTAAAAAAATTAAGTATTTCTTAAAACATGAAAGATTTATTTAAAATATAAAAAGATTTCTAAAAAATAAGTAATTCTTGAAAAAATTCTAAAAATAATAATTTATGGTGCATGAAAGAATTACTTAATCCATTAAAGCATTACTTAACACATGAAAATGTGTATATGAAATTAAGTAATTCATAAAACAAAAACAAAAATTATTTAAAACCTAAAAGTATTACTTAAAACATTAAAAGGATTCTAAGGAATTCAGCAATTTGTGATACATGAAAGAATTACTTAAAATATGAAACGGGCACTGAAAGTAGGATTGAGCATAACTCAATCCAAATCGAAAACATCGATTTTTGTTTTAATTTTGATGTTAATCAAATCTAATTATTAAGTTTTTCTTTTTCAGATCAACTTGATTAAGTGATTCAATTTGTTGAGTTCAAGTCAAATTGAATTTTACCATTAAAATAATTAAAAAACTCAAATAAAAAAATTAATGTAAATCTATCTTAGGTTCTTGACAATTTAAAAAATGAGCAAATTGATCACTCAAAAAATAAAAAAAATCAAAATATTCTTTAAAATTTAAAAATATTTATAAAATTTTCTCAATATTTTATAAAAATGAAAATCTTAAATATTATTTAAGATGGTAAATTATAAATTTAGAAAAATTCCAAAATAATAAATTTAAGACCTTAACCAAGTAAATTATAAAACCATGTTTACATAATAATTATATTGTTCTAATTTAAAAGTGTCCAAAATATATATGGTATCACATTTATGTTTGTTTTTTTTTTAATTTTGGAATCCAGTCATATAATCAACAATATTTTAATATGGTCAATTTAATTTTTTTAATTTTAACTTGAATAAATTTATTAAATTCAACTCGACTCAAATTTTATTTCACTTGATTCAATTCGAAATTTTTTTAATTGAATTAGAATGATAAAATAGAACTCGCCAACTTGATTAATTCAATTTTTTTTTTCATTTAATTAAACCGATTCGATCAAACGCTTACCTCTAACTGAAAGCATGAAAATATTTTTAATAAATTATATAATTCATAAAACATGAAAAAAATTGCTTAATACATGATACATGAAAGGAATACTTAAAACATAAAAAAAAAAGTTTTTAGAAAATTAAGTAATTACTTTAAATATGAAAAGATTATTAAGAAATTAAGTAATTCATAAAACATCAACATGAAAGAGTTACTTAATACATAAAAGCATTACCAAAAAGGTGAAAAGGTGAATTCGTATGTTGACCTAATGATTAAGGGTATTTATTGTCCCAAGTGTGATCTAGATTTGAGTCGCGTCAATCTTATTGTTGTTTGAGCTCTTCTCTCCTCTTATAACTCATCCAAAAACACTGAAAAGACTTTTAAGAATTACTTAATACGTAAAAGGGTTATTTGAAACATTAAAAGTTTTTAATAAATTAAGTAATTTTTAAAACGTAAAAAAATTTATTTAATACATTAAAGTGTTATTTATAACATTACTGAAAACAAATATATAATGTATGTATCATGACGGGTATATGAAAACAAATAAATAAGTATAAGAATTGTCTTATATTTTATTCTGATACACGATACTAATTTAATGACATACATATAAATTAAATCAACAAATGAATCAACAAAATCCTATTATTTGAACTCTCAAATTTTCTCTTTTGTAGAAATCTCTCACTCTTTTGTATCCATGTACGAATCAAATTAAAACATGGATTGATTAATTTTATTTTAAAAAATGATAAAATTCATAACGAACTTAAAACCATCGTGTATATCAAAATGACTGGTATTATTCTTACTGGTCAGTAAAATTCACATTCAAAAAAAGGAGAATTGTTTTTTGGTTTTACGAGGAAAAATAATTCATCTCAATTATTTTTCAAGGAAAAAAAAGAAGAAAATAGGGGGTTTGTTGAATTTCAAATAGTTAGCTTCACCAATAAGATGCGAAGACTTATTTCACATTTCGAATTGCACAAAAAAGACTATTTATGTAGCAACCTCGACTCATCTCCGTCGCCGAAATCGAATTACGAGATGCTTAGTAAATAACAGAAACAAAACATGCAATTTAATTCAAATATTTTATTCAAAACAATCTTAAATAATTAATTCATCAAACAAATCATGTCTTACATACAAATTTGAACTTAATTCGAGCTTACGAAAGCTCTAAAACCAATCTCGAAACAAACAAAGACTAATTTAAACATTTTAGAAAAGATTGGACAAAAGTGTAAAACAATGTCACACAGCCGTGTGGTCAGGCTGAGGCTATGTAGTGCTAGATCACATGGTTGTGTATCCCAACCATGTCACAAACTAAAGTTGTGCATAACAGAATCACACGACTGTGTCGCCAGACCGTGTAACAAAATGAGATAGTGTGGACCTAAAAGTAAAATCCTACAACCATTCGCACAATCGTATAGCCAGGCCGTGTGAGAGACTGAAACTATGTTTAAATAACACCACCTTGATCATACAGAGCACATGACCGTGTCACTTGCCTGTCCATTTTCTAATTTATCACCTTGCTCACCTGCATCATTCAATTCGCAACATATACTCGTACCATAAACATCCATTATGTAATACAAATATACCTATCAAGATTCCAACAACAACATTAAATTATAAGATTTTGAGCTCAATCACATATATACATCAAAGGTTCGCATTTTCATTTCAAACAAACTGATACCTTATATTTAACTCATATGTATAACTTAGCCAACAATCAATGGCATATGATCACCTTTTTTACACAATATTACTCAATGAAACTTCGTAAAAGAACTCTGTATACAAGTTAAAGTAATAGTGCCTCGTTACGTTAGGGTTGAACCTACACAATAAATAGTCTGACCAGGGCTTAATATTCTTTTATTCTCGAGTCCGCAACATATGCAGGAGTTTGGAACCTATTCCTGTATTCTTGAGTCTGCAACATATGCAGAAGCTCGAAACCTCGAAAAAAGTTATAACTTCATATACTAGACTTTTACTATTTTCATCAGGATTTAACCTCACATTATATCATTTCGCAACAATCCATTTCAGTTTGATTTAAATTATCAATTTAGGTACTAATTTGTAGCAAATTCAAATTGCTAATAAAAGATTGATGAACATACAGATAAAACTCAAAAGAAAATTAAACATATTTATATCGTATGAACTTACCTGACATAACGTAGTAGTTTAGTTAACAAGGACTATTCAACAGTTTTCCATTTTTTGCCTAAGTCAACAACTAATCTATATAATAGTTAAGATTCAAAATATCAATACTAATCTCATAATAATAATCAAATCCATGCTTATAATCTTTTAATTTCATTTTACATAATTTCCCTGAACTTTTTCATTTTTATTCAATTTAATCCCTAAAACCAAAACAAGTATAACTTTCACAATTGAGCTTCATTTTTAATTCAAAATTTCAATTATGTCCTTCTACGTCCCTCAAAAATCCAAATTTATAGAAATAAAAATAACTTTTAACATATTCATAATTTAGTCCCTAAATGTAAAATTAACAAAAAATACTTTATCAAATAATCCTTAAACATTTCATAGCTTCCAAATCTACCATTTTCTATAAAAAAAAATCTAAAATAATCAATGAAAAATTTTGAAACCTTTAATAGTTTTGAAAATGGAAGTATGGGTTAGATGAACCTAATTGCAATGATCTCAAAAACATAAAAATTACAAGAAACGAAATTGATTAGCTTACCATGCGCTTACTATGCAAGAGGGCCGAAAGTTTGATAGCTTTAAGATTTCATTCTCTGCTATGGTGGAAATTCGGTGGAAGAAGAAAATGTTAAAGATGATGACTTATTTTTAATGTTTCATCATATATTAATTATTAATTTCTAATATAATTTAAGTAAATTTATTTTTATAAACAAAAGGGCCACAAACCGTCCACCATAATGAAAAAGGGGTATATTTGTCACCTAGACCCTTGCACCTTCATTAATTAAGTCATTTCACTAATAAAATTCAATACCAATTAACTTTTACGATTTTTACATTTTAGTCTTTTTACCTTTATTAACTATATAATCAACACAATTTCCGACCCAAACTTCAATCCACTTATATAATAGCTCCATAAATATTCAATAATAATATTTATGAGCTCGGTTTATGAAAATGAGGCCCCGATACCTCATTTTCCAAAATCATTGACTTTGGGTACAAACCACTTGTACTTTAATTAGTTAACCAATTAACAAAATTTATCAAATCAAAATTCACTATAAATTATATCAAATCAAAATCAATTAACACACCTTGCACACACAGGCGCTCGAACCTGGGACCCCTAGGATGAACAACATCCTCTTTTCCATTGAAGCCACTTGTTGGGTTCACTCGTAAATATTAAATCATAATATTTGTGAACTCACTCATCAGAATTTTGATTCTAAAATCACTGTTTCCAACATTATTGAAAAACAAGTTTTTACATAATTCGAGCTTACGAAAGGTCTAAAGTCAATCTCGAAAATACAGGGGCTAATTTAAAACATTTCAAAAAAGATTGGGAAAAGTGTAAAATAGGGTCACACGGCCGTGTAGCCAGGTTGAGGCCATGTAGTGCTAGATCACATGGTCGTGTATCCCAATCGTGTCACAAACTGATGCCGTGTATAAAAGAGTCTCATGGTCGTTTCGCTAGGCTATGTAACAAACTGAGGCCGTGTGGACTTAAAAGTAAAATCCTACAGCCATTCACACGGTCGTGTAGCTAGGTCGTGTGTGAGATTGAGACCGTGTTTAAACAACATCACCTTAATCATACAAAGCATACGATAATGTCACTTGCCCGTGTGTGACACACGATCGTGTGCCAGCCCGTGTGGACAAATATATATACCTTAACAATCGAGTTACCTACCTTTACAATTGATTTATCTACCTTTAAAATCTAGTTACCTAACTTTACAATCGATTTATCTACCCAAATTTTACCTAGGCCATGTACATGTAACAACCAACTCTTAAACTTGTTCTAAATGCATCAAAATCACATTTAAAGACAAACCAATCCAATATACCTCAAGACACCTCAATCAATAAGTATAAGCCATCACAAGTCAATCTATAATTCATATACAAAACATGCCATGCAAAATCAATGTAACTAAACTTCAAGGCTCAATCATTCATATGAACTAATATCCATTCATCATCTCATTAAGTTGCCATAAGCATATACTTATGTAACCCAAGTTCAACAATGCCAAAACTTAAACACATCCATTACATTACAAGTATTTGACCACCTATATACATGCCACATATAACCAAGTTTGAAACATTCAAAAGTCTATCGAATCGGGAGATGAAGAGTGTGAGCTTCTTGCTAATTCGATTGACATATTCCAACGTCTAAAATCTACAAAGAAGTAAGAACACAGGTAAGTATTATAAATACTTAGCAAGCTCATATAATATAAACAAATAACTTACTTTAATCCATTTAACAATTACAATTCGTTATACCATAATTTCCACCTATCATAACATTCACAACAACATCAACCAAATGAGATTTAAACTATAACCACATATATAGTTTCAAATGGTAAAACACCGATTTCAACTTAAAATACTTCGTGAATCAGTTTTCTAAATTATCACATTACTCTCATTCACCATATACCTTTCCACATTTCATATGTGTCCAATGACAACATTTATTTTGTAACATCATTTTAATTTCAGTATAAATTCTACTCTGTGAAACATAGTAAAAGAGCTCAATACATAGGTGAAATTAATACCAACTGCTCGTCCGAGCTAATCATAAACACTAGTGCCTAGTTTCCCATTCGAGTTAAACCTACACAACAAATAGTCTGGCCAGGGCTTAATATACATGTAAGGTTACTAGTCCAAACTAAACCTTTAAAACGACAACATATTACCAATCTAGGCTAAATCTATGTCACATTTATCTTTGAGTCCGCAAAAAATGCTAGAGCTCGATACCATCAGGCATCAACCCATAACCTTGTATACGAGACTTTTACTAAGTTCATCGGGAATTAACCTCAACATTTCCAATTCCATATTATTTCATTACCAATTCAAAACTTTCAGTAAAACGTAACATACATTCAAATATGATCAACGACTATTTAAACTTATTTATATTATATGAGTTTACTTGGCAAAACAATAACGATTTAGTTGTCATGGACTATTTAACAGTTCTCCTTTTTCCTTGTAAATCTTTCGGTTGTTATAAACCTTGATCTAAACCATAATTTAACTCAATTATCTATTCCACACATAATTTAACAACATATTAAAGTTATATAACAGCTTAATTTCATCTATGCAATAATTTTTCAAATTTTGCTTTTATTTCAATTTAATCCCTAAAGTAAAAAATATCATAACTTTCGAATTTGAACTTTGATTTCAAAACCGATTTCAAATTCATCCTTAGCTAACTCTCTATAAGTATATAATGTATCATTTTCACCCTACTGTTTGCAAATTTTACATTTTAGTCCTTAATGACAAAACTACCCAAAATCTCACTTACAAATTAGTTCAACTAACATTTAAGCTTACATGCAACTATTTGACAACAAAAGCTCCAAAAAACATCAATGATAACTTTCGTAAACTTTAACAGTTTCTCTAATTAGTCGATGGGCTAGCTAAATTAAGCTCCTTAGGTTCCAAAAACATAAGAATTACAAGAAAAAAAACTAAACTGAGATACCTAAATAAGTGTCGAAAGCTTCAAAGCCCTAGAGAAATCTTCTTCAATGGTGAAATCGGTGGAAGGGAGGAAGATGACCAAAAATGCTTTCTCTTTCCTTCCACCATACATATTTGTTTCTTTTAATTTTCAATATTTTTATGTTATTTAACTATAATTTATAATAATATAACATATAAAACTAAACCAAACCGTCCATTAAAAATTCTATACCACATTGGTTCCTAATTTAAGTTTTCCAGTTGCAATCTATAGTAACACAATTAACTATTCAATAATAAAATTATTTGTCTGAAATTCAATATAACCACTTCGTAATTATTAAATAACAATATTAACTGACTTGATCATCGAAATACGGGGTTTTGAAATCATCATTTTTAATACCGCTAAACACGTTATATTAGGGTGAGTGAAATTCTAGGAAAATGTCAACGGTTGCTGTCTTATTTATCAAAGACAAATAAAATATGTTATAAAGAATTAATTGGTGAGTGAAGCAATGTAAAATAAACCAAATTTGATACTTGAATATTCAATTTGATACCTTGCTATTAATTCTTCCTCAGCTTTTGGTAAATCAAAAGATAATCTCTCACAGTCTGCTAGAGAAGAAATTAAAGAAAAAAAATGATAAACCCTATTGGTTGACGCCACAAATTTCATCCCAAAAATATATTTTGATTGCGCCTCAACTATATCAACTATACTTGAACTGTTAGATAATTATAGTCGATGATAACATCACTGTTTCCATTGCTAGTCCAAAACCGTACATGAGATTTTCACCTCATACGACTCCTCATGGGTCACAAATAAATTTAAGGACCAAATCAGTATTATTTATCTTCGTATGGTTGTAGAATAGATGGAGAAAAGATGGATTGGAAGGACCAAAATTATACTAATGGAGTTATGTCTGCTATATTTTGAAGAATAAGTAAGAGTGCTTTTGAATTGATCTCGCTCATTCATAATTGTAATTTTTATTTGTTGAGTAATAACTTAGGCCTTCAATAAAATATTTTTTTGTAGAATATCAATAGATATTTCAACCGATTGTTTTCTATTACGAAAAAAATGAAATATTACATGAACTCATAAATCATGACACGGATTAGATCTCTTTATATCTATGAAAAAAACGCTTTTAAAAAAATAAATAATTTGTAAAAATAAAAGAAATTAAACAATTTATAAAATATAATAATGCATGAAATGATTACTTAAAACCATTTCTAAAAAATTAAATAATTTAACCTGTTACCCTGTTAAATAGGTTGCATCTCACCGTTACCTCATGTTAGTAGAACTCTCGCAATTATATAGCCTTCTACTTTTTATTATGTATATTTAATTTGGAGAATAACCTGTCTTCCTTAATTCTGATGAATTTTTAAAAAAATATATAATGGCGTGACATATATACCTCGGTAGTGGTGAAGCCAAAATTTTTTTTTAAGGAGGTCGGGATTAAATTTTATATTTTTATGATAGTAAAAATACAATTTCACTATTTTAATAGTCTATATATTTATAATTTTTAAAAAATTAAATCAAATTTTTATTATTTTTAAAAGGTCAAAGTGCTATTTTATCATTACTAACTTAAAATTTTATAAACTATAAAATGCCTAAATAAAAATTTTTGCAATTGTATCAATTCTTAATCCGTTTGTGCTTGTAATTGTTTTATTCTACTTTATGATTACTCGGACAGTCTATGTTGTAATAGTTTAATACTTATAGTCACTCGAACATGTATATGTATTGTACTTGTAACACTATAAAAAAATAGATCACCATGATGTAAATGGTGAAAAAAATTGATCTCGAGATTAAAAAATACATGTTTTGTTAAATAAAAATAAAATGAATTAAATTAGGGTAGAAAGATTAAATCCTTAAAAATGCTAACATAGATTGTGGAATTGGGTAGGGTTCAATACGAGCAGGAGGTGAAGAATACGTAATGCCGAAAGGGGAATGGTTTGAAATTGTTTCATCTCCACACTATTTGGCTGAGATTGTAAGTTCACACGCTTTTCCTCCCATTTTAGTGTCTCTTTGGATGGAGCTGTGCATTTATCTACGGTTACTGTAAAAATAGTGATGACGATGATATTAAATATTATAGCCTGAAATAAAAAAAAATAAAACACACTTCACTAGAGATAATCGCCCATCCAAAAGGACACTTAGTCACCACCTTTTATTTTGCTAATAATGTGCATGGTTTCAATGATGAAAAAGGTCATTTATGTTGGCCTGTTGATTGCTAGTGGAGGAGCAGACATCACCATTTGGTTACTCCTAGCATTTGTGGTAAAAAACAAGCAGCTTTAATTTAATTTGCTGGCCTTTCTAGGATTGTTAAATGACCTGAAATCTGTGTATATTTCTAGGTCACCAATCTGGGGCAGCAGCTGAAACACATAAGTGGTATATTGGTAAGTTTGAAGATTACCCAAAACATCGATATGCCATGATTCCCTACATCTTTTAATGTTTTAGGGCAGGAGTTAAGTAATATCAATTACTTTATAATAAAATAAATTAGAACATTAAAATAGGACTATTACCAATTCATGTATGAAGTTGTGTAATGCAGAATTAAATATCAAACATTATATAAATCCATGTGATGATTTCATAGTTAAAGATGTTCACCGTTTCAACTGTGATCTAGAGTCGAGTCACGTTTATTGTTTAGGTTTTACACTGTTATTGTAATTCACCAAAAAAATATAAACATTATATTTACTTTTTGTGGATTTTAATATTGTATGTTCAGATATTGTGAGTTCATATCTATACTACTATACCTTCCTACTTGACTAATGCTTAGTCTCTCTTTCTTTTATTCTTTTTTTTTTTACTTTTTGTGCATTTTATACAACATTGGTCAAATATCACTTCTAATCTCTCTATTTGACACGTGTTCAGTTTTTCTCTTTTCTTTTTTTTTTTACATTTTATGGAAAATTGGTCAAATATCACTTTTGGTCCCTCTACAAGGTCTAAAATTAAGATTTAATCTTGATAATTGAATTTCTACAATAATTTGGTTCTTCTTTTATAATGTTTATTCCAAATAGTTAATTATGGGTGTTGAATATACTAAAAATAATATCCCTACGCCTAAACAGTGAATTAATAGCAGTATAAGGAGTAGGGTCAATTCCATAGGGATTGGTTATCTAAAATTGTCGTTTCGAATTAATTTGGTTGCGAATTAGTCAGTTGTCATTCCCACGACGTGTGACAAAAAAAAAATTAAATATGATAAAAGTAAAAATAATATGGACAATTGAAATTGAAACAATAGTAAAAATAAACAGAAAAAAATTAAATTGAATAAACTGATGTGATGAAATTATAGCTTCAAGCTCGATTTTTCTTCGGTTTCGAATTGATCCATGATAATAAGTCTTCTCCTTCAACCAATAAGTCAATTATAGTGATCGAGGATGCCTAAAACCACTCATCTTTTCGTGTGTAAATTAATTGCAGGAACACTTAGAAACTAGCTCTTACTGAACGAACAGCCACATAACACGCATCCATGATTTAGCTCTCTGATAGTCTTGCGAACTAGAAGGGCCGAGCTCAAACCAACGGCTTCAATAGTGGGGGGTCGTTTAAATTCAATTGCAATCTCCCTCGACGGATCCAACCAACCACTTAATTGGACACACCAATGTACCCTTCCATAAACCAAATACGACATACAATTGTATCAGTTCTTCCAACATAAGCCTATCAAATCAAAACCTTTTTTTGACTTGATGCCAATATAACTTTCTGAGACAACAGTGTTTATCTCCTAAATCGGAGAAATAACAAATACTAGATTGAAGGATTTTAGGTACGATTTTAAGTCTCACGATTCTAAAATTCGGATACAAAATCAACCTAAAACTAGATCAGACTAATTCATAAAACTAAAAAAATAAAAGAAAATATAAAAAATTGTATTAAAAGAAAAATAAAAAAGAAACAATGAAAGATTTTTTTTTTTTGTTTTGCGCCAACGTGCCATCCTCCTTTCTTCCATAAATGAAGAATAAATTATATTAAAATGATATTAAAAATTAAATTTCGTATATTAACATGATAATTAAAAGTATTTATTGTTTCAAGTATGATCTGAATTTAAATCACGTCAGTTGTATTATTGTTAGGGTTTTACCCTCCTTTATAATTCGCAAAAAAAAAACTAAAAATTAAAATAGATGTGTACTAAGACATCTTTTCTTATCTATTAGATATAAATAAAACCTACCTTTCAGGGGTTGGTTGTTATACGCCAAGCCTCTATCCTATTTTTAACTTAATTATAATAATAATATTAACCTAAATTAATAAAATCTAAAATAAGGAGACATACTTAAAAATACAAAAAGTCTTAATAGAAATAATAACAAAAACCAATTTTAAAATGTTGGTATTATGCACCAACTCAAGGTCTCGTATCAATACCACATTGAAAAAAGAAAAAGTTCTTTTTCAATACTATGTAATTATCTCTTCTTCTTTTTTGTCTATCCTTGGCAGGCTCTGCTGATTGGATGGTTAGGGTTGTGATAAGTCCACCTTTTAATCCTTTGCGATTTCATTGGTGGTTTTTTTAGTGTGGTTTGGGGTGCATCTGGGCATCTTAAGTGAAGACGGGTGTTTTTTGAAGGCCAGCCGGAAATTATCAAGAAGCGAAGTATCTGGCTGATTGTTATCCGTATGATTCCAGGGGTTACTTTTCTATGTTTTCTATATTCTTCTTTAATATGTCTTTTAATTGTTTATTCTCTTAATTGTGTGTTTTCTTATAAATAGTGACCGGATTGTTTGTTGTTTTTCGTTTTTCTTGGGTTTCCATTGTTGTCTATATTAGGGTTAGTTGGTGTTTAGGATCTGTTTCTTTTAGATTTTAGAGTGCTTTTCCTGTCTTTGCTTTTGTTTTTTTGTTTTTCCATAATATTAAAGGGTTTGGTTTTTTGAGTTTCTCGTTAGTGGATTATTTTCTTTCTTTTCCTGGGTTAGGGGTCAAATCGGTTTCGAATAAGATTGGTAATATTGGTTCTTTTTTGTTTTTCTTTTTTCTTTCTATAGTTCTGGTGCTATCTTTTCCAGTTTGATGGGATAGTCTGCTTGTAATATCTACGTGATTGTACTTGGGTCATTATTACTGTTTTTTTCTCTTTCTTTTTAAAGTACGTATATCAGCTTCTTAAAGATTAGGGTTTTGGTTTTCTTATGAACCACAATAACTACCCAATAGTGTGGCTTTGTCTTGCAGCATATCTTGGTGGACGTGTCTACTTGGTTTTGATCTCTGGTGAGTCGAGTGGCTGAGTTTCGTGGTCTAAGGATGGAAGATGAGATTAATATTCTGATGGCAAATTTAAAATTTTCGGAGGAGGAATCTCAAAAAATCTCTTATCCCACTGACAACGGAATGGATACCAGTGGCTATAAGGCTTGGGCAATAGGGAAGATTTTGTCTAAGGTCAAAATTAATAAAGAGGCAATGTACAGGGTTTTTAGATCATTATGGTTTACAAAAGAGGGAGTGGTTTTTGTGGAATTGGAGGAAGGAACGTTCCTGGTCAAGTTTGGCTGCCCGAAAGATCGTGATAGGATCATGACTATGGCCCCATGGATGTTTGACCAATGTTTGTTCTCAATGGTGCCGTTTGAGAAAGATAAGGAGATTGACACATACGATTTCAAGCTAGTTCCTTTTTGGATTAGAATTTTTAATGTGCCAATGGAATATATGGAGAGGCAAATGGCGCTGGAGATCGGCAAGGCAGTGGGAGAAGTGTTAGCCATCGATTGGAGAGATAGAGATGGGTGCTGGACAAAGTTTATGAGAGTTCGAATAATGTTGGACACATCAAAGGCCCTTCGAAGAGTGGTCTGCCTGTTAGGAAAAGATGGGAAGGAATTTATGTGTTTAATTAAATATGAATGATTACCGACATTCTGTTACATATGTGGGAGGGTCAGGCATAATATATTGTGAGCTTTTTTCGATGGATATGAGGAAAGAGGAGTTCCAGTTTGGGCCGTGGTTGAGGGCTAAAATAAATCCACCACCTCAAGGAAGTGGCGGATGGAGAAATGGTATAGAAAATATCCAGGATAAGAAAGGGGAAAAGCCAAAGGAAGGTACATCTTCTAGCGACCGAACGGGAGGTGACCTTGTGATTTTTAACAGCAAAAGAGACAAAGGTCGTCCAAGTGAAGAAGACTCAGATTCATACTCCCCCTTAGGGAGGAAGCTGGTTATAGGGACGCGAGACAAAGAGAGCAAACAGCGGGTCAAAAGGAAGAAGGGGAAAGGAATGTTGGAATATAGTGAGATTAGCCCAGGAAGACAAGTGCGAAGGAAAGTTTCGGAGGGGGAATCACCTTCTAAGGCGGTGGCTGGTGAACAACCCTGTCGTGAGCCATGAAGTCCCTTTGCTGGAATTGTCGTGGGTTGGGGAATCCTGCGACAGTTAGTGAGCTTAAGCAGCTTCTTGCTGTAACAAACCCTAACATTATTTTCTTATGTGAAACTAAACTCCATACTAATGAGTTTGAAAAAATTCGCAGATGCTGTAGAATGGATAGTTGCTTCCTGGTGGATGCTGTTGGTCGTAAAGGCGGTCTGGCGTTAATGTGGAGGGATGAGATGGATGTTAAAATTCAAAGTTATTCAAATAATCATGTGGAAGCCTTGGTTAATATGAGGAATATGGAGCTGATTCGTTTTACGGGTTTTTATGGGTTCTCTATTTTAAGCCAGAGACAAATGTCTTGGGAGCTTCTTAGAAATTTGAGCAAAAATGTTAAAGAAGACTGGATAGTTGGAGGGGACTTTAACGAGATAATGGATGAGAATGAGAAGTGTGGTGGTAGAAGAAAGTCACAGGCAGCCATGGATGAGTTTAAAAAAGTGGTCAATGAGTTGGCTTTGGTGGATATAAAGTCTGATAAAGGTTGGTTTACCTGGACAAATGGTAGGAGTGGAGAGGGGCTGGTCAAAGAAAGGTTAGACCGTTTCCTAGTTTCAACGAACTAGTTACGGAAAGTTCCTTTCCTTTCTTCTGAAGTGATTCGTCAGGTTAGTTCCGATCATGATGTCGTGATTCCTAATACTTTGGGAAGAAAGCCAAGACAGGAGAAGTTAGACTCGAGGTTATTGTTTCGATTTGAAAACTGTTGGGCGAAAGATGTGGAAGCTAAGTCTGTGGTTAATAAGGCTTGGTGTAATAAAGATGGTGACATCCTTGAGAAGATGGAGGAGACACGTGTTAAGTTAGGCAGATGGTAGTATAACAAGTATAATGGTAGAAAAGTGGGTTTTTTACTAAAATAATACTAAAAAAAATATTATATATCAAAATGATATATTTTCCTCATTATTTATTAAAATAGTACACTTGGGAAGAGTGGTACCTATCTGGTAGGCGGCATTATTGTGCATTCTGACAAAAAAAATTTATTATTAAAAAAAACAATCGATAAGTATAAACCCGATATAAAAATACGAAAAGGATATAACGGGGTGGTGCCTACCTGATAGGCGGCACTAGTGGTGCCTACCTGTCAGGAGGCACCAATGGTGCCTTCCTGTCAGGCGGCATCAACCCGTATTTTTATTATCAAAATAATACAAAAAAAATTTATACACCAGAATATAATACAAAAAAATTAATAACTTAAATAATATAAATATATATATTTGAATTCATTTAAATTATAAAAAAGTAAAAAAGTAAAAAATATTTTTTATAAGAATTATAGAAAATAATATTATAAAATTAAAAAAATTAAATTAAATATTAAATAAGAATAACTCAATTTTTTTAAATAAATAATATAAAAAATATTTATTTATCAAAATAATAATCTCCATATTTAGGGATTTTTACAATAATAATATAAGAAAAAATTTAAATACCAAAATAATACACTTTTTCGCATTATTTATCAAAATGATACATTTGGTTAATTTTCTTTTAAGCCCTTCTTATTTACTATTTTTTTTATTTTCCTTCAACACAAAAAATAGAGAGATATATTACTAATAAGTTCAAAAAAATTTCTATCAATAATATTTTTGTAAAAATTCAATTCCAACCGGAAATGTGGTTAATCTAAAAAATTTAAAAAATATTAACATTTAAATTATTTAGGTATATATAATTACCTTGTATATAATATTAAAAACTCTAAAATAATGTATCAAATAATTACTCAAAAATATTTTTTTTTATTTTTTTACGAATCCATACTATTTTTTAATTTATTTGAAAATAAATATGTATTTTCAAAATTGAGTTTTTTTTTGAATTATTTCAAGTTTAATCTCGATTTAGTTCGGTTTGGATTTTTTATATACAAGGTAATTATATATACCTAAATAATTTAAATGTTAATATTTTTTAAATTTTTTGGATTAACCATATTTTCGGTTGGAATTGAATTTTCTACAAAAATATTTTTGATAGAAATTTTTTTGAACTTATTAGTAATATATCTCTCTATTTTTTGTGTTGAATGAGAATAAAAGAAAATAATAAATAAGAAAGGCTCAAAAAGCAATTAACCAAATTTTAAAATTTGGTGCCGCCACATTGTTAGGATACACTTTTCTCAACTGCTAATAAAAAATAGAAAAATTGCATCTCAAGTCCCTTAATGTTTTATTAAATAAAAAAAAGAAGTTATCAGAAATTTAAAGTGGTGCCGCCTATCTAGGTAAGTGGTGCTAATTTTTTTAATTTTATATCATTATTTTAGTATTAATTTTTTTATATATATTATTATTGTAAAAAAATCCCCATATTAGTACAGTCAGGTGAGTGGTGTTAATTTTTTTAATTTTATATATTTTTAAATTAAAAAAGAAAATTAAATTAAATTAAATTAAAATTTGACAAGTGGTGCCTTTAGGGTAGGCGACACTAGTGGTACCTTTGTCAAAACTATTTAAACCCTATCAGATCAATTTAACAGCAAATTTTTGAAGAAGGAAAGGAAGCAAAAGTTTTGAAGAAGAAAAGGAAACAGAAGGTTAGCAGAAAATTTTAACTGTAATTTTATTTATTTAGAATAAATAATTTTTTATATTATTTGTGTAAAAAACCTTATTTATTTCTTTTAACAGATGGAAAATCAATTTTTCGTATGCATTTTTTTCAATGGGAAAATTTTAACAACAACAATTGGATGTGTATTTGAATGTCGTCAACAACTAGCAATGAGATTTAGTAAAAATGTCTCGGTGGATAATATGAAGGCAAAGATTAGTGAAAGAATTGCTAGACGTTGTGAGAGAAGGATTTTAAAACTTTTCTATAAGTTTCCAGTTTCAACAGATCCTATCAAATTTACCGAGATGGAACTCGTAGATGATGAAGATGTTGAGACAATGATCACTCTTTATTGTGGGAATCAGAGTAATGCAAATGCACCGATTCGGTTATTTGCTGAGCTAACTGATGTTGAGAGAGTTGAAGATCCCACTTCATTAAGTATGATAGCTCCAACATCCTACGTTGACAATCAATCTGTATCTCGCGGGATCAGTGGGATTAATATCGATCTTAATGTTGCACCCAATAATGATACGGATGGTGATGATGGATATGATAGTAGTGATCCTTCTGATCACGAGGACGATATTGATAGTGATCCCAACATGGACGAGGTCCCGGATGATATCGATGAGGAAAGCCTAAATGACGAGGTCCCGGATGGTCGACGTATTGTGATGCACAATTATCCTGCTGGGGCACACATGTCACTTATAGACCCTGATGCGACATATGCAGCCGATTTCGAAGAGTACCCATATAATGTCTGCTTAACGATTGACACTTACACCAGAACCTTAACAGTTGTTCGTGGGTCAAAGGTTTGACTCGAAGGAAGAGTGTGTATTTGCCATTAAGCGGTATAGCATGAATTTGTCAGTGGACTACAAAGTCATCGTGTCTAAACCGACATTATATATTGGAGAGTGTTGGACAGAAAGCTGCAATTGGCGGGTACGAGCTGCATTTATCCAAAAGTCACAAAAGTGGGAGATAAGAAAATTTGTTGGGCCTCACACATGCAGTTCAACACGTTTGTCAGAAGATCATCGAAAACTCGATTCCAGAACTATCTGCACACATATCATTCCAATGGTGAAGGACGATCCGACCATCAAAGTTTCTACACTGATTGTCGAGATGCAAGTACGATTCCATTATTTAGTTTCATATCGAAAAGCATGGATTGCGAAACAGATGGCAATGGAACAGTTGTTCGGTGATTGGGATGTATCGTACAATGAGCTGCAAGGGTGGATAGCCGCAATGCGACAATACGTGCCCGGGACTGCAATTGAGTTAGTGACACGGCCTTATTATGGTCCAAATAACAACTTACAACCGGGAAGAAGAATTTTTCAATATATATTTTAGACGTTTGATCCCTGTGTTAGAGCATTTCCTCACTGCAAGCCATTTGTCCAGGTAGATGGGACCTGGCTATACGGGAAATATATGTAGATTTCACTAATTGCGGTGGCTCAAGACGGGAACCAGAACGTGCTCCCGATAGCATTTGCTATTGTGGACAAAGAAGATATGGAATCATGAGAATTCTTTTTGACGAACCTGCGGAGGTACGTTGTTCATAACGATAATATTTGCATCATCTTCGATAGAGGAAAGAGGATTATTGCGACCATTAGACGTACCGGTGTACCATGGAGATCGGTTTATTGTAGCCGACACATTGCGACAAACTTTCAAAAAGAATATAAAAATGCAGACTGGCGAAGACGACTTGTGAGAATTGGTAAAGAAATTTTGTTTTAAGTTATATTTTTTTATGTTTTAATTCGGGAGCATAACTTATGTTTTCTTAATATTCCAATAGCGTACGAGTTAGAGCCACACTAATTTCGGCAAAAAATGACTAGACTTGAGCGTGACATGGAAGGTGAAAAGAACAAGCCGTTACGAGAGTGGTTGGGTACCATGGAGCCGTGACAATGGGCTCAAAGTTTTGATGACGGGTATCGATATGATCAAATGACGACCAACCTGGCAGAGTCAGTTAACTACGTGTTCAAGAGAATACGATATCTACCGATTTCATCCGTGTTCTCGGCTACGTTCTACAGGCTGGCTACTTTGATGCCAGTGATGGGGACGCGACAAATCGACCAGATGAACGCCGGACACGTTTTTGTCGAAACTGTCAGGAATGCAATGGATGCAAACCGTCAGAGAGTGAGGTTGAAATATATTCACGACAATTTCAATGATTTCAAGTTAGAGAGACAATTGGGCGAAAACCTGGTATCCCACCTAGGTCATACGAGGTTGATTTGCAGAACAGGCACTGCCATTGCAGGAGGTTCGATACACTTCGTTATCCATTTGCGCATGTCGTTGTAGCTTGTGCTAAAGTGTCACTCAATGTTGAACAGTTCATCGACCCCGTTTACACTCTCCAACGCACGTTACGTATTTGGAAAATGAGTCCCCCGTCTTGCCTGACTTGTCCACATGGGAGGTGCCTCCGACGACTTTCGAGCTTATACCGAACAGAGGTTTGCGAAGGAATCCGAAAGATCGTCTGAATGTTTCCAGAATCCGCAACGAAATAGACATTATGGAAAGAATAGACGGTATCAAGCTGTGTGGAATTTGTAGACTAGCTGGACATACTCGACGTAACTGCCCCAACGAACCTACCATATTGGCCAATCATCTAGATTGGGCCCGACTTTAGCTATTTTTATTGGCCATTTTTCTATTGGAATTAATTAAGTTTATGATTGAATTTGGAATTAATTCTATTAAAATTTGAATTTATTTAATAATTTTTATGTTTGAATTTATTTAATGAGGTTTAGCAAATGACATTAAATGATCATAAGTAGTTGTTGTGTAGAAAAAGGAAATACAAAATATTTGCATACATAAACATAAACATAAACATAAACATAAACATATTTAATTCTAAGGCCCATCTCATCGCATTTGATGGTTCGATGGTGTGGTTCTAGGAGTAAAAAGTTGTGGTGGTCGACGATCACGTTGTGGGTGCTCACGATGTTCAATGTCATCGTCTTTCGCACCTTCGGGTGTCATTGATGATGATGATGAGACATGGCTAAAGTTCTGTCGCGGTAATGGGCGAGGAGGAGTAAAGTACTGTAACGGGCTGAAAGGAATAGAGAACTGTAGTGGTATCGGGCTAAAGATATCAAATATCAAAGACGATCTCGGATCCTGCTTATCGGTGCTGGACTCGAGAAACTCTGAATGATACTTGTGCGCTGACCAACTCGTATTATATGCATTCCCTGACCACCATGGATGATACGACTCAGGCGTCGGCTCGGTGTTACGCTCTGACTCGAGCGCAGGCTCCGAATAGTACTGCGGCTCAGGCTCAGGCTCAGGCTCAGCCGGTTGAAAGTGGTGCCTACATAGTAGCATGAACGGAGGGACAAACATTGTTTGCCCACCAAATATATATGGTTTCCCTGTCTGGAAATACCACTGTCTATACTCTACGGATACCTCAAAAGTGAAACCATGATCTGTGTCAAGTTGAGGTATCCGTTCCGCCCGTCTCACCCACACGACAACATATCTTTTGTGCACTTGCCCCCAGTCCATTCCCGGTCTCCCCTTCTTATCGATACCATGAATATTTCTTAAATCAACTGGATCTCTCGGAATGGTTTGTATGTACCTGAATTGTCGAAGTACTCGATCCCCGTGGTACCACTCGACTGTCTAAAAGCATATAACTAGTACGTCAAGGCACCACAAGTGCGAGTGGTTGCGGGCAAAATCGGGAATAATAGTCGCCACCGCAGGGACCGAATAGGGCATCCAAAGGAACTGCAAATTTAAATAACATTATTATAGTAAGACGACTCAATTAATATTAATAAATGAAGATTCATGTAATTGTATACCACGAATAACTTACCATCTCCCCCGCATGTGTTTCGATCATCTGGCGATATATCGGAACCGTGAATGACCTTCCGATATTCGGATTCCCATGCCATCTACAAAAAACAACTTATTACATCAAATTTACATACAAAAAAAATCAAATAATTGTGGACAAAGATTAGATGTTATCACCTGTTCACGAGTGGGAAAACGTATGGCAGGTGTTTGATATTAGCCAAGAAAGGCATCCGATATAGGGCCCACGGTTGTAACAATATTAGACACCCGCAAATGTCAACGGCAGCAGGCTTTGTGCATCGACAAAGCTCACGATACAACATCGCTAGTATTGTCGAGCGCCAACTATATTGACTCGCTTCATTAAAATCGATCAATAGGGGCAAGTACAAGATGTGCACTTTGTTTCCATTTGCCGTCGGCATCAGTACACCCCCTATAAGGTGCAATATATAAGCCCGAGCGGCACACATCACATCAAATTTAGTGGCATCAACTGGTAGTTGGTGGAATCTTCCCCTCAACCATGTGAACTTCAATCCCGTGAGTCTCGATTCACCATCACCGGGTGAGACTCCTAATAAGCTTTCACAAAGGGCCGTCGGGTCAAATACCGTCGATGACCCCGTAACGGGCATCCCGTCGATTGGAAGCCCAAGCTGCAGTGCAACATCCTCTAGTGTGATTGTGCACTCGCCACATGGTAAGTGAAATGTGTGGGTCTCTGGCCGCCACCGCTCGACCAAAGCGGAAATTAAGTCGTAATGCAAATCAAATGTCCGGATCAATGAAGCAGCTCCAAATCCAGCTGCAATCAAGTATGGCATGATGCGTTCGTCCGGTTCATAATTTATCCCATTAATGCGACCCCTTAATTTTCGGTACACATCCTGAGACTATTGAATTAAATGAATTTTTTATATTTTAACAACTAACAATTTATTACCTATATATATATAGATGACGATATGTGGTTATCATCCTTAATTAACGAATCTATATTCATATCTGCAATAAAAAAATTGAGATTATCAATCCGTCAGAAGTAATTATCAATCTGTCAGAAGTAATTAATATAATTTTTAACTAGAAGTAATTAAAATTCTTGATATATATAAAAATAAATAATTATATATTGATTATTTTGATAAATTAAAATTTTAAGTATTGAATTTACTCTTACATTTTGCGGGTTAAGTGTTAAATTTATATTAAAAAATTATTTCGTAATTTATTAAAATATAAATATCGAATATAAGAGTTTTGTTTGATGAAAAAATTATTAAAATATTTACTACATTTTTATAAAATAAGGTTGAATGTTGGAATAATTTATGATGCTTCAATCAATTCTTCTATCAAAAACAAAAATTTATCAATCAAATTTGAGAGTTAAATCAAAGGTCTCACTTATTATCAATTATTAATTGATCACGTTGACACACTAATTTAATTATTTTTAAAATTTAAAATTGAAATTTATTATTAATTGAAAATTTAAAATTGAAATATTCAATTCAGTCTTTTTAACTTTTGATTAAATGAAAAAATATATATAATTTCAAATTTTTTAAAAATTAAAATTTTAAGCATTTTTAATACAAATTTTTTAACTTTAATTCTCCAAATTTTATAATCTTATCTCGAGTTCCTCTAAACAAAATTTTTGGTTTCGCCCTTATTTTCTAAAAACTTTTAATTTAATGATAATTTAATATACTTATTAAATTATCTATACTAGTTTCTGTGTATCTATTTTGTAATATAATGTATATACTAGTTTCTTTACTCAGATTAATTGTATGTATTAAGGGTTTTTTATTAAAATAATACAAAAAAAATATATATATATATACCAAAATGGTATATTCTTCCCATTATTTACGAAAATAGTATTAATTAAAAAATAAATTATTTTTAATTTAATACTCAAAAAAATAAAAAGATAATTTCATAAATTTAAATTGATAAATAAGAATGCAAAAATATGTAAAATACAAATAATATTAGTAAAAACTAAAGATAATTGTATTTTTTAAAAAATATATTTTATATTTCAAATAAAAATAATTTAGTTAAACAAATAAATGATTATATATTTTATATTTTAAATAAAAATTAGATTATATCTTTCCCATATAAAAATAATTGAGTTAAACAAATAAATTTCAAAGAAAATTTCATTTATAATTTAAATTCTTTAAACATTATTAATTAAAATAAAATTTTAATTCTTACAATAAATAAATAATATTTAAATTTAAATAACATTTAAATAAATTTTTTTCAACAATAATACAAAAAATTAAATAACAATAATCAAACCAAAATAACGTACATTCTTTTTCTTTTTTTCCTCTCCTTCTCTTCTTTCCTTGCTGTTCACCCTTCTCCTTCTCCTTCTTCTTCTTTTTTCTTTCTATTTTTTGAAATGTGTGTGTGTGTTGTGTTTTGGGGACCATTATAAGGTCCCCATTTACCCCTTCCCCCTCCATTTTACCCTCCCTTTCGGCAGGAGGAGCAGGGAGCAGCAGGCAGCAGCGTCGGCAGGTAGGGAGCAGCAGCTGCAGGGCTGTGGCAGCAAGCAACCAGGTGCCGCCTGGCAGGTAGGAACCATTGGTGCTGCCTACCAGGTAGGCACCCAAAAATATCATATTCGTATTTTAAATACGGGTTTAACTTGAACCCGTATCAGTATTTTTTTAATATTTTTTTAAAAAATTATTATTTAAATAATTTTTATTTATTTAATATTAAAAAAAATTGTCAGAGTGAACAGTGGTGCCGCCTACCAGATAGGCACTACTCCTCCTAAGTGTATCATTTTGGTAATTAACGGGAAGACTATACCATTTTGGTATATAATATTTTTTTTGTATTATTTTAATAAAATCTCCTAGAAAAGATCAAATAAGACAATTGTTAAAAACAATTGATGGTCTGATCGATGCTAATACTGAGTTGTTGCTCGAAGCTAGAAACGAACTACATGGTCTTTATATTTCTGAGGAAAAATATTGGGCTCAACGGTCAAGAATTCAGTGGTTAAAGGAAGGAGACAAAAACACTAAAATTTTCCATGTGAAAGCTACATATCGTCACAGAAAAAATAGAATTGAGGGGCTCCGTGCCGCTAATGGGAATTGGCGTTCGAATGAGGATGATTTGAGTAGGGTTGTAAAGGATTATTTTGAGTCTCTTTTTACTTCTGAGTGTAATGGCATGTTTGGTAATATCATTGATAAAATTCCTAGATGTATCTCTCTTGACATGAATGTTATGCTTGATAGTCCGGTTGATGATAAGGAAATCCTTGATGCCTTCAAACAGATGGACCCTAGAAAAGCTCCCGAAATTGATAGGCTCTCGGGCCTGTTCTACAAGGAAAATTGGAATATTATGGGGGAGATGTGCTTCGTTTTTGTAAAGAGATTTTGAATGGTATTAAGAAAGTTGATGGGATTAACGACACGGTCATTATTTTGATTCCTAAAGTTATGGAGCCGGAAGATATGACTTAATTTAGACCCATCAATCTATGCTGGTTATTTACAAGATTATTTCCAAAGTGTGGGTCAATAGGCTTAAAAGTATTCTTTCGAGTTGTATCAGTCTGAACCAAAGCGCTTCCGTTCCTGGTAGAATGATTCATGATAATGTGATGGTTGTCCATGACTTAGTTTACTATCTCCAAAGTGGTAGAAATGGGCCCAATAAAGGGCTCATTGTAAGCTCGACATGAGCAAGGCATACGATCGTGTAGAGTGGGATTTCCTAGAGGCTATCCTTAATCAAATGGGCTTTTCTACTATATGGATTTCTCAGATTATGGAGGGTGTACATGGTTAAATGTAATTTAGTTTTAGATGCTCAAAGAAGGGGTATAATTTAGGGAATTAGGGCGAGTCAAAATGAGCCTCGAATTAATCACCTTTTTCTTACGGATGATGCATTGCTTTTTGTTAGAAATAAGATTAATGAGGCTAAGGCTGATAGTGATATCTTAAGGACGTTTGAGGGTGCCTCGGAACAAAAAATAAATCTATCAAAGTCTATGCTCTATTTTAGTCCAAATACACCGAGGGACCAACGAACGATTATTGGGAATTTTTTGGGTATGCGTATTGTGGAAACCATGGAAAATTATCTAGGCCTTCCACTGATCATTGGTAAAAATAAAACAGTTGCTTTTAAACATATCATTGACAAAATTATTAATCGTATTAAAGGGTGGTCCAAGAGGCTTTTGTCATTTGGGGGAAAGAAATTTTCATAAAATCTGTCCTTCAATCTTTATCTACTGATGGACTATCTGTTTTCTTATTATCCAGGGGTATCATTGAGAGAATGATTTCAAAAATTAGAAGTTATTGGTGGGAGAATAAAAAATAAGGTCGAAGTTGGGCTATGCTAAAGTGGGATACTTTATGTCTGCCAAAGGGGATGGGAGGGCTTGGATTTCGGGATATGAAGTTGTTTAATTTTGCCCTTTTAGCAGACAAGTCTGGAGGTTTATTCACAACAAAGACACCCTTTGCTATCGCATTTTTAGCTCCAGGTATTTTCCGGATGGAAATGTCTTCAATCCTAAAAATGTTGATCGACCCTCGTATATTTGGACTAGCATCTTGGCTGCTGCGAAGAATCTTAAGGATGTGTTTGGTTGGCAAGTTGGTAACGGCCAATGCATTAACATTAAAAGAGATTGTTGCGGTTTTGAGGGTCTTAATGACGAGTCCATTATCAATGAGGATGCGGCTGCAAACTTGTTTAAAGTCAGTGAACTCTGGTGCCCTATAAACTGCACTTGGAATAAAGCTCAGATAATTCTGATTTACGGTGAGAATATGGGAGACAGAATTTGTAACCTGTCTATCCCTCGTATGGATGTATCGGATAGGGAAGTCTGGTTTCATGCGGAAATAGGGTGTTACATTACAAAATCTCGCTATGCGTGGCTGCTTCTTCACAAGATTTGTTATGGACCTCATAGATGCTTCTGGAGACAAGTTTGGAAGTTGCGTATTCCTCCAAAAAGTCGAATGTTCGTTTGGAGAATGGGTCACGACCTCCTTCCTACTAACTCGAAGGTTGCCACGATTAACAGAGATGTTAGCAATATATGCCCTCGTTGTAAGATAAATGTGAAATCTACTATCCATGCTGTTCGTAACTGCCCAAAAGCTAGAAATGTTGACTCTTGGTAATATAGATGGGAGGTTGTTGGATGATGACTGGGATAATTGTATTGATTGGTTAGAAAATGCGATGTGTTTCTTGGACAAATTGAGCTATGAAAGTCTGGTTATTACGCTGTGGAACATTTGGAACAGTCGCAATAAACTCGTTTTCAAGGATTGTGATGAGGAAGCTGAGAAAGTTTGGGAAAATGCTAAACATTTTACGGAAGAGTTTAGGATCCACAATTTATATAAAGAGCCAATGATTCCTAAACCCATCAAGATTGTTAAATGGCAAAAACCCTCCTGATGGCATTATAAAGATTAATACCGGGGGAGACAACAATGCTGGTCTTGGTGTGCTGGCAAGAGATAGGGATGGCTTTGTAATTGGGGTTTTATGAAGTTTAAAAAAGGTGTGGTGAGTATTTCTTGGGCTGAGGTGGAAGCGGTGAAGTGTGGCTGTCAGTGGATAATGGAAAATAATGTCAATGATGCTATTTTGGAGGGTGATAATGCAAATATCATCAACAGGTTCAATAATAGCATGAAAGATATTTCTATTCTTGGGCTTTATATGAAGGATATTAGAGATTCTATTAAGGGTATTCACAAGCTAAAATTTAGGTGGAGCGATCGATCTAGTAATAGAGCTGTTGATCGGTTAAGTGAATTAGCTCTTAGGAATCAATGTCTTAAGTCCTTTAATATGGATTACCCTAGAGAAATCCATGACATTGTTATTAATGATTCTTTCTAATATGAAGTTCAGTGCCTTTGTGCGTTTATTGGTCAAAAAAAAAGTTCTCGTATCAAATTTTTCGTGCAATTCGCATATTCATTCGATTCCCGACATATTGAACAACAATTAAACTTACATAGAAAATAATTGTTTAAATATCAAATTAAGTAAAACTTATGTCCAAAATTAATTAAAATAAATAATAAAAATATGTCAATTAAGTGCATTTTCAACTAATATTGTTGATTACTTTGATAAAAAAAATTACTTATTTGTTTAAACAAAATATTATTCTAACAAAAAAATATTTTGGCATGATGAATTGGAATACATTTTTTTTAAATCCACATCAGCTACCAAAATTATTAAGAGTACTAATTATTTGGATTAACTAATGATATGATTTTCCCCTTTTTTTAATCATTATAAGATAATGGTAAAATTGCAATTTCAATTTCTCTACTGTGCTCAAATTTGATATTTAATATTTATATTTTAAATTTACTTCATTTGGTCCTTTACTTTTACAATTGCATTAAGTAGTTCTAATAATTTACATACTTATATGTGATAGTTATCGTATTATTTTACTAACATATCCTTTGTATGCTGACAAGTGTCCAAGAATAAAAAAAATTATTTGTAGTTGAAAGGCTAAAGGTGATTATTTTTAACTATTTATAAACGTCTTAGCGAAAAAAGAGTCTATAAACGTGGCAAAGTGGCATGACACCATATTTTTTCTATGGATTATATAACAATGGTCAAGTTTCAATCTTGGTCCCTATATTGATGCGAGCACGAGTAGTGCGAACACTAATAATGCGAGCATGGACCTTGCGAGCTTGGAAGATACGAGCACTGGTGTTGCGAGCACTCATGTTGCAAACACACACAATGCGAACACTGTTATTACGAGCATGGATAAAGGGCGAGCCTCACACGATCCAATCGAACTACCCAGAGGACCAATTACGCAAGCACAAGCCAAGAAATTCAATCAAGCTGTCACAGGTTTAATTAAACGAATTTGGGAAGACACTTCATGCATTCCATGCATTTCATACAATCCGTCATGCATTCCATGCAATGTGCTGCACATTCAACTTTAATTTTAATTTAGTTAATTGCTGGAAATAAGTTTTTAAACATTTGGTCATTTTAGTTAAAGGTTTAATTATGTTTTGTGTTATTTTAATAAGTCTTTAAATATGTCCTAAGTTAGTTGTTAGTTTTAGTCAAATATTGCTGCCCATTTAATGTGTCCTAACCAGCATGTTTAATATGATGTAGGGATGTTAATGGCTAGCCAACACAAGCTTTTAGTGCACCTACCAACATTTAAAGTGCTGAAAACGCCCCTCCAAAAGGGCATTTCGTGATCAGCAAAGGAATTTAATGTTCTCTTCATGCATGGTTGACTGGGTTCATCAAATGTCTCAAGGTACTTAAATGCTTAAAGGCTGATCATGGGAACATGAAAAGTGGCTGTTTGGGTTACTCAAAAGTCATTAATGCATCGCCCACATTTATTCCAAGTGCTTGAGAAATTTCAATCGAATTTAAGAACACTTCTTACTAGCCAACCAAGCACTAAATTCGGCCAACTACTCCATTAAAGCAGCCACCACATTAACTTAAAGTGCATGGGGAATATTAGATAAATTTATGGTGTAATTTTGATTAATTATTTCATGTCTTTTCAGTTGGTCATTTGTAAGCCTATAAAAATGAGGCTTGGAACATTTTGTAAAAAAAAACTTTTGATTAATTTTAATCTTATTGTGAGTTGCAAACTCCTTGTTCTTATTTGACTCAAATTGACTTATCAAGTAACCCTTGTGGCGTTAATCTGATTCTTTTGAACTTATCACGTCATTGAAGTGTGGCGTTCACCCTTGTACCATTGGTTCCTATCTTGCTAGATAGAGGGTCACGGTTCTGCTTGTTTTCGTTCTAAGTACTAATATAAGGATTGGGTCAATTTTCTTCTATAATATTGGTTCGTTCTTGAGTCCTTAAAACCGGATTCAAGCCTATCCATCTATATCCTTCACATATCCATTCATCCACCATCCCAAAGCCTATTATTTTCATTCACAAACTTCACCAAATTCATCTACGAATGATACTTCTTAATTTCGATCAGGAACACTCGTGACTCGTAATCACCTAACGAGGACGAGCTCGCATCATTTGGTATCAAAGCTAGCTAAATTAAGTAAGTATTCGACGTTCTTATCTCTCTCAAGATTAGCATTAAAAAATAAAAAAAAGAAGAAAGAAATTCAAAAAAAATACAGCATATTTGCATCCCAAGTTCAAAATACACAAGGGAGATTCGAAATTTATATTAAAAAAAAGAAGAAAAAGAGCTAGTTGAAAGTGTGCAATTCCCGAGTACAAGTTTTCATTTCCATAACAATTTCAGCCACACTTCTACCTATCCTTTATTTTTCTTCTAAGCCTTCCCTAACACTTAATCATCATACCTTTTTTTACATCCCATTTAAAGCCGACTCTACAAGGTTTGCTGCATAAGTCTAAGGAAGTCACATAAGAACTTCGAGCAAGCAAAGAGTGGTAAAAGGCAAGAGAGACAAGAAGTATAAAGAATGCTTCGTGCTGAATTAGAGCCAATGCAAGATCAATTGGACCAATTAGAGGCGATATCTCAAAGGGGGCGTTCACCTCATGATTAAAGTAGAGAGAGAGGTCTTCCAAGACCAACCCAAGAGGATTATTTTGAACCAAGTAAAGTGGAGAGTGATTAATCCTCTAATCAAAGTTTGAGGCGTTGAGGACAAAGAAATCGAGGTCCTAAGGATCAAAATCAAATAGATGATAATCTTAACAATATCAAGATGGCAATTCCTCCATTCCAAGGGAAAATCGAACCCGAAGCTTATTCAGAGTGGGAAAAGAAAATAGAACTTGTCTTTGAATGCCATAACTACTCAAAAAATAAAAAGGTAAAATTTGCTGCCATTGAATTCTCTAATTATGCTAGTATTTGGTGGGATCAGCTAACCTTGAGTAAGAGACGAAATGGTGAACGACCCGTGTCTACATGGGTTGAAATGAAAGCTATCATGAGAAAGAGGTTTGTACCCGCTCACTATCATTAAGAGTTGCATCAAAGGTTATAAAATCTCAATCAAGGAAATCATAGTGTGGAAGATTACTACAAGGAGATTGAGATAGCCATGATACGTGCTAATGTTGAGGAAGATTGAGAGGCTACCATGGTGAGATTCTTAGTCGACCTCAACCGAGACATCACTAACATAGTAGAGTTGCAACACTATGTTGAAGTTGTTAACGTGGTTCACATGACATTTAAAGTGGCGAAGCAATTGAAAAGAAAAGGTACTACCCAACCCCATTCTAATTCTATTTCTACATCAAAGTAAGGGCAAGGAACCTACAAAAAAGGATACCACCTTTTGATCCAGAGATAATATTGAGACGTCCAAGCCCAATAAGCCGGATGTAGATCCAAGCAAGGCAAAGAACGAAGCTATTCCAAACTGATCTGAGAATCAAATGTTTCAAATGCTTTGGGAAGGGTCATACGGCGAACCAATGTCCAAATCGAAATGCCATGTTTATAAGGGACAATGGTGAAATCGAATCCGAACCCGAGAAAGAAGATGAGCTCAAATCACCTATTGATGAGGAGAATGAATTGGAGTATGCTGTAGAAAAGGAAATCCTTGTCATTAAATGAAGCTTGAGCATCCAAGCCGTAGAGAGTGAGCAGCAACGTGAAAACATTTTTCATACGCGCTGCCATGTTCAAGGAAAGGTATGTAGTGCTATTATTGATGGTGGTAGTTGCATGAACGTTGCTAGCTGCTTGTTGGTAGAAAAGCTTAGCCTACCAACCACCAAGCATCCACGACCTTACAAGCTTCAATGGCTCAATGACGGTGGCGAGCTCAAAGTTACTAAGCAAGCTGTTGTCACTTTTTCGATTGGCAAGTATTGTGATGTAGTGCCAATGCATGCTAGTCACTTGCTGTTGGGAAGACCATGGCAATTTGATCATCGAGTACTGCATGATGGTTATACTAACTGATATACCTTCAAACACCAAGGAAAGAACGTTACTTTGGAACCACTTACTCCCGAACAAGTGTATGAAGATCAGCTCAAATTACAAAATTCGTTTGAAAAATTGGAAGAAAAAGAAAGAGATGAGTGTGAGAAATATCAGAAAATACAATAGAAGAGAGAAAAGAGTGAAACAAAAGCAAAAGAAAACATAAAGCATGAGGTAAAAACACGAGAGAAGAATGAGAGAAAAGAAGAAAGTGAGATGGGAAAATTGTGTGTTGTTGCAAAAGAAAGAGAAATCAGAAAGTCCTTGCTTTTAAAGCAACCTTTGCTTGTGCTTATGTACAAGGAAAGTTTGTTTAGTACTGACGACTTAACTAACTCTCTTCCTTCTTTTATTGTGTCTTTGCTGCAGGAATTCAAGGACATGTTTTCGGAAGATATCCCAAGTGGTTTGTCGCCCATTAGAGGCATTGAGTAGCAAATAGATTTTATTCTCGAAGCCACTATTTCGAAACGACCAGCTTATCGAACCAACCTCGAGGAGACTAAAGAGTTGCAAAGGCAAGTTATTGAGCTGATGAAAAAAGAGTATGTTCGAGAGAGCTTAAGTCTATGTGCCGTGCCTGTGCTATTGGTACCTAAGAAGGATGGCTCTTAACGTATGTACATTGACAGCCGCGCGGTCAATAAGATCACTACTAAGTATCGGCACCCGATCCTGCACTTAGATTATATGTTGGACGAGCTAAGTGGAGCTCACATTTTCTCCAAAGTCGATCTCAAGAGTGGTTACCATCAAATACAGATGAGAGAAGGAGATGAATGGAAAACTGCATTCAAAACCAAACATGGTTTGTATGAGTGGTTGGTTATGCCCTTTGGCCTAACTTAAGCACCCAACATTTTTATACAGTTAAAGAATCATATTCTTCGATCCTTTATTGGAAAATTTTGTATGGTATACTTTGATGATATTCTGATTTATAGTAAGTCTTTGGAAGAACATATACATCATTTGAAAGCTGTATTAGAAGTACTAAGGAAGGAGACTTTATTTGCAAATCTTAAAAAATGTTCCTTTTTTACTAACAAGCTTGTTTTTCTAGGATTTGTGATTAGCTTCAACGGTCTCCAAGTCGACCAAGAAAAGATAAAAGCAATCCGAGAATGGCCACAACCTACTAGCATAAGCTAAGTGAGAAGTTTTCATGGTCTTGTTAGTTTTTATCGAAGGTTTGTTCCTAATTTTAGCACCTTAGTTTCTCCTTTAATTGGAATTATCAAGAAAAACTCCAACTTTCATTGGGGTGAAGAGCAAGAGAAATCTTTTAATTTGATTAAAGATTGTTTGACTAATGCACCATTATTATGCTTACCTGATTTTACAAAAACTTTTGAGATTGACTGTGATGCATCAGGAATAGGGATTAGAGTCGTGCTAACACAAGATGGGCGACCCAGAGCTTACTTTAGTGAGAAATTAAATGGTGCTATTCTCAATTACTCAACTTATGACAAGGAAATGTATGCACTAATCCGAGCATTGGAGACATGGTAACACTATTTATGGCCTAAGGAGTTCGTCAGTCACACTGACCATGAGGTATTGAAACATCTCAAGGGGCAAAACAAGTTGAACAAAAGACCTGCCAAATGGGTTGAATTCCTAAAATCATTTCCCCATGTGATCAAGTACAAGAAAGGTAAAGAGAATGTTGTTGCGGACACATTGTCACGAAGGTACGATTACTCAATAGCTTAGATTCTAAGTTATTTGGTTTCGCATGTCTTAAAGAGCTTTATGAAAATGATTCTGATTTTTGTGAAGTTTATAAAGCTTGCAAAAAAGGGCCTTTCGAAAGATACTATAAGCATGATGGCTACCTTTTTAAGGAAGGTAAATTATGTATTCCTCAAGGTTCCATTCGATATGTGCTCGTAAAAGAGGCACATAGTGAAGGTCTCATGGGACATTTTGGAGTGGCCAAAACATTAGTTATGCTCCATGAACATTTCTTTTCACCTAAGATGAGACGAGATGTTGAGAGGGTTTGCAATCGATGCATTACTTGCAAGAAGGTAAAATCGCGTATTAAACCCCATGGTCTATACACGCCACTACCCATTCTCGAAGCACCTTGGGTAAACATTTCTATGGACTTTGTGCTAGGCCTTCCTAGAACTACAACTAGAAAAGACTCTATTTTTGTCGTAGTTGATCGATTTTCTAAAATGGCTCATTTTATATCATGCCACAAAAATGATGATGCTTTGAATGTAGCTAACTTGTTTTTCAGGGAAGTTATTCTACTGCATGGAGTACCAAGAACAATTGTATCCGATCGCGATGCTAAATTTCTTAGCCATTTTTGGAGGACTCTATGGAGCAAACTTGGTACTGTACATTCGGCCACCAAGCATTCACCTTTTGAAGTTGTTTATGATTTTAATCATTTAACTCCTTTATATTTAATTCTCTTACCTTCTAATCAACTTGTGCATGTAGATGGAAAAAAGAAGGCCGATTTCATGAAAAATCTACACCAAAAAGTGAGGGAAAACATTAAGAAGAGGACCCAGCAGTATGCAAGTAAAGCCAACAAGGGACGTAAACGAGTAGTCTTTGAACTCAGAGGTTGGGTATGGCTTCACATGCGAAAAGAAAGGTTTCCATCTCAAAGAAAATCCAAATTGCTACCAGGAGGCGATGTCCTTTTTCAAGTGCTAGAAAGAATTAATGAAAATTTGTACAAATTGGACCTTCCAAGTGAGTATACTGTTAGTGCAAGTTTTAATGTTGCTGATCTATCCCTTTATGATGTAAGCGATGATTTGAGGAAAAATCGCTTTGAAGAGGGAGGGGATGATGCGAACATGAGTAGTACAAACACTAATAATGCGAGCATAGACCTTACGAGCTTGGAAGATGCGAGCACTGGTGTTGTGAGCACTCATGTTGCGAACACTGGAGTTGCGAACACACACAATGTGAACACTAATGTTGCGAGCATGGATGAATGGCAAGCCTCGCACGATCTAGTTGATCTACCTAGAAGACCAATTACGCGAGCACAAGCCAAGAAATTTAATCAGGCTATCACAGGTTTAATTAAACGAATTTGGGAAGACACTTCATGCATTCCATGCATTTCATACAATCCGTCATGCATTCCATGCAATGTGTTGCACATTCAACTTTAATTTTAATTTAGTTAATTGCTGAAAATAAGCTTTTAAATATTTGGTCATTTTAGTTTAAGTTTTAATTATGTTTTGTGTTATTTTAATAAGTCTTTAAATATGTCCTAAGTTAGTAGTTAGTTTTAGTCAAATATTGTGTGCCCATTTAGTATGTCCTAACCAACATGTTTAATATGATGTACGGATGTCAATGGCTAGCCAACACAAGCTTTTATTGCACTTACCAACATTTAAAGTGCTGAATACACCCCTCCAAAAGGGCATTTCGTGATCAAAAAAGGAATTCAATGTTCTCTTCATGCATGGCTGATTGGGTTCATCAAATGTCTCAAGGTACTTAAATTCTCAAAGGCTGATCATGAGAACATGAAAAGTGGCTATTCGGGTTACTCAAAAGTCATTAATGCACCGCTCACATTTCTTCCAAGTGCTTGGGAAATTTGAGTCGAATTTAAGAACATTTCTTCCTAGCCAACCAAGCACTAAATTCAGCCAACTACTGCATTAAAGCAGCCACCACATTAACTTAAAGTGCATGGGGAATATTGAACGAATTTATGGTGTAATTTTGATTAATTATTTCATATATTTTCAGTTGGTCATTTGTAAGCCTATAAATATGGGGCTTGGAATATTTTGTAAAAAAAAACATTTAATGAATTTTAATCTTATTGTGAGTTTGCAAACTCCTCGTTCTTATTTGACTTAAATTGACTTATCAAGTAACCCTTGTGGCGTCAATCTGATTCTTTCGAACTTATCACTCCATTGAAGTGTGGCATTCACCATAATACTGATTGGTTCTTATCTTGCTAGATAGAGGGTCACGGTTCTCCTTATTTTCGTTCTAAGTACTAATATAAGGATTGGGTCAATATTCTTCTATAAAATTGGTTCGTTCTTAAGTCCTTAAAATCGAATTCAAGCCTATCCATCTATATCCTTCACATATCCATTCATCTACCATCCCAAAGCCTATCATTTTCATTCACAAACTTCACCAAATTCCTCTACGAACGATACTTCTTAATTTCGATCGGGAACACTCGCGACTCGTAATCACCCAACAGGACGAGCTCGCATCATATATTATGCTTAAATTTAGGATTTAATCTTTATACTTCAAATTCTTGACATAATTGGGTACCTTAACTTTTACAAGGTCATTGATTATCCGAAATGCTTTATTTTGATTAAAATGATGATGTAATTTTAAAAGTTAATACCATTAAAATTATCTATTAAATTCACTCCCATTGCAATGTGTTGGGGATCGACCCGTATAAACAATGAGATAATAAAAGTGGAGAAGAACGAACGAGCACAAATATTTTACGTGAACAACCCTCAAAGTAGGAAAAATCATGGGCAAAGGAGACTTTGACTTTTCAATAAATGAGTAAACAAACGAGAGTACAACATGGAGAAAATTAACCTAGATGTAGTAAACATACATTACCCAAAACTTCGAATACAAAGCTCAAAATCCCAAAAAGCAAACCGATAAACAAAACTCTAAATCTCATAGGCCACTCACAAAGGTGGTATAAAACACTCTCCATAATTACCATGAAACTCTTATCAAAACTCATATGCGGCTACATCTTGTCGCCCCCAAAGAAAAGTCCTTTTTCTGATTGGCATATCAAAACAAGGATATAAGGCCCTTTTAAATAAGCTAAGATTAGAGTTCTAATCATACTAAAATATCCCTGGAATAATAAGAGTTTAACTAGGAGAAGAATATGAGGCACACCCCACAGATCTCCAGCTTGACTCGTATTTATCATGCCTTCTTTTCCATTCCCATCACGAGCCTAACTTGAATTTTGAAGAATGTCAACCAACTCTAAACCGTGCTCGAACTTGGAAACTGAAAGACTTCTAGTCTTCAAATCAAAGTTGTATAATGCAACAAGAGCAAATAATACCTGAACAGGAGAGAAAACATCAACTCTCTTGACTTGACTATAACCCTTAGCGACCAACCTTGCTTTAAAACATTCTATGAACCATTCGAGTCCTTAAAACCAAAAGGCGATGAGATTCTTCTTTAAATCAGGCACATGCTTGACATCTAACCTGACTCCACCTTCAACTAGATTATGTGGAGAGCAACGAATCATCACCCTTATCCTCGGCCATATTAGCTAACTCTATAATTATCCAAAACTGCCAGAAACTGAAATTTGTGATTCGTCAAACTTCCCGATACCAATTTGTTATGTCACCGAACGAGTCGATCTGCGGAAGCTAAATCAGGATCTGATACCAATTTGTTGGGGATTGACCCGTATAAATAACGAGATAATAAAAGTGGATAAAAATGAACACAAATATTTTACGTGAAAAACCTTCAAAGAGGGAAAAACCACGAGCAAAGGAGGCTTTAACCTTTCACTAAATGATTAAACAAACGAGAGTACAATATGGAGAAAATTAACCTACGTGTATTACCCAAAATCTCGAATACAGAGCTCAAAATCTCAAAGAGCAAACTGGTAAATAATACCCTAAATCTCATAGGGTACTCACAAAAGAGGTATAAAATACTCTTCATAATTACCACGAAACTCTCACAAAAACTCATATGCGGCTACATTATCTCTCCCCCAAAGAAAAACCTTTTTTTATTGGCATCTCAAAACAAAGATATAGGTTCCTTCAAATAGGCTAAGATTAGAGTTCCAATCATACTAAATATCCATATAATAATCAAAGTTTAACTGGAAAAATATAACAAAGTTTAATGGAGAGAAGAATACAAGATACACCCCACACAATGTTTTTTTATTACATGATTATCATGTGAGTATTTAAAATTTTTTAAAATGTTACTCCAACAAATTCAACAAACAAATTAATGGAATTAATTATTAGAGTTGAATTTTAAATTCGAAAAAGTAAAGGAACTAAAATCTTAAAAATAAAAATATGAAGTCTAAATTCTAAATGCATGAAGAGTATAGAGACATGAATTATATTTTAACTTTCAAAATTTGTTCTATAATTTAATTAAAAAACAATTAACCTAACACAAAATATGGGTTTTGTTACCAAATTAATACAAAATAAATATTTATATACCAAAATGGTATCCTCACCCTATCAATTACCAAAATGGTATGTTTTTGGGGGTGGAGGGCATTTAAGAGATGGCACCAAGGGGTTTTCTGACACGAATTTTATTTTATTTTTTTCTTATGTTTATATATTAAAAAAATTTTAAAAAATAAAATAATGGTGGGGCCAACTTGATTGGCGGCACCACTATGTATACATACACAATACAAGCCAGAGAAATAAATACGATAATGAGATAAAAAAATACCTGACACATGGGTTATGCCTTTTTAAAGGGCGGCACTGGAGGTGCCAACTTGAGTGGCGACACCGAGGGATTTTTTGATAGGTGTCATGCCTACAATAGTCGCGTGTGCGTGGGGGGGAGTGGGAGGCAGGCGCAGATACGATTAAAGGGTGGGGGACAATTAATTGGGATTTTGGGTTATAAAGAAGGAGGGGGAACCTTATGGTTGAAAGAAAGAAAGGTAAAAAAAATAGTAAAGAGGGTGTGTGATAGCAGGGGGAGAAGAAGAAAAGGAAAGAAAGAAAGAAAGGAGAAGAAGAAAGAAAGAAAGAAAGAAGAAGGAGAAGAAGGAGAAGAATGTTAATTTATTTTATTTTGTGTGGTTATGTTAATTTTAAATTTATTTTTAAAGTTATTTAATTTGTTAGTAGTAGTAATTATTTAGTTTTTAATTTTAATGTTTAATGTGGTTGATTTGTTATTATAATTTTATTTGTTTAGTAGGTTGATTAAAGGAGAAAAAATCTAAAAGAAAGGAGAAAAAATCTAAAAGAAAGGTAAATGTAAATGTTTTATTATTAATTTGAAGTTATATTTTCTTTAGTAATTATTGTAAGTTATTTGTTTTGTTTAATTTAATTTTTATTTGGTTTGTTATTATTATTTTTATTTAGTAGAGTAGATTAAGAGGAGAGGAAGAAAGGTAAGTTTCGTTGTTTTTAATTTAATTTAATTTTATTTTGTTAGTAAGTAATATAAATTTGGTATATAATTTTTTTTGTATTATATTGGTAAAAAACCTTAAAAAATTTTAATAATGTGATATTTAGGTTTTTATTATTTTTACCAAAAAAATTATTTATGTACCGAATTAATTGAATTAATTTTTTTTTTAATTTTAGAATGGATTCTTTAATTAATAAGAAGCGTCTTCACATAGTAGACACGGTGAATGAAAGATCACACGAAGACAATCTCTATGTAATAAAATTATTATTTGTTCCTTATGTCATTTGAAAAATTATTATTTGTTTACGAAATTAAATTAGTTTATATTAACTATTTCGGTAAATTAATAGGGCAGTTGCGTGTACCGCGCATTTAGGGGTCGTGTGCATGACCTCAGATATAAACTCCATGAACGTTTGCTTCCATACTTGCAGATGGTCGGATTTGGATCAACGACATTGGTCCAAACTTTTGATATGCGGTATGATTTAATAACCGCATTGGTGGAGCGTTGGCGTCTGGAGACCCATGCATTTCATCGGCTGTTTGGGGAGTGGACCATCACGTTGGAGGATGTTGCACTACAACTCAGGCTCTCAATAGATGGTAATGTGGTCACGGTGTTAGTACGATTCAAGAGCCATCGGTAGTTTGTAATAACTTATTAAGACGCTCACCTAGTGATGGCAAGGTTACGGGGTTGACCTTTACATAGCTGAAGGCCAAGTTATTCGGATTTGCCCGATAATCCAACCGAACTAGAGTTTACGTGGGCCGTTCGATCGTATATTTTGCAAATCATAAGGGGTGTACTCATGCCGGATGCGAACAACAACAAGGTCCACATGATGTACTTGCCCCTACTAATTAACTGCAAAATATTCGCTCATATAGTTGGGGATCTGCGGTGCTAGCGATGTTGTTTCGAGAACATTGTCGCACCACAAAGCCTTTGATTGTGGATATAGGTGGTTGCCTAATACTATTGCAGTCTTGAGCACTTTATTAGATGTCATTCCTGGCATCCATCAGGCACCAAGCATATGTTTTTCCACTCGTTAATAGGTGATTACCCTAAACCCAATATTACAATTATGTGACATATTTTTTGTAATTATATTATTCTAACAAGTTTTTTTTTTGTTTTCTTAGATGGAAAACAAATCTGGGAATCAGGAGACAATACATGGTTCCCATATTCCCTGAGGATCACACCATCTAATTATAGATACTAGGGTTGTATCTATTAGTGGTTAATTGTGTATATTTGACTATTGGTGAGTTTTATTGATGAATTTTTACTTAAATTTTACATATATTTTAACTCATTTGACCATTTATTAAAATTTCATATTTATATACCGACTTAAATTTTAGATATGGGTCAGGGTTTCACGTTTAAGGATTAAGGTTTATGGTTTCACATTTAGGGTTTAAGGTTTATAATTTATAGTTTAAGGTTTAGGGTTTAGGAGTTTAAAACTAAACTCACTTTTAATCAAATTACCTAATAATTAAGAACTTAAATTGGAATAAACATAATAATATAAATTGATTGTATTAAAATAAACATAATAATTTCATTTCATAATCGAGTACAAATATCTTAATTCCTACCCGATCTGGATGACTAACCAATATGGTAGGTTCATTGAGGGTAATTACGTCGATTATGCCCAACTAGCCTACACACTCCATAAAGCTTGCTTCCGTATGTTTTCTCCATAATGTCTATTTCATTGCGGAATCTGGTCATATGCAGACGACCTTTCGAATTCATTCGCAAACTTTTGTTCAGGATAAGCTCGAAAGTCGTCGGAGGCATCTCCTTTGTAGACAAGTCAAGTAGGACAGGAACTCGTTTTCCCAAATACGTAGTATGCGTTCGAGAGTGTAGACGGAGTCGATGAACTGTTCAACATTGAGCGACGCTTTAGCACAAGCTGCAACGACATGCGCACAGGGAGAATGAAGTGTATCGGACCTCTTGCAGTCGCAATGTCTGTTCTGAAGATCAACCCCGTAGGACCTAGGTGGGATACCAAGTCGATGCCCAATGGTCTCCGTAACTTGAAATCTTTGAAACTGTCGTGAATATATTTCAACGTTCATCGACCTTGCTCTCTAATGGTTTGTATCCATTGCCTTCCTGACAACTTCAACAAACACGTGTCCGAAGTTAATTTGATCGATTTGTCGCGTCCCCATTACTAGCATCAAGGTAGCCAGCCCGTAGAATGTAGCTAAGAACACGGATGAAATCGAAAGATGTCGTACTCTCTTGAACACACCGTTAATCGATTTTGCTAGGTTGGTCATCATTTGACCATATCGAAACCCGTCATCGAAACTTTGAGACCATTGCCATGGCTCCATGGTACCCAACCACTCTCGCAAAAGCTTATTCATTTGACCTTCCATGTCACGCTCAAGTCTGGTCATTCTTTGCTGGAATCGGTGTGGCTCCAGCTCGTATGCTGTGTATGTATTAAAAAAATATAAGTTACAGTCTCGAATTACAATATTAAAAATATAAAATGAAACTAAATTTTTTTACCCATTCTTACAAATCGTCTCTTCGAGTCTGTATTCTTATATTCTCGATGGAAGTTAGCCGCTATGTGCCAACTGCAATAAATCGATCTCCATAGTATACCGGTACTCCTAATGGCGACAATTATTCCCTTCCCTCTATCGGAGATGATGCAAATATTATCGTTATGAACAACATACTTCTGCAGGTCCGTTAGGAAGAATTCCCATGATTCCATGCCTTCCTTGTACACAATAGTAAATGCTATCAACAACATGTTTTGGTTCCCGTCTTGAGCCACCGCAATAAGTAGAATCTGTGTATATTTCCCGTATAGCCAGATCCCATCCACTTGAATAAATGACTTGTAGTAAGGAAATGCTCGAATGCAGAGATCAAACGTTCAAAACATATATTGAAAAATTCTTCTTCCCGATTGTAAGTTGTTATCCGGGTCATAATAAGGTTGTGTCACCAACTCAACGGCATCCCCGGCACGTACTATTGCTTGCACCTATCCACCTCTGCAGCTCATTGTACAATGCATCCCAATCACCGAACAATTATTCAATTTCCATCTATTTCGCTATCCATGCTTTCCGATATGAAACCCGATATTGGAATCGTGCTTGCATCTTGACAATCAATGTCAAAACTTTAATGGTCGGCAAGTCCTTCACCATTGGCATGATATGTGTGTAGATAGTTTTGGAATCAAGTTTTCGGTGATCTTCTAACATAAGTGTTAAAGTGCATGTGTGAGGCCCATCAAATTTTCTTATCTCCCACATCTGCAACTTCTGGATAAATGCAACTCGTACCTGCCAATTGCAACCTTCCGTCGACTTCCAGCACTCCCCAATATACAATGTTAGTTTAGAGACCGCGACTTTGTAATCTACTGACACATTCATGCTATATCGCTTAATGGAAAATATGCACTCTTCCTTGGATTCAAATTTTTGGCCTACAAATAACTTTTCAGGGTCTACAATTATGACCAATCGATGAGCAGGTAGTATATCAGGGTACTCCGCGAACTCGACTGCATGTGTCGCATCGGGGTCTATAAGCAACATGTGTGCCTCAGAAGGATTATTGTGCATCACAATATATCTAATTGAGTTCTCGATTGGAGATGTGTTACAATTTCCATCGTCATTCGCCCCTTCATCGTCGATATCATCCGGGACCTCATCCGCATCTGGATCACTATCAATATCGACCTCATGATCAAATGAAATACTACTATCATATCCAGCATCTCCATCCACATCATTCTCGGGTGCAATACCATTAACATCAATGTCGATCCCGCGTACTATTGATTGACTTTCAATGTACGATACTAGAACCACCATAAATAGAGTTGGATCTTCATTTTCTATTGAAGTTGGATCTTCAGTTGGTTCCACATTAACTAACTCGGCAAACAACTGAACCGGTGCATTTTGGTCACTTTGATTCGAACAATAAAGAGCGATCATTGTCTCCACGTCTTCATTGTCTATAAGTTCCATCTCGGAGAATTTGATGGGATTTGTCGAAACTGGAAACTTGTAGAAAAGTTTCGAGATCCTTCTCCCACAACGCCTAAAAAATTTTGCACTAATCCTTGCTTTCATATCATCAACCGAGACATTTCGACGAAATCTTATTGCTATTTGTTGCCAACACTCAAATATACATCCAACTAATGTTCTTAAAATTACTCCATCGAAATAAATGCATACAAAAAATTGATTATCCATCTTCAATAAATCTGTTAAACAATAAATAAAATTTCAATAAAATAACAATTTAAAAATATACACTACTAAAAATGAATTTATAACAAATAAATATCAAACTAAACTAAAATATACTAAACTAAACTGTATAAAAATAACAAAAAAAATTACCTTTTTATTTTTCCCCTTCGCCTTCTTTTCACTTCTACTGTTTTCTTCTTGTTTCCTTTAATTTTTTTCTCAAATTTAAACAAAATTTAAACATCCCAAAACCATAACCCATGTATCAAGTATTTTTTTATCCCATTCTCGTATTTATTTCTCTAGCTTGTACTGTGTATGTATACATGAGGGTGCTGCCCTCAAGTTGACACCACCATTATTTTATTTTAAATTTTTTTTAATATATAAGTATAATAAAAAATAAAAAATCCATGTCAGAAAACCCCTTGGTACCGCCTCTTAAGTACCCCCACCCCAAAAACATACTATTTTAGTAATTAGGTGTAGATACCACTTTAGTATGCAAATATTTATTTTCTATTAATTTGATAAAAAAAACCCATAAAATGTGATAAAGAGCCACACTAGTAAATATTTGAATTTGAATATTATAATCATTATTCATATAGATGCGTAACACCCCTTAATTCTAAACCGTCATCGGAACAGGGTTACAGGGTATTACCAGACATATCGGATAACTTACAAATAATAAATAGATGATTAATGATCATACTATAAAATAATCATAAAATTTCCTTAATTGGACCCTCGAGATTCCAAAATATGTATTAAAAGGACATTAGGACTTGTTCTGATGTTCCACAGATTTTTAGTAAATTTTTATTTCAAACGCGATATAACCCCTTTTATAGACATCTAACCTTCCCTGCAATTTCAACTAGCAACCAAAGCAATTTATACTCAAATTCACCTAAATCATAATCATTCCATTACATATTATTTCAATAATTTAAATATTCTTAATATTATTCAAAATTTACTAATAATTTATTCATTTTTCATTCAAACAAAATGCCAAATTTCATAATATACTATTTATCATTTTACTAAATTATTATCAATATATAGTATATATATATCTTTGTAACCAACATTACAAACATATACATGTAACTTATACAACACTTAGTACATGCCACTTTTACAAAAAGAGAAGAATTACATCACCAAGTTTATACTGAAGTCGGGATCGATCTGAATGCTGAACCAGGACCTTAATTTCTACAATCTTGCGCACGGAAACAACCGTACGCTGAGTATTTCATACTCAGTGGTATTACTATAATTAAAATTATAAATAATCAAATAATTTCACATAATCGATTATATAATACATGAACACATAATATCTTAATTTATACATCACTTTCATTCCGTATCAATATCAATCAATTTAATCATTTCATTCTCATTTCTCGATTTCGTCACATATCACTTTATATGTCTCAATTTTCATTTCTATTCAATCTTCCTTTTCACGTTATTTACCCCTATTAACAAGACTCGAACCTTAGCGGATACACGGATCCAACCAAACACACCAGAATGGCACCCAGTGCCTCATCGGATAGTTCGAAGCAATAAAGTGACACCCAGTGTCTCGTCGGCCTAGCCGAAGTAAAGTGGTACCCAGTACCTCATCGAATCTATCCGAAGAAAATAATGACACCCAGTGTCTCATCGACTCGAGGTCGAAGTATCCCTGAACTCTTCCATCCTATGGCATGCCAACTATATCCGACTCAGCCCGACTAGTTAATAGGGACTTTCAATTTACAATTCATAGCACATTCAATTTCAATTTCACTTATTAAATATAAATATCTAAATAAACATTAAATAATGAATAATTTAAATTATAGTAATACAAACCCGAATTTCGCGATTATTCCTCGATAACTTTCTCCTTTCCTTTTTTTGCCGATGCTTCGGGTTCTTTGCTAGCTACAAAATTTATAATAATAATTTACACTATTAATTACAACACTAATTTATAATAATAATTGAATTTCTATCCAATTTATACCTTAATTCCAATTTAATCCTAATTAACTCATTTATGTTTCTAACTTAATTCATACCTTATTTTTATTCAATTTCCTTCCATATTCTACTTAACTATCAAATGTTCATAATAAAACCTAACTTAAAATTTCTTTCAATTCAATCCTTCTATCACAAAACTTATAGCTTCTTTTACAATTTAATCCCTTTATCAATTCTAACTTGAAATTCATTCAATTTAATCCCTAATTCACTATTTTGTTCAACATGAACTATGTTCAAAGACCTTAAAACTTCCAAGAACTTAACTTAATTTCATCAAAACTTTGTTCTAAAGCTTCTAAAACATCTAAATTAAGAGAAAAGGACTTAATTGACTTACCACTTAAAGATTAAAACTTCAAAATCCTAGTTTTCCCCTTTTCTTTTTCCTTCCCAGTTCTCCTTCCCCTGTTTCGTTTAGCTCTCTGTTCTTTCTTCTTTTATTTCTTTTGTTTCTTTCTTTCTTTATTCTTTTATTTCATATATATATATTAGTTAATAATAATAATAATATAATACTAATTAAATAATAATTTATATTATTATATTATAATATTAATTAATAATAAATTAAAAATCAAGAAAAATCTTTAGATTTTTCTCTGTTTTGCCGCCTCAATTTAGAAAATAGGCATAATTGCCACTTGAGTCCCTCTTTCTTTCTTTTAATCTATAATTAGACTTTCACCCTTTATTCAATTTAGTCCTTTTTATTAATTACTCTAAATTAAATTAAATTCACCTAATCAAAGCTTAATTAAACACACTACTAAACTCATAATTACTCCTAATAATTATTTACGGACTCGGTTTACTAAGACGGAGGCCCTATCACTCACTTTTTCGGTGCCTGTGAATTTGGGTCATTACATTTCTCCCCCCCTCAATAAATTTCGTCCTCGAAATTTACCTGAAAATAAATGGGGGTTACTGTGCTCTCATAGTTTCTTCTAGTTCCCAAGTCGCTTCTTCCATGCTATGACTTCTCCATAAGATTTTTACTAAGGGAACTCGTTTATTTCTTAATTCCTTTACCTCTCGTGCTAAAATCTGAACCGGCTCTTCTTCTTAAGACAAATCAGGTTGAATTTCAATGTCTTCAGTAGAAATGATATGAGAAGGATCTGATCGATATTTTCGTAGCATAGAAACATGAAAAACATCGTGAATCTTCTGCAATTCTGGAGGTAAAGCTAACCGATAAGCAACTGGCCCGATTCTTTCTACAATTTCATATGGCCCAATATAACGAGGACTTAACTTTCCTTTTCGACCAAATCTCAACACTTTCTTCCAAGGAGAGACTTTGAGAAATACTTTATCCCCAATTGGATACTCAATGTCCCGACGTTTCAAATCGGCATAAGATTTCTGTCTATTAAAGGCTGCTTTTAATCTATCTTTAATCTTCTTAACCATTTCTTCTGTCTCTTGAATTAATTCCGGCCCAATCACCTTTTTTTCATTCAATTCTGTCCAGCACACTGGTGATCTACATCTTCGACCATATAGTGCTTCATACGGGGCCATTTGTATACTAGATTGGAAACTATTATTGTAGACAAATTCAGCTAATGGCAAATAACGTCCCCAACCAGATTCAAAATCAATGATACAAGCTCGAAGCATATCTTCTAATATCTGAATTACCCGTTCGGACTGTCCATCTGTTTGCGGATGAAAAGCCGTACTAAAGTTAAGTTTAGTACCCAGAGAATCATGCAATTGCTTCCAAAATCTTGATGTAAGTCGAGGATCCCGATTTGAAATTATTGATACCGGAATACCATGTAATCTTACAATTTCTCGGATATAAACCTCAGTAAGTTTCTGCAATTACCAGTCTGTTCTGACTACTATGAAATGTGCTGACTTGGTAAGTCTATCAACTATCACCCAAATGGCATTCTTTTTACTTGCTGACAATGGTAATCCTGTAACAAAATCCATCGTGATGCGATCCCATTTCCACTGAGGATATTCATAGGCTGAAGTAATCCAGTAGGGACCTGATGTTCTGCTTTTACTCGTTGAGAAGTTAAACATTTACTCACAAACTCAACTATGTCTCTTTTCATTCCTGGCCACCAATATAGTTCTTGTAAATTCCGATACATCTTCGTACCTCCGAGGTGCAAGGCGAATGGACTGTCGTGAGCTTCTCGAAGAATCGATGTCTTTAACTCAGAATTAGTTGGAACACAAATCCGATTTTGATATCTCAAACATCCACAATCATCAATACTAAAACTCTCTGCTGTACCATTCTGTACCATCTCTCTTTTCTTCAACAATTTGTCGTCTTCTAATTATGCTGATCTGATCTGATCAAACATTACCGGCTTTACTCTCAATTCGGCCAAAAGACTCCCATCATTACTGATACTGAGCTGTGCAAACATCGCTCTCAATTCAATTGCAGCTTTTCTACTTAGTGCATCAGCTACAACATTAGCTTTTCCCGGATGGTAGTCTATAACACAGTCATAATCTTTTAGAAGCTCTATCCACCGTCTTTGTCTCAAGTTCAATTCTTTTTGAGAAAGAAGATTTTCAAACTTTTATGATCAGTATAGATGTAGCATTTCTCACCGTACAAATAATGTCTCCAAATCTTCAAAGCAAAAATCACAGCTGATAGTTCCAAGTCATGAGTCGGATAGTTATGCTCGTGTGGCTTCAATTGACGAGATGCATAGGCTATTACTTTTCCGTCCTGCATTAATACACGACCCAGACCACTCAAAGAAGCATCACTGTACACTACAAAATCTTTCCCCGACTCTGGTAATGTCAGAACTGGTGCCTTTGTCAACATTTGCTTCAATGCTTCAAAACTTCTCTGGCACTGATCATCCCAGATAAAAGGAACATTCTTCTTTAGTAATTTAGTCATCGGCAAAGCTATCTTCAAAAATCCATTCACAAATCTTCTATAATATCCAGCTAAACCAAGAAAACTTCGTACCTCAGATACATTCTTCGGTACTTTCCACTGAACAATTGCTTCAATCTTTTTCGGATCAACTCTGATTCCATTTTTCGATACCACATGTCCCAAAAATACAACTTCTGATAGCCAGAACTCACATTTGCTAAGCTTTCCATACAATTGCTTCTCTCGTAATATTTGTAATACAATTCTGAGATGCTGATCATGTTTTGACTCTGACTTTGAATAAACCAATATATCATCAATAAAAACCACTACAAACTAGTCTAAATACGGCTGAAAGATACAATTCATGAGATCCATAAAAGCAACTGGGGCATTAGTCAATCCGAATGGCATTACCAAGAACTCATAGTGACCATACCTCGTACGGAAAGCTGTCTTCGGAACGTCACTTTCTTTTACTTTCAACTGGTAGTAGCCTGACCTTAAGTCAATCTTCGAAAATACAGAAGCTCCTCTCAACTGATCAAACAAATCATCAATGCGAGGCAATGGATATTTATTCTTGATTGTTACCTTATTCAATTGTCGGTAGTCAATACAAAGTTGCATCGAGCCATCTTTCTTCTTAACAAATAACACTGGAGCTCTCTACGGTGATATGCTAGGTCGAATAAAACCACGATCTAATAAGTCTTGCAACTGTATCTTTAGCTCCTTTAACTCTGTAGGTGATATTCGGTACGGGGGTATGGATATCGGAGTTGTACCCGGATAAACCTTTATAGCAAACTCAACCTCTTTGTCTAGTGGCAAACACGGTAATTCTTTGGGAAATATATCAGGAAACTCACAAACTGTCCGAATTTTACTACATTGGCTTTCAACTGAATCTGAATTGATGACATAAGCCAAATATGCTGAACAGCCCTGCTGAAGTAACTTATTAACCTTTATTGTTGAAATAAGACGTGCTGGGCCATTAGTACGGATACCATTTACCTCCATCTGACCTCCATCTTCCATCTGAATACTGAATTTCTTTTTATAGCAATCCAAAATCACTCCATATTTAGATAACCAATCCATTCCCAATATTATATCAAAGTCCCCAAATGGCATAATCAGCAAGTCGACAGGAAAAGTTTTATTCTGTATAATCAACGAACATCTCGGACACACTTGATTTACTAACACTGTTTGCCCCAATGGACTTGACACCTCTATTGACACTCTAGACACCACGGACTTTAATTTCCCCAACTCAGCTAGTTTTGAATTTATATATGAATGTAAAGATCCGGGATCAATCAAAGTATAAACAGGCTCAGAATGCAATGAAAATATACCTGTTACTACATCGTGGGTATCGCCTTCTTCCCGTGTTCTGACCACATAGGCTCTGGCCGGTACTTTAGCTTCAGACTGTTGGGTAGCAATATCACTGCTTCTTCTAACACCTCCTCCTCCAAAAACTGAACCACCTCTACCAGATCCTCTGCCTCTAGTTGTAGATACTGATCTCTGTGATGTTACTAGTGCAGCACTATCAATTTTCGGGCAATCTCTGATGAAATGATCTGTAGAACCACATCGAAAGCAGCCTCTAGTTAATTTCCAACATTCCCCTCTGTGTTTCTTTCCACAGTGCTGACAATCTGGAATTTCTATTTCGCGAGATGAACCTCTTACATTGCCAGTGGATACCATCATCTGTTTACCCCTGCTTCTTCCACTTCTATCCGGTCCAAAATTGGATCTCCATCCACCTTGAGATTCCTTTGATCTTTTTGGCTGAGGATTTAAACTGGTAGTTCCCGTACGCTTCCCAGTCGGTCTAACACTTTCAGTTTTTTTATCGAGGCCTAAAACTTGCTCCACCATGTTGGCCCGTTCAATCAAATCTACAAACTCAGTAATACGGTGAGATATCAACTGTATCTTAATCTCATCTCGCAAACCCCGTAAAAATCTTTTGCAACTATCAACTTCTGTTGGTATAAATTCTGATGCGTATCTGCTGAGTCTTGAGAATTCCCTCTCATAATCTATTACTGACATGTCACCCTGTTGCAGCATTAAAAACTCTTGCTTCTTATCTTCAATATACATTTCTCCAATATATTTCTTTTGAAATTCTTTCTGAAATAGGTCCCATGTTATCTGATCTTCCGGTAGATGTCGAACCACTAATTCCCACCATAAATAAGCTTCCCATTGTAGTAACGATACAGCACAAATCAAACATTCTCGGGGGGTACATTCCAATTGCTGTAAAATTCTTTTGGTCGACTCCATCCAATTTTCAGCTGTGGATGGATCAACTCCTTTCAGACCCATAAATTCAGTGGCACCATATTTTCTCAATTCTTTTATCGGGGCCCGTCTCTGAGTTGGTACTGAAGTCGTAGCAAGAGCAGTCCCCGCTACTCTTTGTAATGCATCGGCAATTACTCTCAGTATATCAGAATCATCTCTATCATTTCTTCTTTCTACTCTAGGAGGTGGATTTCTTACTGGGTTTACACTAGGTGTTACTGACTCCGTCTCATTTAACCCATACGACTCTTCGTCTCCAGTGTCCATTTCTTGATCAATATTATCTATTCTTTCATCTGACATCTTCAATCTATAAAGCAAAACAAATAAATAGATCAGCATCCAAAGATCTCGACTTAGTTTTGACGCAAAAGTGGCATGTACTTTCAAACTTAATTTTCGAGCTCGATTTAGTCCGAGAATCGACTAAACCTGATAGCTCTGATATCAATAATTGTAACACCCCTTAACCCTAAACCGTCACCGGAACAGGGTTACAGGGTATTACCAGACATATCGGATAACTTACAAATAATAAATAGATAATTAATGATCATACTATAAAATAATCATAAAATTTCCTTAATTGGACCCTCGAGATTCCAAAATATGTATTAAAAGGACATTAGGACTTGTTCTGATGTTCCACAGATTTTTAGTAAATTTTTATTTCAAACGCGATATAACCCCTTTTATAGGCACCTAACCTTCCCTGCAATTTCAACTAGCTACCAAAGCAATTTATACTCAAATTCACCTAAATCATAATCATTCCATTACATATTATTTCAATAATTTAAATATTCTTAATATTATTCAAAATTTACTAATAATTTTATTCATTTTTCATTCAAACAAAATGCCAAATTTCATAATATACTATTTATCATTTTACTAAATTATTATCAATATATAGTATATATATATATCTTTGTAACCAACATTACAAACATATACATGTAACTTATACAACACCTAGTACATGCCACTTTTACAAAAAGAGGAGAATTACATCACCAAGTTTATACTGAAGTCGGGATCGATCTGAATGCTGAACCAGGACCTTAATTTCTACAATCCTGCGCACGGAAACAACCGTACGCTGAGTATTTCATACTCAGTGGTATTACTATAATTAAAATTATAAATAATCAAATAATTTCACATAATCGATCATATAATACATGAACACATAATATCTTAATTTATACATCACTTTCATTCCGTATCAATATCAATCAATTTAATCATTTCATTCTCATTTCTCGATTTCGTCACATATCACTTTATATGTCTCAATTTTCATTTCTATTCAATCTTCCTTTTTCACATTGTTTACCCCTATTAACAAGACTCGGACCTTAGCGGATACACGGATCCAACCAAACACACCAGAATGGCACCTAGTGCCTCATCGGATAGTTCGAAGCAATAAAGTGACACCCAGTGTCTCGTCGGCCTAGCCGAAGTAAAGTGGTACCCAGTACCTCATCGAATCTATCTGAAGGAAAATAATGACACCCAGTGTCTCATCGACTCGAGGTCGAAGTATCCCTGAACTCTTCCAATCCTATGGCATGCCAACTATATCCGACTCAGCCCGACTAGTTAATAGGGACTTTCAATTTACAATTCATAGCACATTCAATTTCAATTTCACTTATTAAATATAAATATCTAAATAAACATTAAATAATGAATAATTTAAATTATAGTAATACAAACCCGGATTTCGCGATTATTCCTCGATAACTTTCTCCTTTCCTTTTTGTGCCTATGCTTCGGGTTCTTTGCTAGCTACAAAATTTATAATAATAATTTACACTATTAATTACAACACTAATTCATACCTTATTTTTATTCAATTTCCTTCCATATTCTACTTAACTATCAAATGTTCATAATAAAACCCTAATTTAAAATTTCTTTCAATTCAATCCTTCTATCACAAAACTTATAGCTTCTTTTACAATTTAATCCCTTTATCAATTCTAACTTGAAATTCATTCAATTTAATCCCTAATTCACTATTTTGTTCAACATGAACTATGTTCAAAGACCTTAAAACTTCCAAGAACTCAACTTAATTTCATCAAAACTTTGTTCTAAAGCTTCTAAAACATCTAAATTAAGAGAAAAGGACTTAATTGACTTACCACTTAAAGAATAAAGCTTCAAAATCCTAGTTTTCCCCTTTTCTTTTTCCTTCCCTGTTCTCCTTCCCCTGTTTCGTTTAGCTCTCTGTTCTTTCTTCTTTTATTTCTTTTGTTTCTTTCTTTCTTTATTCTTTTATTTCATATATATATTAGTTAATAATAATAATAATATAATAATAATTAAATAATAATTTATATTATTATATTATAATATTAATTAATAATAAATTAAAAATCAAGAAAAATCTTTAGATTTTTCTCTGTTTTGCCGCCTCAATTTAGACAATAGGCATAATTGCCACTTGAGTCCCTCTTTCTTTCTTTTAATCTATAATTAGACTTTCACCCTTTATTCAATTTAGTCCTTTTTATTAATTACTCTAAATTAAATTAAATTCACCTAATCAAAGCTTAATTAAACACACTACTAAACTCATAATTACTCCTAATAATTATTTACGGACTCGGTTTACTAAGACGGAGGCCCTATCACTCACTTTTTCGGTGCCCGTGAATTTGGGTCATTACAATATGCCTATAAATAATAGATGCCTAGGATATGCAAATTGTATCTTATGTATATATCTTTAATCAAATCAATAAGTATCAAAATTGGCCATTTGAATTTAGGGTTCTTTGCACTTTGGTTAGTTTTTTTTTTCTTAAATGTCAAGAATCATTGTAAAGTAATTAAAAAAATTATTTAAACCTCTAAATAAAAACTGCAATCAATTGAGACTCTAATTTAATGTTAGAAATCAATTAAGTCCTTGAAATATAATTTTTCATTGAAACCCCGACAATTAAGTGATAATTTGGTATTTATCATGGAAAAATATTGAAATAGAGGGCTTAATTAGTTTTTTAAATTATTTTACGAGGGATTAATTTATTTTTATAGATTATAGGAAAGTTAATTAAAATATTTAAAAATTAGGAAAAAAATATTAAAATGACACAAATATTATTAAAATTTTTAAAATTTACAAAAGAAGTAATCATTTTTAAATTTTATGATTTTTCTAATAATTTATATATTGCTTCTATTGTTTCCTTTTTTATAATTTTCTAAAATTTTTAATAATATTTTTTATTTTCCCTCACACACTACCCTACATCATACCGTAGTCCATCCTTATCAACTTCCTTCGCATCACTTTTCATCGACCAAAATTATTACTCATCACTCATCTTAATCCACCAAAAGCTAAATCCATCGTTAGTCAAACTCCCACTTGACACCCCATATAAGTTCGATCACCATCACCCTTCAAGCTTCCTATTTCTTTATTTAAAATCAAAGAGTCCAAACCTTCAAAATAACCAAAAAAAAACAATTTCTATATTTTTATATTTTATAAATTTTAATAAAAATATTTTTTAATTTTTTATCATTTTAATATTTTTTTAGGGTAAATTGCACCCAAGATCACTAAACTATTGGTAAGTTTACATTTTGGTCACTCAACTTAAAAAAGTTACAAAATAATCACTGAACTATTCAAAAGTTTTTATTTAAGTCCTTAGGCTATTAAGTTTTTATTTAAAGTCCGACTTGTGAGCTTTAAGCAATGATTCGATGATCGGTACGATGGATTAGTACCCATCGACAAGTAGAAGAACATACCTTAGATCCAAGTTGATCTGACCGTTAATGTCAAAGATTGAAGAAGAAAGTTGTTTGGCGTTTGGTTGGCATGGTGACATTTAAAGATGTCTAATGAAAAAAAGTTAAATTGTAAAAGAGAAGGAGGAAGTAGAGCTTTTGATTGGTGCATGTAGTGTGTACAAAAAAGACCATACAACAATAATTTAATAGTCGAGTGACTTAAATGAAAACTTTCGAATAGTTTAGTGACCATTTTATAACCTTTTGAAGTTGAGTGACCAAAACGCAAACTTACTAATAGTTTAGTGACCTTAAGTGTCGTTTATCTTATTTTTTATATAATTTCTATACTTTTTTATAGTTTTTAAATATTTTTTCTATAATTTTTATAATAATTTTACTATTCTTTCGTATTTTTCATAACATATAAACAATATTTATAATACTTAATTAAATTTAATAAATTGTATGGTTTTTTATAATAATTTTCTTGTAACACCTTTAACCCATAACCGTCATCGATTTAGGGTCTCCAAGTGTTACAAGACATTTTACAACATTAATCTACTTTACGAAGAAGTTTCATCATTGGCATATCTATCTTTGAAAATCATTTCACGAATCGACGATAATATCCCACCACACGAATACCCTCAGAAAATACCATGTGACCCAAAAATATCACCTCTCGAAGCCAAAATTCACATTTACTGAATTTCCCATACAACCATTTTTCCCTCAAAACTTCTAAAACAATTCAAAAATGTTGTTCATGTTCGATTTTTGATTTTGAATAAATCAAAATATCGTCAATAGAAACAACTACAAACTGATCTATATACGATTGAAAAATACGATTCATTAAGTCCAAGAAAGCTGCTAGAGCATTCGTCAATTAGAAGGGCATCACAAGAAATTCATAGTACCCATAACGTGTTCGAAAGGCCGTTTAAGGTGCATCTCTATCCTTTACTTTCATCTGATAGTATTCATATCTTAAATCGATCTTAGAAAATATAGAAGCTCCCTTAAGTTGATCAAACAAATTGTCGATACGTAAAAGAGGGTATCGATTCTTAATTGTCAACTTGTTTAATTGACAGTAGTCGATACAATGTCACATTGAACCATCCTTCTTCTTAACAAATAAAACCGGAGCTCCCCAAGGTGACATGCTTGGCCGAATAAATCCACGCTCCAATAAATCTTACAACTGCACCTTCAATTCTTTCAACTTTGTAGGTGCCATACGATACTGAGTTATGGATATCGGAGTTGTACCTGGAAATACTTCAATTGCAAATTTTACTTCCCGAGTAGGTGGTATTCCAAGCAATTCTTCCGAAAATACATCAAAAAATTCGCAAACTTTTCAAATATTACTCAACTCAACTTTTCCATTCTTGGAGTTAATGACATAAGCTAGAAAAGCTTCACATCCTCTTTTCATCAACTTTTCTGCTTGAATTGCCAAAATCATTCGAGTTGATCCACTCGATCTAACACAGTTTACTTTGATGACCTTTCCATTCGATTCTTGAAGTGAACTTTTTCTTACAACAATCTAGAATCACTCCATGTCCAGTTAACCAGTCCATTCCCAAAATAACATCAAAGTCACCAAAAGGCATAATTAACAAATCTACTGGGAACATTGAGTTTTGAGTTTCTAATGGACAACGCTTGCAAACCTGATCGACTAATATTGTTTGACCTAAAGGACTTGATACTGACATTGCTATTTTAGACATTTCAGAATTCATACATCCCAATTTAACCATATCAGAGTTAACATACGAATGAGAGGAACCAGGGTCTATCATGGTATACATAGTTGCAGAGAATAACAGAAAAATACTTGCTACAACATCTATAGCGTCTCCCTCATCCCTCGTTCTTACAACATAGGCACGAGCTGGTGCCCTGGCTTCATACTGACAAGCAACAGTTTCGCTCCCTTTTCTAGATCCTCATCTCACAACTGATCCACCTCTACTCTATCCCCGACCTCGAATAGTTGGAGTGGCTCTTTGAGTGACATCTGGCATCTCAATACCATTCTAGGGACATTCCCTAGCAAAATGTTCAAGTGATCCACACTTAAAACACCCATTAGTTAATTTCCAGCACCTTCCCCAATGTCTCTTACCACAATACACACAAATCGGCATTTCAGAAGTCTTATTCGGCCCTTTCATACTTTCCACGGAGATTGTAGGTTGATTATCTCTTACTCTATCCATCGTAGCCGATTTTGCCACTGACTTTCCAAAATCTCATGATTCTTTATTCCTCTTTGGCACAGAAAAGAACTAGGATTCCCAAATTGTTTCTTCATAACATGAGAGGGCTTCAATATCTTACTCAACTCCAAAGATTGTTCCACCATTTTTGCTCGTTCCGACAAAACTGCAAATTCTTTGATTCTCAAGGCCACTAGTTGAGTTTTGATTTCATCACGTGTACCTTGTAGAAAACGTTTACAGCTTTCTTCCTCTATAAGGATCAATTCCTTAGCATACTTGCTAAGCTGTGAATATTCTCTTTCATAGTCCACTACAGACAAATCTTCTTGCTTCAACATGAGAAATTCTTGTTTTCTATCGCCTAAATATAGTTCTCCAACGTACTTCTTTTGAAACTCTTTCTGAAAGAATTCCCAATCAGCTCTTTCTTTGTAATAACGATACCGCACATATCACACTTTCCTGAGAACTGCATTCAAGTTGTTGTAGGATTCTTATTATGGATTCTAACCACATTTTCGCCGTTGACAGATCCACTCCTTTTAACCCCACGAATTTCGAAGCACCGTACCTTCTCAACTCCTTAATAGGAGTTTGTCTGGCCATAGTTGATGGCATCACGGTAGGGGTCACTCCAGCTACACTCTGAAGGGCTTCTGCAATCGTACGTAATATGTTCATATCCGCTTTCCCTTCATTAGGGCCTCTATTATCACTAGCTCATTGTGCACAATCTAACTGCACACTAGGAGTGATCGATTCAATTATATCCAGCTCTTTCGTAGATTCATCATTCAAATTTCCCTGATTCATAACGTTATTGGATTCATCCAAAATCTTTTAACTATAAACAAAAAAACACACATCAGCATCCAAATCCCGACTTAATTTTGACTCAACATTGGCATGTACCTCTAGACTCACTTACGAGCCCAATTTAGTCTAAGAATCGGCTAAACCCAATAATTCTATTACCACTGATTATAACACCTTTAACCTGTAATCATCATTAATTTAGGGTCTCGAAATGTTACAAGACATTTTACAACATTAATCTACTTTAAGCAATTATTTCTTTCATCATAAGCAACTACATTCACATACCAAATTATACATTAAATCACATACATTAATCCAATTTATATATCACATACCATATGCAAGCATTACAATCATTCATGAATCACTTTCAAATAACTTGCAAACCATAAAGAAACTAGATAATTTTTCACAAACAGGACACACGGTCGTGTCTCTGATCGTGTTCTAAGTCGTGTTCCTACTCAAAAGGCATCCACACAATCGTGTCACAGACCATGTGACAGGCTGTGTGTTTATGCGAATTAGCATCACACGCCCGTGTGCTGGACCATGTTTCTATTCGAAATTGAGCCACACAGCTATGTACTAGCCTATGTGTCTGCCCGTGTAACCTGCACTGCACCTAAAAAATAGCGCACGGCCGTGTGTACCCAATTTTCTTTCTAACCAAGTTAATTCCTTAACCTAGCTTGATCCACAAGAAGCATTACTAAAGTGCTATAATTTCTAGAATTCAAAACATCATCCAAGCATCAACCAAAACCTATGCATGACATTTCTAGCTTAACCAATAAGACCATTCCCTAAATAGCTATTTGTAATTCACTAACTAGTTGTCTAACTACCTAAAACCTTATACTATAACCCGCAAGACTCCATTACCAAAACATGAAAATAAAACATACCACTACTGTTCTTCAATTCATTATCACTAAACATAATGACCTTTTATCCATTCCAAAATCATACCATTCAACCAATTTTATAACTCAGACAATTACCAATATTGACATATAAGGCATACATATTTCATTAAGTATCATTATAATCAAAATATTTACATAACTTCAAAACTTACTAAATCATTGTATCATTCATTATATATTTATCAAGCCAACTAACATGTGACTAGTATTCACATGTGTTCATCTCCTAAAGACTCCAAAACATACAATTAGCCTTAGGTACATGCCAAAATAACCAAAAGAAAACATTACTGACTTTGAGTACGAGATTCCTGCCTTGATGCTAAGTTGGAATCTACTGCAAAATTAACCTGTAATCATGAGAGGTTTAATTACATTAATAAATTTTCATTCACCAACATAACCATTCACATGGATGTATATGATCCTTACATAGATGCTTTCATTTGATAATTTCTAATCTTAATTTCAATATAGCACATACACCATCAATCTAATATAAGTAATGCTCCAAATCATTAAAAATCTTACTCCATGTATATATATATATATATATAACTTGTCAAGTCTCACCGATAATCCTTTCACTGTATCGTTCATAATTTTCGTCAATTCATGGCACCCGGTGCCTAGCGGTTAAACCGTGATAAGTGAGCCCAACTCTAGTTGGAATAACCAACTAAGTCTATCAATTCATGGCACCCAGTGCCTAGCAGATAAACCGCGATAAGTGAGCCCAGCTCTAGTTGGATTAACCAACGGCTTGCGCCCAATGTTTGTCAGATAAATCGACGATCTTGGAACCCAGTGCCTAGCGATTAAACTACAGAAGTGACCCTAGCTCTAGTTGAATTAACCAACGAATAATCTGTCAAATCATGGCGTCCAGTGCCTAGCGGATAAACAGCGAAAGTGAGCCCGACTCTAGTCAACTAAACTGAAGAACATTTAATAATTCATTTCCACAATTTACTCAATTCGCCCTTATGCACAACAATTCAATTCTACCATTCTATCATCTCAAGATCTATTACCATTTAATCAAAAGTTCTATCACAATTAAACATAACTAAATTAAAAACACAATGAATAGAAAAAATAAGTTCAGAAATACGAATTTACCGAATATCACCGCTTTCCAAAACCATGTTTGCTACTTGTTGATCTTTTCCTTCCCACGATTAACGTTCGTTCTACTGACTTCTTGATCTGTTTGAACCAATCAAATCAATTAACCATTTACATTGTCATTTATGTGTTCAAATATAAAGAACTCTTTTCTCATTCAATCTATGCTTTATACCCTTAACAAAAAAATTTTAATCAATTTGGTACTTAGTCAAAAATCATAACAAAATCATACCCTTCTCATGATACACATGCTTATATATTATTTTATTTTTTTCTTCCCATTTCTAGCATTCTCTAATAGCCCACGTTTCTACCCAAATTCATCAAAACTCCATATAAACTTTCATTTTCATAAACAAGTCCAAAACTCCATAATTCTATTCTTGCTTAACAATTTTAGCCAATCCAATAATCAAACATAAAACTCCATAGCAAAACATTATCAAACCTTTAAAAATGTCCATGCAAACTATTTAATTTTTTAATTGATTTGCAAAAAGACTCTCAACCTAGCTAGTTTAGATCAAGATTACCACAAAAACATAATTTCCATAAAATTTTAAGGCTAAAATGCCTATCATGTAATGCTTCAACAATGCCAAATGACAGCTCCCTACCTTCTTTCTTTTCTTTAAATTTTTCAGGGAAGAAGAAAATGTTTAGAAAAAATATTTCTTGTTATAAAATAAAAGGACAGAGAGTAAAGAACAAAGAGAATTGGAGAGTAATAGAGAGAGCGTATTTCATTAATCAAAAGAAGTGCGTTACAATGCTTCTCCAATGTTTATATTTATAGACATAAAAAGTATAAATAAAATAGAACTCTAATTCTAATGACTACTAGAATTTAATGTTCATCCAGACTTATATTGATCTTGATGGACATCCACTTAATAAAATATTCAGAACACTCCCCCTTGGATGTCCATTGGTAGATAATGCGCCTTGTTAAAACCTTTACTAAGATAAAAACCCTGTGGGAAAAAATTTTCCTAGTGAAGGAAAATGAGTACACATATCTATAATACACATAACATGTTGCCTCATTAAAAACCTTACCAAGAAAACCCAATGGGACTAAACCTCGGTTAAGGGAAAAAGAGTACAACGTGTATATTTACTCCCCCTCATAAAAACATCACATAATATCTCATATTCTGTGTATTCAATCTTAAATACTAGTCTTTCAAATGACTATTTGAATCTATCTTCTAAGAATTTATATCCTCATTCTTTTAAAAGTCATGAGTGGGGGAAACTTTGGGGGAAATATATTTTGATCTCTTTAGGAGTTTCAACAATAATCATAAAAAACTTTAATCATGATTCTTCTATAAAAACACAAATAGGTATTTTAGATCATTTTATAATCCTCCTTCAACTACTATTGACTAAGTCAAATTAATCACATGTTCAATTATTTCAATTCATATAAATGAACAATTTCTCGATAATATTATATCTTCTCTTAATCAATGCCAGGACTTAGCGAAAAACTTCATATTTTTATTCCGCCTTTGCAAAACTACTTCATTTGTACCGTCACTGGTTAGATATTTGGACTGTTGGTCCAAAAACTCCACGAATTTAATTGTACTTGAGTTGCATCTTTCTATTTTGATCAATCTATTTCACATCTATATTTATCAATAGATTTATTCAAGATCCTCCTTTTATTTCATCATTTCAACAATAATATTGCATGCAAAATCATTGTCGGCCACTTTTATTATTGGTTCGATATTTTCTCAAATTGACATAACTTATCGAGATCTCTTATTTTCACTATTTTAATCTTCAGTTTCAAGTACCTAAATCTCTTCTAAAGTTTTACTTACTAGTTATGTCTTGTGTCTCTTCTAGTGCACCCGCCTTCACTATATGATCATCTAGATTTTTTCCTTTTATGAAAATTTCCATATTTGGAACTTTAATGAGTTATCCTTGTTGAACTTCTGCTTCAAATTACTCTCCCCTTTAACTCATTACAAGTTATTAGTTCTCTCCACCTAATGTCGGGAAAACTATCAAATCAAAATAGTAATTACAATCATGTCATAATTGAATCTCCGGTACATTTAATAATCATAATAAAAGGAGGCCCATAATTAATATATATTTCCAACTTTCTTTGAGGATTCACTCATCTTTGTGCGTTGTGGTGGAGCAATTGGAACATTTACGCACATACAAAAATTCAAAGATGAGAAATATTTAGCTCTTGACAAAAAATCAATTGTAATGGGGGAGTATTTAAAACTTATTGGCTTGATGCGTACAACACGTAAATCAACATAATTCCATGTTGAAAGAGGAAGTTTAGTTCTCATAAGTAATGGTTTAGCCATTAATCAGAGGCATTCAATCAATAATTTCTCAAAACCATTATACGCATAAATAACAAATTTTTACCAAAGTTTTTCAAACTCAATCAATAAAAAACTGAGATATAAACTCACCAGTATTAGCAAGATGAATTATCTTAATTGTATAATCTGAAATTAATTATTCAAACAATCTTGCAAACGATAGGTTGCAAGTTGATAACACATATGTTATTATTTTGTAGATGCATAAATCAAAATCATATAATATCAAATCCATCCATATGGTGGATTAATGGGCCCATATTCATTTCAAAAATTCAAGACACTAAATCTCAACTTTAGCTAGTGAGTTTTTAACAACTAATTTTCATTGAGAACAATCAACAAATGAGAATTCTTTAAATTAAAGAATCTTATAGTTCTTTAATAAATGTCCATATGAATTCTCAATTAATTTTCGCATCATATATGATCCAGAATGGTCTAATTGGTCATGCCAAGTAGTAAATATATTTGTACCGGTAAACTTTCGGTTTACTTTAACATGCGTTTCAATTGTAATAAATTGTAGCAAATTGATAATTTTACTATCATTCCTTTCACTTTGTATCCACATATAAGTACCACTATGACATTTACAACTGGAAATGCCTAAATCAATGTGAAGTTTATAATGACATTAAGTCATATCATATAATTTCCAAATAATTATATGCAATATTCGCTTCAAGGAATATGCCAAAATATTCTCATGTCCAAAATATTCATAATTGTTATGTATAGCCATAAAGAGATATGAGATCAATTCAAAATACTTTAAAGCACTTTTAACAAGAGTTTTGCACAATTAGTTTAACCACCAAGAATAACTACCTTTTTCGTTCTGCGTTGAGTCTTGATGATAAGAAACAAGAAAATTAAACTCCAGTAGTAAATTTTCAATCCAATAAAAATTTATTAATACCAAACTTTGAGAGTGGATCTTATTGTCCAAGTGTACAACAAGTACATAACCAATAACTTTTCATGCATAAGTCGTCACTCTTCTTAAAGAGTTCTTGGAAATTTTTGGTCTTTTCTTACTTTCTTCATTTTTCCACTTCTGGTGGTGAGAAAATTTATCACGACCATCCCCCATGACTATTATTAAAGTCCAATTTACTACATCCATGTCAAAGATTATGTCCTTCGAATTTATCACATAATGTTACATTCTCTTCAAGGAATGGTTAAGTTTCATGGTTAAAAACTTTTGAATCATGATATTACTACTGTAGGAGCATATTTGAATCATGAAAAGTTGAATAAGTTCTCTCTTGTAAAGTTCTCATCAGTAATATCTTTCCACGTAATTTTAAGTGAGAACTTATTTTGAATACTGTAAAGTTATACTCACAGTTTTAAAAACTTGCAACTTCAGGTGCATCCAACCATAACGAGCTTTAGATAGAATTACCATATTCTATTGCTCATTTTTTCTTCCACAATTTAAGTAGATCCTTCACATTCAAATATTTTGACTTCAACCCCTTAATGTGAATAATGACAAAAGAATACCACAAAGATAATCACAGTCAATTCAATTTATAATAAATATAAATCAATAACCCAATTCTCTTTTGATTCATATGAAATATAATATTTCCTCATTCACAATCTCAATATGAGATCCATTATGAATATCTTTTAAAACCAATTGATTAACCATCACAAGATATTGGAATAATATTGGTTTGTTTCAGTATCAAATAAGATAAATATTTTTTATCTGTAATGATAGAATTCGTTACTACATTCTAATATCCTTCCTCAAAGAATATTAACAAAAACAAAATATTTGGGCATACGCCACATATGTGGTCAATAACCTTTCATATCACATTGATAACATAAGTTATATTTGCCCTTTGAAGAGTTACCTTGAGAACTCGTGTTGTTCTCTTATTCATCATTATATTCCCACTTTTAGTGGCCCATGATTATATCTTTTATTTTCTTTATGTTTGCATTCACTTCTAAGAATGCAATGCAAAAAATTTAGTGGGACGAACTTATAAATGTCCCACTAGATTATTTATTCCATAATCACCATCGCAAACATGTGTGAATTTCAAATCAAAATCTATCTATTCATGTTGTCATGATTAGTCTCAAATTATAATAAACATAATATAATAAATAAATCATAGTGAAATATACCTGAAGATCTTTAACATCATTGTTATCACCAAGACTATTATAATGAACACTGAGTGGTTAAAGGCTAGTGTACAGGCCTCAATTGAAGACTGAAATAGTAATAGCTCTAGGAGGCAATTGACAATAACAAATTTGGGGATATTTTTGTGACTTATGGAGACAAATAATTAAAAGAGAATCGTACTGATAATGAGTTATAAAATAAAAGGACAGAGAGTAAAGAACAAAGAGAATGGGAGAGCAAAAGAGAGCGTATTTTATTGATCAATAAAAGTGCGTTACAATGCTTCTCCAAGGTCTATATTTATAGACATAGAAAGTATAAATGAAATAGAACTCTAATTCTAATGACTATTAGAATTTAAAGTTCATCCAAACATATCTTGATCTTGATGGACATTCACTTAATAAAATATTCATAACATTTCTTCTTTCTTTTCATTTCTTTTACCTTTGCTAAACTTAATTATTAGTTTACTAAATTGACCTTATTACTTAACTAAAATTTCACTCCAACCTCCATTACCATTTCCACTTATATTACTTTGGTAAATTTACACTTTTAATACCCAAAGTTTATATTTCTTAACTCTTATTAAGTAAACGTGATTAATTAAATATTCTTTAGCTTTCATATAATAATAAATTAATATTTCCTAAGCAATATTATCGATACTACTAATTTGGGGTCGTTACAATTCTAATTCTTTCATATTTTTAGTTATATTTTAATAGTTTTATAGTATTTCTATGTTTTTTTAATTTTCTAAAATTGTTATAATTTTTAAGTTTTAATAATTAAAAAATCAATTAAGCCCTTCACGTTACCATTTTTTTTCTTGTCCAACGCCATATTAGTTGCCACATTATCGTTTTTCCACATTAGTCTTCATGTCATAACTTAATAGTTCAACAAGAGTTCGTTAATTATTATTTTTTAATAAAACGGGCCTCAAGGTCACTACCTCTATATTAAACCAAATCAGAAATTACAAGATAATGGATATCTCTTGGATAATCCATATCGAAATCATAATTATAACAAGAATCAATTGCTAACGAGCTAAGCTTATCAGCTATTTTATTACAATCTCTACGAATCCACCGAATCTCAACCTCAGAAAAATTCCTATGTAAAGATCGAATCTCCTCAATATAGTGGCCAAAAAAGGTGATATCCTCTCGTTGATGATTAATCTGATTAACCATACTAGCGCAATCAGACTCAAGGGAAATATGTGTGATATTTTTATTAATTGCCCAAACTAAGCCATCCTGAATAGCATCCAACTCAACCTAATCCATGCAAGCAATATCATTTTTAAATCTCAAATATCCTACAAGAACAAAACCATCGGAATCACGCTTAATGACCCTAATGTCAATTTTGTTATCTCTCACCGCGGCATCCAGGTTGATTTTAATAATACCCTCCGAAGTTTTTGCCACTGCTGGGAGCTGCTTACTCTCAGCCTCAAGGGGCACCTAGTCAAATTATGGATCTGGAAGTTGCCTTCAAGAACTTTAGCTCTGTTCTAAGTGATACGGGCGTCCTCATCAATGTCACGAAAAATAAAGTTGTTTCGAGCGTTCCATATGTTCCAAAGTACCACTAAAAAATCTTCGAAAGTGTTTTTATCTAAGAAATTCATAGCATATTCAAGCCAATCAATGTTGTAATTAGATTTAAAATTAAGGATCCTTCCGTCAATAGCACCATAGGACAAAACTGCATGTGCTTTCGGACAATCTTTGAGAGCATGTATCAACGATTCGTTAACCGCACCATATCTCAGACAACTTTTATTATGTGAATGAACAACAGCCCTAATCTTTTCATCTTTCGGGAGAATACCATGGCCAACTCTCCATGAGAACGTCTAAGTATAGTAGACAGATGTGAGTTTGTCGGATATCGATCTCACAAGGATGGATGTTTGTTGTCTATAATTGACGGTGCAATAAAAAAGTAAATAGAATAAAATTGTGAGATTGACTTTTCGAAGCAATAATGTAAAATTAAAGATAAAGTGTGATAATAATGAAATGGGTTCCTGACGTGAATAGCTGGCAGAATACTAAGTGTGGCGCACAAGGTTTAAAATATCAAGTAATTATCGCTGCAATATGGCATAATGAATGTCTTACCAAACTTGGCTTTTCTATTAGATCTAAGACTTAAACATGCACACCAACCACACCTTCCAGTGCTGGCAATGCAACACATTGAAGAACAAGTGGATTAAATTCCTTCAATCCCCAAGCAACTTCCGTTGTCTTGCTTGTTAGTTTAATTTATCACTACACCTTCTAGTGATAGTGACTGCAATCACACTTCCGTGGTCAAAACATCAAACCCAAAGATTATATAGCAAAAGCAAGCTTAAATAAGATACCATTTAGTCTAAAAATCAAGAGTACTTCCATACAAACTTAAAATAAACATGAATCACCAGCGTTTAAGAAAAAGAAATAAAAGAACAAATGAATAATACCATTCCTAGGCCACTTGACTTGCTCCCTTACTCTCCTCTTGTGTTGCACTTTAAGAGCTCCTTGTCAGGAGCAGATCTACCTCCTCTTTTACATCAGGTCACCCTTGAGAGAGTTAAGCAGCCATGCAAGCTTTAAGAAATTGATTTTTTTAGAAGAAAATTAATTCGAAAGAAGAGAATATCCTTTCTCTCTTATTCTCATCAGTATTTAACTGTAGCTGAATAGTACAGGCGTCCTTCCCTCCAAATATAACATTCTCTGGCCGTACTAGTTGGTTATACCAGCTGTACAACTCACGTATTTTTAGTGTGTTAACCAGATAGCTGTCAGATACTGTGACAGTTTTGAGGGCAATTCTGGATCCTCTTATGCAGCGACAACTCTTGACATATACTTACACAACAATAATTCTGAACAGGTTCCTGCAGCGACACTTCTGGGTGTAATGCTAAACAGACTAATGCAGCGGCATCAATAGTAAAAATATCATAAATTCAAAGGCAATTAAGCTGAGTTCCATTAAGTTAGAAAATGCAATAACTAAATCAAAAATGCTAAAAATGTATGCTAAAGATGACCAAATGGGAACAACTTAAACAATAAGTAGGGAGAAATCAATGGTTCTTTCTAGTACTATCAGCCATCACGAATGAGAGGTAAAGAAATAATACGATCCCTAAGATCATTACCAAAGAGAGCACGAACCCAAGCCTCGTCCCACTTCTAAAGCCTCGGCAACCACAAGTCACGCATCACTATCTCCTTACATTCGGTGCTACGATCTCTCAACGCATCACCATCAAGACCCTCAGAGCCTCATTTGTCCCAACCAATCTTGGGACTCATGCCATTACCAATATGCCAACCAAAACCCCTATAAAAAATCTTAATGGAAGTCGCAATACTAGCCCATGCGTACGAGGGCTTGTCCACCCTTTTAGTATGAAAGACATCGCCGCCCGAAAAATACTTGGTACTAATAACACGAAAACAAAGAGTTTCCTTATGCTGAATAAGTCTCCAAACTTGTCTACCAAGGAGAGCTAAGTTTAAGCACCAATGATCCCTAAAGTCGAGCCCCTCATGCCTTTGGGCGTACAAAGAGTGTCCAAGCTAACGTAGCCCAACACCGTCTTTGAATTTTGCTAGACCACTAAAAGCCTCGCATCTGAGACACCATTTCTTTCTTCATCCCCCAAGGATAAAGGAAACAAGAAAATCCATGAGTAGGAAGGGATTGCAAAATAGATTTTATTAATATCTCTTTGTCACCGTAAGAAAGGAGGCGTTTTGATCAATTATTAATCTTAGTTATGAAACGATCGAGAATGTGTTGGAACACCTTGGTTTTGTTTTTTCTAATGAAAAGAGGGAGTCTAGGTAGTTGTCTATATGGTCAAGCTCAATCATGCCCATGATGCTACAAATGTGGTCCCTTTGATCTCTATGAGTGTTGGGACTAAAGTAGATGGTTGATTTAAGAATGTTAATTTTTTACTTAGAAACACCTTCTAAATCCCTTAAGATATGCATAGTATCTGAAGCCTCACTATCTCTATTATGAACAAAAAGAAAAGCGTCATCAGCAAAAAACAAGTGGTTAATTCTAGGACCATTTTGGCTAGCCCTGATTCCATGCAAAATGCCCTTAGGTTAGGCACTATGAAACATTCTCGACAAAGCATCCATACAAAATAGAAAAAGGGAAAGGGAAAGGGGGTCTCCTTGTCTCAAACCTCTCTCCGGAATGATAACATTAGTAAGCTTCATATTACACTTGACAACATATTTAACAGACCAAACACAATGCATGATTTTAGAAACCCATCTCTCCGAAAAGCCCAACTTGATCATGACTTTCTCTAAAAAATTCCACTCCACCTGGTCATAAGTTTTGCTTATGTCAAGCTTGACCACGAAACCCTTATAAGGGCCATTTTTAGAGCTCTGTAAATAATGGATTAGTTCATGTGAAATCAATATATTATCATGAATCATCCTACCCTGAACAAAAGAACTTTGGTTATCACTAATGCAAATCGAAAATAAGGGTTTCAATCTATTAGCAAGGACTTTAGAGATTATCTTATATATGACTCTACAAAGACTAATGGGTCTATACTGGGTCATATCAATCAGATCCTTAACCTTAGGAATGAGAACTATCATGGTATCATTAATGTCTGCCACACTGCCATTACCATTAAGAATATTTTTGCAAAAACAAATGATATCCTGACCCACAACACTCCAATTTTTCTTATAAAACAAACCAGGAATACCATCAATACCAGGGGCTTTGCGAGGGTCCATCTGATGAAAGGCCTTGACAATCTCAACATTCATCACATCTTTATCAAGATCCAAGCACATATTCATAGTAACGCATCTCAAGACATGACATAAGACCCTCTACGAATCACCACTAGTCTCAAACTTGAAAACGGAATAGAAATAACCTTTGGTGACATCACAAATTTCCTTAGAGTCCTCCACCCTAATGCCCTTTGCATTATTAATACCCTCAATCCAATTCTTTTTATTACAAAGCATAGCACGGACGTGAAAAAATTAGGTATTTCGATCACCCTTCTTAAGCCAAGCAACACGAGATCTTTGTGCCCAGTAATGCTCCACCCCCATATAAACGATCCAGCTTGACATGTGCCTCTTTAAGCCTTTTGGTGTTATAGTCAATTATAGGAGCATCAACAAGTCTGTCAATCCGCATAAGCAAAAAGCAAATGCGACTTCTATTCTTAGTCAACCGAAGGTACTACCACTTACCAAGTCGATGCTGGACCTCCTCAATCCCTATAATAACATCCCCATCACGATAATGCCAAGCTTCCTTAACAATTTCATGAGCTTCCTCATCATCCACCCAACACGCCTCGAATTGAAAGGACAATCTAAGGTCTTTAATCTCGCCTCTCGGCTTACGCCTCAAGGTATCAAAGGGGACAGTATCATGATCTAAAAAAGCTTGTCGCACAACCTCAATCGAAAGGAATGAGACCTCCAACCAACCTTCAGAAGCAAAGAACCTATCGATCCTCTCCTTAACCAACCTATCGCCCGTACGATTATTCGTCCAAGTGTACAAACCCCTATTCGGCTTGATGTCCACCATACCAAGATCCTCGATAACTTTCCTAAACTAATACATCAAGACTCGCGGCTTACGTCTACCACTGCACTTCTCCGCATCATCCAAAATTTCGTTGAAATCGCCCCTAATAATTTAATCCTCTCGAATCATGCTACCCACCAATCTAAGAGTGTCCCAAGACTCGCTTCTACGATTCAACTCCGGGAAACCATAAAAGCCAGTGTACCTTAAGCAACTATCATCCGAAAGGTTAATGCAAGAATAAATATGGTTTTGAGAATGATGTTGGATCCTCACGTTAATCCCGAATTTCCATAATAAGGACAAACCACCCCTATGCTCGATTGAGTTAACCACGAAGCACCTCATCCATCTTGCACTGCAACCTAATGTTCTCAAATTCAAAAGACTTCAATTTAGTCTCACGTAAGAAAAGAATTTCAGGATCCTTAGCGGCAATGAGCTACTTTAACTCATGAACTATCAAGAGATTACCCAACCCTCGATAATTCTAGCTAAGGATTTTCATGGCTATGGGCAGGGTTGCTCGTCAGTCACCGCCTTGAAGGGAGATGCTCCCTTCAAAAGTTACCTATGAACTGATCTTGATTGACTCCCAATAGTTCCCTCCTCAATCTCATTCATCTTCTTTCTCTTGTTCCTTCCCTTTCCCTCTTTTTCTTTAGACATGTGCACCATGTTCCTACTCGATAAAGAACTAGAACTGAGGCACCCTTATTACTTTTGATCCGTAATTTCTCCCTTTGCTCATAACTAGTCGTTCTTCCTCCGTAACTGTCCTTGCTTCCTTATGGTTGTCTTTATCTCTTAGAAATTTAATCTCATTGTGCACATGACCTCCGCCACAAAGCTACTGTCCCAATTGTACCCTCAACCAAATCCCATCTGAAATACTCTGCAGCTCATATCCTTAGGAACTTGCTCGTATTTTTTAGTGTTGTGCCTAAAGTTCGCACCAATAACAAAAAATTGGTAGTCTCTCATATTTTATAGCACAGATGATTTCTCTATTTTTGGCACCAACCAAGTGCACAATCTGTCAAAGAAGCTTTTTCGTATCCATTTTCACACACACGCTAATGTAGTCCAGCCAGCATCCCTCCTTATCTCTCCAATCAATAGCCACAATTTCACCAACAACCACTTCTACGTCCAAGGCCACCTTACGGTCCATCCATTCCAAGGGAATGTTATAAATCCTAATCTAAAAAGGAACAATATGGAACACATAATCAACAACATTCTATCCTTTCACAAAGGGGACCATAGAAAGGAGGCATTAGTCAAAAAACCATGGTGCGAGGTTGAAAATGCTTTCCCTGCCGTCTATCAATCCAAACTTCACAAGAGAAATATCACAAGACATAGCCACAAAGTTGACCGCCTATTTAGTGAACCACAAAGACTTTAGTACACGATACATAGCCTCTGTTTATTTTTTTTCTTTTACCAAGATTTTGCCTATAGCCCAACCCTCGTAACCCATCAAATCCATCTACCTAATGCTTCACAAATCACTTACTCCTGTTCAGTTTTCGAGAACATCAAATTTTCCATCAGGGTATTAATTTCTTCAACCATGGACATACACACTCAAGAAACATTGAAACCATAGACCACCCCTCAACCGTACCTAGCCCCTAAATAAGCACCCCTTGGAGCAAAGAAACTGTAACAATTCATTTTTCAATGATGTCAAAAACAATGGTTTCGAGACCACAAATTCGACGAGTAAATTCATATAATGAGTATTTAAATTATATGAGTTAATAATAATTTTATATGGAATTTTGAATTGGTGAATTTTAATTATTAAATTAAGAGTTAGGATAAATGGTTTGGTTCAAAAGTCAAATGGTTTTAGAAAATGAGGTATCGGGACCTCGTTTTTGAAATTAAAGGCCGTAAATATTTTTATTAAATATTTATAGAGTCTTATTATATTGAATTGAAGTTTGATTGGGTAATTTTGATGATTAATTACTTAATTAAGGGAAAATGGGCATTATAAAAGAGGTAAAAGTTAATTGCTATTAATTAAAAAAATAGTAAAGGAACCAAAATGGTAATTAAACAATGGTCAAAAAGTCCAAGCGGTGGTGACATGATTTCCATCCACTAACTTTTCGGTTATTTATTCATTTAGTCCAAATTAGTTTAAGGCTAAATTGTAAACAAGTTTGTTTGATTGGAATTTAATATAATTGAAGGACTAATTGTGTAATTGGACCTTCCTTAAATGGCCTAATAATAGAAATGATGTGGAATTCTTTAGTTTTTGGTAAATTGCAATTAAATCCTAATTAAATGAGGATTTACTAATTAGTCTATTTTTTAGTGTGATCGAGAATGGTGGTTTCGAGGCCACAACTTTGATGTGTCAGACAGTAAATATTAATTATTTAATATTTACAAGGTCATTAGTATCGTATTAAATTTTGGTTAAGAAATTTTATTGTTTAGATAGTTAATTAAGTGGAAAGGATTAAATCGTAAAAGGCGTAAAAGTAGAATTCTATTAATTAAAAGCATAAGATGCCAATTGGAAGGTAAGTTAAGGTCCTTAAAGGGTAATATAATCATTAGCTGTTTGAGTGGACAATTTTGACTTAAATTTAGTTAAAATTTATGTGTGAACAAACGACATAATAGTAACTTTGTAAATAAATGGTTTTTAAATCAAATTAAGAAAGAAAAGAAGAGTTTTCATCTTCTTCTTTATCCTTTCATAATCGAAACCCTAAAGAGAAAGAAGAAAGCATTTTGCCATCTTAAGTCCTTCAATAGGTATGTGCGATTTCGTTCGTTTTTAGTAATTTTTATGTTATTGAGTTCGTTCTAGCTTGATCTAGCTAACCTGGGGACTAATTTGTAAAATCGTTAAACATTTTGGTTCATGTCGTTGATGAGTTTAGAGAGTTTTTGAAGTTTAATAATAAATTATTAAGCTTGGTTGTTAAATAAGACTATTTTGTAAAGTAATTTTTAATAATTTTTATGTTAAAAGACTAAAATGTTAAAGTGATAAATTTGCAAGGACTTAAGGTGAAATAACAACATGTATAGGCTTTTGAGAACTATGGAACAATTTGACTAAACTCATTTTAAAGAAAAATGGTTAATTTGCTTGTTTAAGGCTTAAGGACTCAATTGAATAAAAGTAAAAAGTTAAGAGTAATTTTGTAAAAATATCAAAAAAGACTTAATTGCATAAATAAGTTTATTTTACTATTGGAATTAGTTAATTGAATGAAATTATTATTATAGATAAAGAATGGGTTGAAAATCGAGGCAAGGAGGAAATTATGGAATAGTCCTTGTACTATATATTGCAGCAATTTAATTAGGTAAGTTCGTATAGTAAAGTAACTGATTTAGTTTCTGTCTGTAAATTATTAAAATTATTTAAGTATGTTGTATTTAAATTTGTTGCTTAGTAAATATTAAATTGAGGAATTGAATTAAATTGAAAAGAAATGGTATTGAGGAGCATGATTGAAAGTGATAGTTGAATTCAGGTGACAACGAAACGCTTAAATGATTATGTGTTGTGTTAGTTATTATTTATGTACAAATGAATTAATTTGATTGATATATGACAATTAGTAAATTGAATTAAATGGCATGGTTAGTTAATTTTATATTATGTTTGATAAATAAGAATTATATTGATGTGTGCTCGAAATGGTATAATGTAAAGAAAGTTAATTGAAACGAACATGGTATATGGCGCATAAGAACTTCGTGACTAATTGGTACATGAAGGACGTGTCATTAGGGGCTATACAGTTCGGGAGCTAGTCTTGGATGTCTTACTGACGGGTAGTTCCTGTACTTGAACCGTTACTACAAATTAATTCTATAAGTTTGTTTGTTAAATTTCATATTTGAATTGCTTAAATCAATTGATGTATAAATGGAAGACTCATGTCTCGGAATGAGAGTGAGATTATGTATAAATGGAAGACTCGTGCCTTGGAATGAGTGAGAGATTATGTGTAAATGGAAGACTCATGTCTCGGAATGAGCGTGAGATTATGTATAAAATGGAAGACTCATGTCTCAAAATGAGCGTGCGATTATGTATAAATGGAAGACTCATGTCTCAGAATGAGTGTGAGATTATATATAAATGGAAGACTCATGTCTCGAGATGAGCATGAGATTATGTTTAAAGGAAGACTTATGTCTCGGATAGAGCATAAGATTTTCTTAAAAGGAAGACTTATGACTCAGTTTGAGCATAAGGTTAATTCAGTTATGGATGAATTGGTATTCCGTAAAAGTGACTCGGTGGAACATGTCCTTGCAAGATTTTATGATGTATTGAATTGTAACATTTGCGAACTTACTAAGCTTAAAAGGCTTACTTATGCATTGTTGTTGTTTTGTAGCTTTCATTTTGCTGGTTGAAGATCGGATTACCTTGAAGAAATCACACTATCTCGAGAACTCGTTCGGTAGTATTTACATCACTCGGTTATATGACATGTACTAGGATGATGTTATTTTGCATAATATTGGATTTTTGGGTTGGTTGGTTCTTTGATGAAACTTGTAGATGATCATTGAACATATTTTGTATGTTGTACTTAATGTTGGAAGTAAACATTATGCATTAAAATGTTTAGATAAGTGAATTTATGATCACTTGAATTGTTACTATTGTATGATGTGGTTATACATATGAAGAATGTTTGTTAAACTTGAGAACTTGTGTGAATATTTGAAATCTGTATACTTCTTTCGGTAGAACTTTTGCATTTATTGGTAGAAGTACAGTGTAGGACAGAGATTGATTACTGACTTGCATTGTATCGGTAATATCATAAGAAGTATCGATATTCCTGTTCATCGTTGTATCGGTAGTCAGTATACTTGTATCAATAGAAGTTGCAAGGTAAAACTTTCTAGCTCTTTGGAGTTTTTAGTATCAGTAGAAACTTGAGTTGTTTTGGTAGAAGTCACCCTTGTATCGGTAGAACCATCTTAACTACCGGTAGAAAACTGCAGCTATTTTCGAATTGTTTACTGATTTGAATTCTACCGATACTTATCCAACAGGTACCGGTAAAAATCTCCCAGAATTGTGAAAAATGACATTTTTACCCTTATTAAGTTGTATTAATATTTAAAATTGTTTATGACGTAATGATGTATTTATCTTATTTAAAATTTATTTTAATAAAGTAATATTGAGAGTTAAATTAGTAGTAGATGATCGGAAAGACCCCCAGGACCCTAACCGACGACGGTGACGGATTTTGGGTGTTATAGAAGCCCTTACCAACTTAAAAAGAAAACAAAACCACCAGGAGAAGAAGGAACAACCTGTCAAGAGACCACCAAACCTAAACAACCCAAGGTAAGAAGGTGTAAATCCTAATTAGAAAGAACCATGTAAACAAAAAAACCTTAGGCCGTAAAAACTAATTCTCTAGATCTTGATGAGACATTAGACAAGAAAATTCTAAGAACACAAAACAGGCAGAATCGAAGGAATAAAACATAAATCGAGCAAACAAATTTGGACGCACCAAAAATAATAAAACCAAGAAAATGTTTTAACAGTCCAAATTACAATTAAACAAATTTAATGAATCAAGAAAAATAATGGAAAACTAAAAAAGACTAGAAACAAGAATTATAGGAAGCACGATCTTGAACAGGAAAGCTGCCAACTGCCGTGAGGATTCAGCCCATTGCTATGCATCACTATAGAAGATACACTACGCACCTTACCAAGATGGCAACAAAACACAAATTATGAGGTGGCAAATTAACAAAAAGTTCCCAAAAAGCGTAGAATACAAACTTGAAAAACTGCTAAACAAAATCAAGAGAATTAATCTGAAAGTTAAATGTAAAATATAAATGAAAACTTGACAAGAAACAAAATTTAAAGATAGAAAGAAACTCATGCACCGTCGTCAGCCTCCAGTATGGTGAAAAGAAGTCAAAAAGGAAAAAAAAACCACATAACCTCGTCAATTACGAATAGAAGAGCAAAATACTCCGTCAAAACTTCAAGGAACATAGATATAAAAGGGAAAGAAACTTGCAAAATAATCAAAAGAATGTTAAAATGGGATAAAAAAACCAACTAGGTACCAATGAAAGTCGATTAACAAAACTAAAACACAATCAATAAAACTCCCAAAAACTAAAATTGCATGAGGATGCAAATCTTCTTCAAACCACCACTGTCATCCATCATAATCCACCTCAATGAGAACGTCGAGGGGAACAATGCTCATTTCAATAGGATGATATCGGAAGGCAAACCAAAAGAACCAAGATTAATGCTAAGAACACAAAGACAGCCAAAACAACCTTCCAAACCACACCGAACGTAATCATCAAGAAAACACACATGAAACAACACCACCTCAACTCTCCCAACAGAGAAGAAGGTGGACCGAGGAACAATCACCACCCAATCGACCAAGGCACGAGGGCGGACAATCGAAAAATTATTAAGAAAGAGAATCACCAGGATAAGAGTTTGTTAATTATTAATTATTGATTAAAGGGTTAATTTATATTTTACTTATTTAAAGGGTTTTTTTATAGATAAGGTTTCTTTTTTACATTTAAGCTTTTCAACACAATACCTAAAACTACCCATAACCCCTTCCTAACCCATAAATAGGAGGATAATGTGTTTTAGCGCACTCGAACCCACATCCTCCTACATTGGCAATAATGCTCATGCCAATCGAATTAAGACTCAATCAACATCATTAGAGTTTTTTTTTACTCCACAAAAGGGGTTTTAAGAGTATCACGTATTTCATTTAAGATATAGTAAAAATAAAAAAATTAAGAATTAAAAAGTGTAGATATGATAGTTTTTAAATAGCTAATTATTGTTATTAAATTTTACTAGTATTTCAATAATAATAAAATAATTTAATCATATTTTAATATAATTATTACCAAATATAATTTAATTTAATAACACTCTTAAAAACCTTGTTGCTACTTTAATTTGTAGATATTAGACTCTCCTACTGTAATCTAAATCTCATTTGTGGAGATTGCATGAGATTTGAGGAATCAATGTAGCAATAAATGAAGGTCTCTATTTGCATTAAGAAATTGACAGAAAAAAGGTGATACCTTGGAGGCTCAACCTCACTGAGCTCTAACAACAAGCTAGCCTTTGTACAGAAATAGACTCTCTTATGTCAAGGTCAAAAAAATAAACTCTAAGTAGAGAAACATTGTGTTTCTATTGAAGTAAAATTTGACCATGCCCTCGAATTATGTAATATTCTCGGAAGCAAAATTCTTAATGGTCACTATACGTACTTACAGTCCATCATATGAAACAGTACCGGACTCTATCTGAATCACTAAATTCTGTGATTGAATGCAGGTTTCAACTCCACCTAAGCATTAAGTTGCATCTAAAAGGGAAAAAAAGATGATAAATCAGACAATCATAGCAGCAGGGAACCCTTGTGATTACAATCTAGGTAAGTTTCTTGTGCAAGATGTTATATGTTATATTATTATGGCCATGAAATCAAAAAGTTGAGAATGGGTTATGAAAAACTTACGATAATTTTGCCTTATTTGGAGAGGAGATGAGGGGAGAGTAGAATATAGTTTAACTAGCATGTTAGTGCTCATTGCCCAATTACAACTATAACTTGAATTAAAATAATCATTGGAAAAAAAGAGGAAATGAGTCAAATGGAGCTCTCCCAAAATGCTCTTGTCAGTAACAAACATCTAGGTGACCCACTTCTGACGGAGTTACTTCGGGCGACGAAGAAGGTTAAGAACAAGGAGGTTGATCTGGTGGATGGGGATGATCTTGTCATGTAGGAAACCGTAAGTATATGCTATTGGGAAAATTTTGGTAGAAATAGAGAATGATATTCATCTCCCTTTGGATGATGATGAAGAGATTGTCCTTCAAGAGGATGATGTCCAGGTATCTTTGGAAGGTCCGTACCCCCAAGTCTAGTTTTCTGAAAGAGTGCACTCTCGGGTTGATGGGAATAACAAAGAATCAGTGATTGTTCGTATGCTCGGTAGAGCTATCGGCTATAAAGCTTTGTCTAACACACTTGAGAGCCTCTAGAGTCTTACCAATGACTACAAAATAGTTGATCTTGACAACAACTATTTTTAGTTAAGCTAGCTAGTCAAAGTGACTATAATAGAGTGTTAATGGGAGGCCCTTGGATGATTTATGGTCACTATCTGGTTGTACAACCGTAGAGTAAAGATTTTTCTACGGAGGAGATATATCTGTCCAAGATCGTTACGTGGATAAGGCTATCGGGACTTCACTGTCGGTACTACATGAAAGGACTTATCCGTGCCTTGGCAAAAGTTATAGGTAGAGTGGTCAAGGTTGATTACAACACTCACGACGATAATAGGGGCAAGTTCGCTAGAGTGGCAGTGGTTATTGACATCTCAAAACCGTCAGTGCCTTACTTGGGAATCGATGGTAAAAAACAAGTGGTGGTTTTTGAAGGGTTGCCAGCCATTTTCTATACTTGTTGGAAGGTAAGACACATCAAAGAGAGATGCTAACAAGGCACAAGTGAGAAGAAAGAAGAGGCTCCATCGGCTACCATGGAAGATAGAGAAATCCCACCTTGTCGAAAACGCAGGAAAAGTATGAAGCAATAGAACATGAGCTATTTGGTCCATGGATGCAAGTAACTAAGAGAAGAAATTGGCCCAAGGCGGTGGAGGGCAGCTCCGGCGTTCCTCCTACGAACCAACGCAAGCAAACCCCGATAAATCAGCGATTTGTAATGCTAAACGAAAAAGTAAATGCCGAAAGCCTGCAAAACCAAGCTAAATTTTTACCTAAGCCTGTGCAAGCCAATAACGGACAAATGGCTAAGTTAAAGGGAAAGAACATACGGCATGCTAGTAACCTAAACTTGGGGTCAAGAGGTGGAAGTCCATCAAGTGCATTTAATGCTAGACTCAAAATTGAGCAATTGTCTGACAAAGCTAAGGATAAAAATAAAAGAGAAAATAGACAACCATCCCTTGGGAAAAGGCCCATGAATGAGGTGGCATCGGTTTTGTCTTCTAATGGAGCCAAATTTAATAATTTTTCTTCCCCTTTGTAGGCTAAACCTAGTGTGGGCATTGGTCGACAGTTAGGTATGGATATAAGTATGGCCCAAGCAAGCAGCAGCAAGTGCATGGGCCCACCAATTGAGGGAGATGACAAAGCCGGCTTTGGGATGGGTCAATAGTAAAGCCAATTAAAAATTAGTCAGGTCGCCCCTAAGCCCAATTTTAATTGCTTTAATTCCATTAATGCGTAAGTCTCTCACAATGCAAGTGAGTTGGAGACAGGATTTTAGAGCAAGACATGGACAAATATTTGGAGAGTGATTCGACACATTCTAATTTAAATTTTGAAGAACCAGTAGCAATTGAAGTCCAACTGTTCGAGGGCATTCTGGATCCAGAGAAACATTTTGCGGTCACCTTTAAAAATTCTTCCAAAATTTTTTATTATCCCAAGGGCCGTAAATATCAAAAATTTAATGGTGGGCTTAGTATTGCTCGAGGAGGTAAAAAACCTAGTATATCATTAAAAGGACGTGGGAGTCGGTTTAAATCTTTAGGAAACTCCCGAGTGCCTCTTAATGAATCTATGGAAAAAATGGCGACTCTCATCTCCAATGAATTGGCAAATGAAACCAGATCAGGAGAGATAGATGAGATGGCTTCGACTGATGATACAGAGTCTTAGCAATGATGGTACTTTTCCCCCTTTATATATATATATATAAATTCTCATGGAATTGTTAAGGGTGTGCAAACGTCAAATTTCCTCGTATTTTTTGAAAGTACAACATAGAGCACAAGTTAGATATCATCAGTTTGCTTAAAACCAGAGTTAGTGGTCCTAAAAACAAATAAAGTTATAGCGCAGTTGGGTTTTCAATATTCACATCGTGTAGAGGCCAACGGCTTTGTAGGAGGTATATGGATTGAGTGGAAAGATCCGACTCTAGTTGAGGTTCTTCTAAGCCATTGCCAATTTGTCCTTACTCGAATTTGGCCCTCCTCGTTCATGCTACCATTTCTTGTTGCTTTCGTCTATAGAAGTCCTAATCGTAAAAATCGCCAAGATTTTTGGAAAAGATTGAGTGAGCTTATCCCTATGGACCAAACCCCATGGGTGGTTATCAAGGATTTTAATGCTATTCTCTCGACCAATGAAAAGATAGATGGGCTTTCACCAGGGAAGAGATGTCCCCACTTTGGGGAGTTCGCGGATTCGATTAATCTGATTAACTTGGGTTTTAGAGGGCCTCCTTTTACTTGGCATTGGGGTAATCTTTCAAGAGATTGGACAAGGCTTTGGGTAATGAGGCTTGAATCAGAAATTTTCCCAACAGTTTGATTTCTCACCTTTCGAAGATCAAATCCGACTATAGACCACTTCTCCTCGTTCTCAAATCGGAAGTTATTGTACCTAGAGGAAGACCTTTTCGGCTTCTTGCAGGGTGGGTTGAGCATCTTACCTTTCGTGACCTCGTTAAGGATAAGTGAAGACCCGGAGCCTTTATAGCGGAGTCCTTAAATAGTCTTACTGAGGGCTTTAAGGATTGGAATAAATCGGTTTATGGGCACATAGCTACGCAAAAGAGAGGCTTGCTTTAGAGGTTGGCCTCAGTTCAAAAACAGATGGATGTCTAGGGTTCTAATCGTCTTGCCCCTCAAGAAATGGAACTAAGATAGGAATTAGAGAATGCTCTTCAACATGAGGAAATCCTATGGAAATAGAAGGCTAGATGTGATTGGCTTCATCTTGGGGATCGTAATACTAAGTTTTTCCATGCTCGCACACTTCAGAGAAGGAAGAACAACCATATGAATGTCATCTACAATTCTACCGGTGAGTGGATCTTTGACCCCGTTTCCATTGAGATCGAGGCCTCTAATTTCTATCATGCATTGTATGGTGAAGATTCGGGTCCTATAAGGAGTCTACCCAATAATAGGTTCTCGGCTCTTAATCCTTCTGATGTTACTATTTTGGATAAATTGGTCTCTGATGAGGAAATTAAGAAGGCTCTTTTTCATATGGCTCCTCTCAAAGCTCCCGTTAGCGACGGTTTCCACACACTCTTTTTCCAAAGTCAGTGGGAAACGGTTGGTCCTGATGTTTACGAGTGGGTCAAGAAGGTTTTCAATGGGGGGTCCATTGAGGATGATCTTAATAACACTTTGCTTGTTCTTATTCCTAAGATTCAGAATCCGGAAGAATTCACTCAATTCCTCCCTATCAGCCTTTGCTCAATCCTTTAAAAGTTGGTCATGAAGGTAATTGTTAACCGGTTCAAAATTATCTTTCCTAAAATTATTGCGCCAGAGCAGGCGGGGTTCATTGCAGGTAGGAACATTATAGACAATATTGACATTGCCCAAGAAGTTATCCACTCTATGAAAAGTAGCAAGAGCAGGAGATGGATAGCAGTCAAAATTGACTTGGAAAAAGCTTATAACCGCGTCCGATAGGACTTCATTGATGCTTCTATCTAAGTGGTAGGTATTCCTTTCTATCTCAAGAGAGTTATTGTGTCTGCTATTTCTAACTCTACTATGCAGGTTTTATGGAATGGGATCCCCACCGCTAAATTTAAACCAGTCAGGGGAATTAGATAGGGATGCTCACTTTCTCCATATCTTTTTGTTCTATGCATGGAATGGCTAGGCCATTCTATCAACTCAGCCTTGACCAGTGGGGCATGGGATCCGATTCGTCTATCTCGCTCGGGGCCAGCTCTATCTCGTCTCTTCTTTGCTGGCGACCTAGTTATTTTCTGTTAGGCTGATGTCAAACATGGGAATTTACTAAAGAAAATCCTGAATGAATATTGTGAGTTCTCGGGGCATAAGGTTAACCTCGAAAAACTCATATGTTCTTTTCCAAGGGTGTGGAGGAATCTATAGTGTCCACGCTCAGAAACCTTCTCGATTTTTAGAAAGTGCAAGATTTGGGCCATTATCTTGGTGTTCCCCTCTTCCATCAGAGAGTTACAAACAGCACCATGCACTTTGTGGTTGATAAAGTTCGGTCGAAGCTGCAAAACTGGGATGCTCGTCAACTTTCTATTACCGGTCGGGTTACTCTCACGTAGTCTATTCTTCTCTCTATCCCTAGTTATTTCATGCAGTTCATGATGATTCCTAGGAAAAGTCTATGACGAAATTGAAAGCTTGGTTAGAACTTTCATTTGGGGCACGTCTAACGAGAAAAAGAAAATGTCACTTATCAATTGGGATTTTGTTTGCCAACCCAGATGGCATGGAGGGCTTAGCATGAGATAGCTACGCGATCAAAATACATCTTTCTTGCTGAAGTTGGGGTACAAGATGGTGTCCGACGAAGATGCCCTATGGGCCCAAGTCCTCAGATCAAAATATGGAATTATAGGGTCCTTACCTGAAAGCATTACGAAGGCTCAAAGCTCCTTCTTATGGAAGTCAATATCAAAAGTTTGGTGCCTCTTACACGAGAATCTCACTTGGTCTGTTAGCGACGAAAGTAAAATTACATGTTGGAAGGACCTTTGGGTTCCTAATCTTGGCCTACTGATTAATCATATTCCTGCTCATGCGAATATTAACACTAATAGTCTGTTTAGTAATTTAGTCACAGGTGAAGGCAATTGGAATATGGATCTCCTGAAGGTTTAGCTACCAGAGGAGACCATTCAATACTTCTCGGGCATTCCCCACTCACCCAGCTGAGGGACCTGATCGTCTGACTTGGTGTCACACATTAACGGGGGCTTTTTTATTAAGAGTTCCTATAAGCTATTAAAGGAGGAGCCATGGAGTGCCAATGATGAACTTTGGAAAAGAGTATGGAAGTATCCGAGCCCTCAGCGAGTGCGCTTCTTTCTCTGGACTGTCATAAAGCAGAGACTGCTTACTAATGCGGAGAGATTTCGACAAGGACTGGACCTGACCCTTCATGCCCCGTCTATGGACACGAATCAGAGGACATTCTCCATATTGTTCGTAATTGCACTATGGCTAAAAACGTGTGGTCTCAGGTAATTTCGATTAACCATCAAGCTAATTTTTTCTCTAATTCTTTGTATGCCTGGATTTCCACTAACTTGCAGGACAACTCAAAGACTCATAATGGAGAAATCAGCTGAGCGAGTCTCTTTGGTATCCTTGCCTAGAAACTATGGAAGAATCGGAACCTACTCATTTTTCAGAATAAATCATGGAGCCCTTGTGAAATCATCAATGCCTCTTTATGTTGGGTCAAGCACTACCTCTCGATAGCCAAAGACGACGTGGAGGAAGGTGACATCACTAGTAGAGAGATCTCGACAAAAGACGAGGTTATCCTCAACACAAATGGAGCAATTCGGACAGCATTAGAGTGTGCAGCTGCAGGTGGAGTTATCTGCGACACTAACGGAGATTGGATTATCGGGTATAACAAATATCTAGGAAACTGTATAGTCCTTGACGTAAAACTTTGGAGCATCTTGGAGGGTGTGAGAATTCTCCAACGTAGAGGGAATGACATAGTTGAGATTAGGTCAGATAGCCTGTAAGCCGTTAAATCCATTCGCAACGGTGCTTCAATCATCTCCAATTGTGCCCTAATCAGAAGGATCCATCGCATTCTATCGCAAGAGGAAAAATAGACCATTCGCCACATTCCGAGGGACGAGAACCAATGTGCGGATTGCATCACCAAATTAGTCTTTGTGAGGAAGAAAGAGCTTACTATGATTGAGGACCCTTCAGTGGAGGTTTTAGCTATTATCAGCAATGACAAAGATAGGATATTTTGTCCTCCTAATTCCTACCGTGTAACCTAATTTTACGAGGTTTTCTTTTCACAAAAAAAAATCACTGGATTGATTTCATTTTGTAAGTTAAGAAGGAGATCACAAGCATAAATAATCAAAGTGGAATCTTCACCTCCAAACAGGTTAGAGCAAACCTTTTGCTACTTTATGCTTTACACTCTCCTAACACTTCTCCATCCAAACTTATTGTAAAAAAAAAGTGCTTTTCACCGATTTGCAATCGTTACCCCACCTAACTTGTAAAACAAAATTAAATGGAGCAACCAAACATCGAGTAAGGTATTTGATTCTATTGTGTTTCTTTACTTATATAATAATACTTGATTATTCTGAATTTATAAGTAATCAAATGTTGGACTGTAAAATCTTGTATAGTTCATCATCTTTCATCTAATGTAGATTTGAAAGTAGTGGTGCTTAGTGGTTACCTGATACATATTTCCTTCCTCATAAATAGCAAAAATTGTTTGGTTGACTATCAAAACAAAAACTTCATGACCTGTTGATATCTGCAAGTCATGTGGTGCTATTACCCATTGAACTCCATTCTAGAACCTTTCATAGATAGACCCACTTTCACTGGTAACCCAAATGGATGTGTCCGACATTTTAGTCAAAGACATCCTTCTTCTTAGAAGTTTCTAACGCATTTCTTTGAGAATGAAGAGAAATAGATTGACCTAGGTCTCCTCTGCAATCAAAGGGAAAAAAAAGGAAATGTAGAGATGGGAAAAAAAAAAGTTACCAGTAAGACCGAGTGAGAAGATAATGGTTCTCGTTACAGTTTCTTCATTCTCTCTAGGTAAAGGTGAGGGCAAAAATTGAAAATGGAAAAAAAAAATTCTTACTCCACGGGATTGAATAGGGATTCAGTGGTGAGGGAAGGAAATGGCTATTCAGCCTATTCCTGTAATAGAGGGTGAATGAATTCAGGTCGTAATACCATTACAGTCAACCAAACTAATGTTTGGTGGTAGGCCTACCGAATTGGGTTGTAATCTATTTATAAACCCCTCAACCAAACATGTTGTTAAATTTTCTAAAAACACTATAACAAATACTAACTCATCTTAAAATAAAGGGTAATTATTTGATATACAATTTATAAAAAAATTTAAATTCCACAAGCAAAAATTGTTATAAGTGCTTCATCTGTTTATATATTAATTTTTTATTATACCCTATAAATGCACTCCACACAAATGTTTGATTCAAATTCAATTACTTTTTAGGTTTAATTCACGACTTAACCCTTAAAGTATACTCATTTTTCTATTTTGGTACCTAAAGTATCAATTTTCTCTAGTTTTGATTCATTTTATAACGACTGTTAAAAGAATATGTTAGGCCACTTTGGCCAATGGAAAAGTGCCACGTGGCTTTTTTTGGCCAATAAAAAAATGTCATACTGTAATTATATTTAAAATAAAAGTATTAAAATTAAATTAAAAATAGAAAATTATATATATATATAATTATATATATATTCATATTTTTAATGTGTATATATATTTAATAAAAGAATATATTTATTTTTTACATAAATCTATCACATGGCACTTTGTGATTGATTATCGTATTTTTCTAATGTCTATCAAAAAATAGACTAAAAAATATAACGGAAGCATACTTTAGGTATCAAACTGAAAAGTGATTGATACTTTAAATATTAAATTGGGATAAAAGAATTTCAAGTATTAAAGTGAAAAAAAGAAAATACTTTAGGAGTTTGAATTAAACATATTTTTTTATACAAACAACTTATCAAAGTGGAATTTTTCTACCGAAATCAACGTGGTAGTTAGCCAGTAATAATATATATAAAGAAAAAGCTTTGCCCCAATGATTTAATTTGGGTCATTTAGCCCATTAACTGAGAAAGAAGAAAATTTAAGGAACAATTTGTCATTCAACATATGCATTTTTATTTTTTTTGGTGTTTAAATTTTATCTCAATTTTATATATGAATTATTATTTCCGTCTTAATTTATCAAAAATAAAATAAATGAAGTCGATGGAATTTAATTTGATTGAAATAGTTATTATTAATACGGTTCGACTATAAAAAATCGGTGGCTGATATTTTTAATTTTTCAAACCAGAGAGAGCAAATCAGAGTGAAAAAAAAAAAAAAAAACTCTCTGGAAACAAAGCAACTGTCAACTACGTTTACCTCAGATCTAAAACACCTCGTCTCAGATCCACTAAATTCATCATGTCTTCTACTTTCAGCGGCGATGAAACGGCTCCCTTCTTCGGCTTCCTCGGTGCCGCCGCCGCTCTCGTCTTCTCCTGTAATCAGTCCTTACCTTTCCTCCCTTTTAAATTTATCTTATCTTTTCTTTAATTATTAGATAAATTGTGATTTCGATTTTTTGGTCGTCTGATGGAGAATTGATGATCGTATTACTAGTTCCTTGTATCGTTATTAAACGAACTAATTGAAAAAAAAAAAGATTTCTTTTGCTTTTATTGTAAATTTGTGTATACATTTGATGGCTTATCATATGGATTGATATGGATCTTTGATGGTGAGATTTGAATAATTCTGAAATAAATTATGTACTTTTATTTAGCTGAGATGATTTGATACTTCGAAGATTTAGGCTTTATTGGGATTAATCAACAATTCACGTAAACTAGAGTTCTTTAGATGCGGATCTAATAAGAATTTTACATTCAAATATACTCTGCAAGTTTAAAGATGAAAAAAATTTTAATTTGTGAATTTTTGTATGAATCACATTCAAATAAACTCAAAATTTGTCTAAATTAAAAGAAAAAAGAGAGAGCGAATTTAGGTATGAATTGCATTCACGTAAACTCAGCATGGTTTAAATTGAAAAACGAATTTTATTTGTGAATCTAGGTATGGGAGCTGCATACGGGACAGCTAAGAGCGGTGTGGGTGTGGCTTCAATGGGCGTGATGAGGCCTGAGTTGGTGATGAAATCCATTGTACCAGTTGTTATGGCAGGTGTTTTAGGTATTTATGGGTTGATTATTGCTGTTATTATTAGTACTGGCATCAATCCGAAGGCCAAATCGTATTATCTTTTTGATGGTTATGCCCATCTTTCCTCTGGTCTTGCTTGTGGACTTGCTGGGCTTTCAGCTGGAATGGCAATCGGAATTGTTGGTGATGCTGGTGTCAGGTATGCTGCTTCTAACCCCTATGTTTTAACTGACTTATGACACTGCTATTGTTGATTGAGAACTGAAGTAGTTGGCCGTGTAAATGTTGATTTATGCCGTTAATGGTTGCTTAATACCTTTAATGATTGACATCTGAGAGTGCGTTGAGTTATAAGAAAATTAATGATAAATTGATAATGTGTTGACATGATACAATGATCCGCTATGACCATATGTGATTTTGCTTATCTGCTGCTGTTATCCTGGAAAACATTTGATGAAATCGAACATGTACTTACAATTAATTTGTGTGGAATATATGTGTATGATTTGGTATTGCAGAGCAAATGCACAGCAGCCAAAACTTTTTGTTGGAATGATCCTTATCCTCATCTTTGCTGAAGCTTTGGCTCTTTACGGCCTTATCGTGGGCATCATCTTGTCTTCTCGGGCTGGCCAATCTAGAGCAGAGTAAGCCGCTGGTAGAGCTGTTTTAGTAGTATTCTTTTATTGCTTAAGTGCTGGAGCAGTCATATGGCAGTGTCTCTTTCCTCTTGGTAGAAGTAGAATTGAGTGCTCTCTCTTTCTAATAAATTGATTGGTTATTGTTTTATAAGTGTATTTGCAGTGTGTGGAACACTTTTAATTTTGGAGAGAGAATATATGTATGTATTTAATCCATAGCTTCTTTTGTCAGTGTGTGCTTTTAGATGGTTGGTTCCAGGTATTGGTGGATGTATTTATTTTTGGTACTGATGTATCAAAACATTATCACACTACTTGTTTTTCTTTTATTGGCCTTAGAAATTTATGGACTAGTTAAATAATATCTGTTATGAAGCCTGAAAATTTTAAAAAGTTAAATTTACATTTCATATATATTTTTAGTTATATCATACACTACTTTTAGCAAAATTCATTCTTATTAGCATTACTTTTTATCTATTATTTTCGTATCACTCACGAACTGTTTTGAGTATGAGAATGAATTTGAATCAAACACAAAATCAGAAATTATTTACTTTACTTCTAGTGGGAAAACAAAAATATCTGTTTAATAGAAATTGTAGATTGTTATTTCGAAAAATAAAATTTATATTTAAAATTATATTGTCACTATTTTCGAGCATAGTTGTGTAAAATTAAATAAAGTGAAACTTTGTTGAATTAGTAGAAGAATTTTTGATAGGAAAGTTACTCCCTAGTTGAACTAGGAGAGAGAGGTTAATAATGTGTGTTTCCACTCATGTATATTAAGATGTGATTAGATCTCTGTTGTATTAGATCTAATTATAAGTGATTTTTAGATTTTTAATCAAACAATTTATAATTCAATTTAACTTGACACATTTTTTTTATTTTTTAAAATAAACATAATAAATTAACTTAAATTAATTAATTTTTTAATTAAATAATTTTTTCAATTCGATTCAGATTTTCGTTAAAATTATGACAACTTTACCATAAAAAGATATATGAGCAAATATATTTAATTTTTTTACATTCAATAGATTCAAAATGATCAATTAATTTAATTTTATTTTTGAACTTCAATTAATTAATTATAATTCGAGAAACTATAAGTTAATTCTTAGTTTTTTTTTTGTACTTAATGAGAAAACCACATTCATTTTCAAATGTTTCTCATTTCTCTAACTTATCATTTTTATCCAGTTTTGTTGATGTGATTTAAAATACTATTCGTTTCTGGTTTCAACGAGTTACTGAGTTGATTGATTGGACATATGTGATTAGGACTCAACTTTTCACCTATTAATTATTAACTCATTTAGTTACAAAGTCATTCCACTATAGTATCGTGCTTGAGCTCTCCCTAATGACATATCATTACAAAAGCAACTCAATCAGTGCTTCTTTAATGACTTTGTCATAAGTGTATTACCCTCATAGGATATCATTAATCTCTTTAGGACAAATCTGCTCTCCTAATATGATCTTATTTTATCTCATGGTCACCATTAAATCTTCCTTCATGAAAAGTCAATTACTATCGAATAGTAATTAAGTCATTCATCACAAAGACGAATGACCCGCAACCATGTTTATTTTTCATCTATCACGTAATGTCAATGAGAGAATATCATTTACCCATGTCTTGGGCTATAAATTCCACTATTGTTAGTGATGCTACATACTGCAGAAGTCTTATATCCAACGCACTAGCTTTCAGTTCCTTCTATATTCAAACTCCAGCTTTTATTTACATCAAAGTATATAAGTCACACATACACATAGTACATCATCCAATTAGGATTAATGTATGTCACACTATGAACGTCACAAGTGAATAAATTCATAAACAGATTAATGATCTATTTTGCTTGGGTCCATTCTGATGTACTGTTAGTACAATCAGTCACATCTATGTCTCTATCTTATAAGAGTCATTTGCTTCGATCCCAAGATAAAGCATCTCTCCAATTAGATTTTATAGACGACATATTAGTCTTTCAATCAGTTTGCTAATTTCCGATTAGACTAAGGACATGTTTAGGTTGTAGCATAAGTTATATTTCCATATTACGATCTAACCACGTAATATTGTTTACTATTAGTTAAACATTAGAAAACTAATGAGCTAATATTTGTTTTTATTTTGCTTTACATGCAAAAACCACATGAGCACATTATACAAAAGATATTAATGTAATGCATGAATAATTTTATGAAACCAATTTGTTTGAAAAAATACAAGTGTACGTAGACGAAAATACTACACTTAAGGCATCAAACATTCTCCCACTTGCCTAGTGAAGTAGATGAGTCATGTTTCGTATTTCTATGCCCTCACTATGTTTCCCAAAAACTCTCTAGCTAGTAGAGTCTTGGTAAACAAATTTATAGCATGAGTTGACACTATCATTGTTTGCTCTTTAGGGTTATAAAGCAAACCACCATTTGTTCCTTTTGAATATCTCACAAACATGCACAATTTCGTCCGTGAATCCAACTTCCTTGTATCTTTATCTGTACATGGGCTAGGCACCCCCAAATCCTTAAATGATTTAAATTTGGCTTTCTGTCGTGCCACAATTCGTATGGAGTTTTAGATGCTGTCTTTGTTGGTACATAATTCAAAATATAGCAAGCTGTGTTTAATGCATATCCCAAAAAGGAGATTAACAACTTCAAAGAACTTAAAATCGAACGAACCATGTTTAATAAAGTTCAATTTCTTCTTTCTACCATGTCATTCTATTGTGGAGTGCTCGGCACGGTTAATTGGGATAGAACCGCATTTTCTATGAGATACCTTAAGAACTTATCTAATAAATATTTTCACCTCGATCAGACCAAAGTTCTTTTATGCGTAAACCTAATTATTTCTCCACTTTTGCATGAAACTCTTTAAATTTATCAAATGTTTCACTCTTGCGGTCCATTAGGTACACATACTCATATCTAGAATAAGCATCAATAAAGGTTACATAATACTCATAACCACCTCTTTCACTGACATTCATGGGGACACATATGTAAGTGTGCACAAGTTCTAAGGGTTTCACGGCCCTCATTCCTTTTTCATTAAAAGATAACTTAGTCATCTTACCTTCTCAGAAAGATTCACGCTGTGGAAGATCAACTTCTATAAGCGAACTTAAAGTGTCATCTTTCACAAGTCTAGTGCGAACTTAAAATGTACACCTTTGGAAGTTTTCTATCTTGCGAGCAAATCTTACATGAGTTGGAAATATGAAAAATGAACTAGTCAGTGAACTAGTTAGGATAACATTCATATTGGCGTAAGTCTACCTTTAATGATGATGTACATAGTAATTGCACTTTGTGTTACTCTCAGCAAAGAAGTTGTCATAGTGCGTGTTTGTTCCAAATTTTTAGTCTCATATATATGCTAGGTAATCTTCAGCTTGTTTTGAGAGACTTTGAGGAATGTTGTTAGAATGAAATGAACTAGTTAGTGAAACTTATTAAGATGAAATATGAAGTTTATAGTGGGATACTTTGGTTTTTTCTTGTGTTAAGATTTTTCTAGGTTTTTTGTGGTATGCAAAGTAAAATAAAGCTAGAAATAACAAGTGTTTTTTACTAGTAGGTGCTTGTGAGGGATTTTGAGGAATGCAGTTGAAATGAAATGAACTAGTTAGAGAAAATCATAATCAACGTCATGAGTTCATTTAATTTCCTTAAGAAATTATAAATACTTAAATTCACTTGTGTAATTATGTTTTTCTACCCTCAAATATGTAAATACACCGCATAAAGTATGAGGAATCATTACTCTTCTAGACCAACAACAACTGGTAAGAAAATATTAGAACAAGATTTGTAATGATCAACATGAAGGCACGTATGTCTTGGACTATAAAACATGCTTGCACAACATTTGGCCTCAAGAAGTTATCAATACATAATTTCACCTGTGTAATTACATTTTTCTTCCCTCAAATTTTGATTGAACGTGTGAAAAACAAAGTGAGGCTCCCTCAGTATTATGTTAAGCGCAAATACTTAAACACACTGCATAAAGTATAAGGAACCATTACCCTTCTGGAGTAACAATAATTGGTAAAAAAAATATTAGAACAAGATTTGTAATGATCAACGTGAAGGCACATATGTCTCGGACTATAAATCATGCTTGCACAACCTTTAGCCTCAAGAAGTTATCAATACTAAATTTCACATGTGTAATTATGTTCTTCTTCCCTCAAATTTTAATTGAACGTGTGAAAAGCAAAGGAAGGTTCCCTCAGTATTATGATAAGGGATAATAAGTAAACAAACTGCATAAAGTATAAGGAATCACTAGCCTTCTGAAGCAGCAACAATTGGTACAAAAAATGATTAGAACAAGATTTGTAATGAAAAACATGAAGACACGTATGTCTCGGACTATAAAGCATGCTTGCACAACATTTGATCTCAAGAAGTTATCAATACTTAATTTGACTTGTGTAATTACGTTCTTCTTCCCTCAAATTTCAATTGAACATGTGAAAAGTAAAGGGAGGTTCCCTAAGTATTATATTAAGGGCAAATACGTAAATACACCGCATAAAGTGTGAGGAATCATTACCCTACTAGAGCAACAACAACTGGTAAAAAAATATTAGAACAAGATTTGTAATGAATAGCGTGAAGGCACATATGTCTCGGACTAGAATTCATGCTTGGACAACATTTGGCCTTAAGAAGTTATCAATACTTAATTTGACAGGTATAATTACATTCTTCTTCCCTCAAATTTTAGTTGAACATGTGAAAAAAGGGAGGTTCCTTTAATATTATGTTAAGGGAAAATACATAAATACAACACATAAAGTATTTAGAATCATTATCCTTCTAGAGCAAGAACAACTGGTAAAAAAGATTAGAATAAGAGTTTTAATAATCAACGTGAAAGAATATATGTATCAAACTATAAATTGTGCTTCAACAACATTTGACTACAAGAAGTTATTAATACTTAATTTTACCGGTATAATTGTGTTCTTCTTCCCTCAAATTTCGATTGAATATGTGAAAAGAAAAGGGAGGTTCCTTCAGTATTATGTTAAGGAAAAATATGTAAATACATCACATAAAGTATGAGGAATCATTACACTTGTGGAGCAACTACAACTGGTAAAAAAATATTAGAACAAGATTTGTAATGATCAACTTGAAGGCACACATGTCTTGGACTATAAATCATGCTTGCACAACATTTAGCCTCTAGAAGTTATCAATACTTAATTTCACTTGAGTAATTACGTTCTTCTTTCCTTAAATTTCGATTGAACGTGTGAAAAAAAAGGAAGGTTCCCTTAGTATTATGTTAAGGGAAAATACGTAAACACACTGCATAAAGTACATGGAATCATTACCCTTATGGAGCAGAAACAATAGGGAAAAAAATTAGAACAAGATATGTAATGATCAACGTGAAGACACGTATGTCTCGGACTATAAATCATGCTTGCACAATATTTGGCCTCAAGAAGTTATCAATACTTAATTTTTACTAGTATAATTATGTTCTTCTTCCCTCAAATTTTGGTTGAACGTGTGAAAAGAAAAGGGAGGTTCCCTCATTATTGTGTTAAGAGAAAATATACAAATACACCACATAAAATATGAGGAATCTTTACCCTTCAGAGCAACAATTGGTAAAAAAAATATTTGAACAATGTTTGTTATGATCAATGTGAAGGCACGTTGTATTAGACTATAAATCATGCTTGCACAACATTTGGCCTCAAGAAGTTATCAATACTTAATTTGATAGGTATAATTACGTTTTTCCTCCTTCAAATTCTGGTTGAACATGTGAAAAACAATGGGAGGTTCCCTTAATATTATGTTATGGGTGAAGACGTAAATACACCGCATAAAGCATTAGGAATCATTACCTCTATGGAGCAACAACTGGTAAAAAGATTAGAATAAGAGTTGTAATGATCAATGTGAAGGCACGCATGTCTTGAACTATAAATCGTACTACCATAACATTTGACCTCAAGAAGTTATTAATACTTAATTTTACTTGTAACACCCAAAACTCGACACCATCGTCGGCTAGGTTTCCTAGGGTTACAGAACAGTTAAGGGAATGAAATCACAATTTCAGTCATTATCTTAATATTTCATTTAGTATATTAAATTACATTTCAAATTGATCACATTATCCTCATTTAGGTCATATCAATTCACAAAGACTTGATTGAAATACAACAGAAACATTTTACAAAACATCGAAATTCAGTGAAACAGGGGTCACACGATCGTGCCCCAATCCATGTGCCAGACCGCGTGCATACACGAAATACCCATACACGATCGTGTCACAAACCGTGTGACAGGCCGTGTGGACATGAGAAAATGCTCCACACGCCATGTGTGATACCGCATGTTGAGCCGTGTGTCTACTCGAAATAGGGGCACATGGTCGTGTCCCAGCCCGTGTGTTGCCCGTGTGTACTCTGCACCTATTTTACCCAGGGCACATGCCCATGTAGTGGCTTGTGTTCCAGACCGTGTGTACTTGCGAAATGTCAGAAATAATGTGCAAAATTTCCATAAAGTCTCTCTACATGTACCTATCATAATATGAGTCAAAAACCTATGAACATACATCGAAAATAAGGCAAATCATACTCATTTCTTAGCTAAACCATTGGTAATCATCAATCTGTTTGATTATGCTTATTTCCATTCAAAATGCATACCAAAACATACAAGTCAAGCAACCATAAATTCATCATCTTTCAAGTTGTATTCATTAACCTAAGTACATTCTAAAGCTTATCAAACTTAAACAATATACAAATTTTATCATCCTAATACATGTCATATAACCTAGTGATTTAAAGTCTACCAAACGAGCTCCCGGGATAGTGTGATTCTTCTTTGAGGATCCGGTCTTCAACAGGAAAATGAATCTTCAAAACAGTAAACAGATACACGATAAGCTTATAGAGCTTAATAAGTTCGCAAGGCAATTAACTTACAGAATAACTCATTAGATAACGTAAAGAGTAGGTAACGTTCTCGTTAATCCACAACATTAGCCACCAGTAGGTCTCTTTCAGTCTTCCGAAAATTTAGCTCATACAAGCTCAATTAGTATATAGCTCTTACGAGCCAATTCAGCATACCACACTTACGAGCCAGTTTAGAATATCGCTCTTACGAGCCGGTTCGGTATATCTCCAGCATCTTCCATCTCGATCCAACATCAAGAATATATCCAAACAATTGTAAATTATCATTAACAAATAGAAGCTTAATCACACGAACTTATAAGATGAAAATACAGTTAAGGCTAGACTTTAGGGACTATTTTGCTAATTTCCTTTTTCCTCGTTCCACAGCTCACTGGCGATCTAAATCAATAAATCATTCAATTTTCTCATTAAATCGTGAAATTTAAATCATTTCTTGTATTCAAGTCCTTTTTGGGAAATTTACAAAATTACCCCTAATATTTCATTTTTATTCAATTTTGTCCTTAAACCTAAATGCAAAATAACCATTTTTCACTCAAACTTGTACCAGCTGAATACACAAGGGTTCTTTCCCAATCCCTACATGCAATTATTTCACATCAAGTACATATATTTTTATCATTTTAGCAATTTAGTTCTCAAACCCTAAAATCATCAAAAATCACTTTACAAAATCAACAAATCCAGCAACCAAGCTTCCAAAACTTCCATAAACTTTTAAAAACAAGCTCATTCATCAAAGGAAAAATATTTAACATTTGACAGAGTCACAAATTAGTCTTTAGGTTAGCTAGATTAAGCTAATACAGACTCAAAAACATAAAAATCACTAAAAACGAGCGAGATTTCACTCACCAAATTGAAGAACCTAGCTTGGTCATATACTCCTTCCTTCTTTTAGGGTTTTTAGTGTTTTAGGTTGAAGAAGAAGATGAATATGGCTTATTTTATCTTTAATTTCTACTTTAATTACTTTTATAATTCATTTACTATTACGCCCTTATTATAAAAATTCAAATTCAACATTTAATTGCCCTTAACCGTCCACTCACCATCACTAAGGGCTAATTACAACTCAAGTACCTCTCCTTAACCAACAATTAGCATCTAATGCTTTTAACCAATTGAATTAAACTTTTACACCTTTTACAATTTTATCCTTACTCGTCAGAGTTGTGGTCCCGAAATCACTATTTTTGACACTACTGAAATAACCATTTTTCACTCAAACTTGTACCAGCCGAATACACAAGGGTTCTTTCCAAATCCCTACATGCAATTATTTCACATCAAGTACATATATTTTCATCATTTTAGCAATTTAGTCCTCAAACCTTAAAATCATCAAAAACTACTTTGCAAAATCAACAAATCCAACAACCAAGCTTCCAAAACTTCCATAAAATTTCAAAAACAAGCTCATTCATCAATGGAAAAATATTTAACATTTGACAGATTCACAAATTAGTCCTCGGGTTAGCTAGATTAAGCTAATACGGACTCAAAAACATAAAAATCACTAAAAACGGGCGAGATTTCACTCACCAAATCGAAGAACCAAGCTTGGCCGTAACTCCTTCCTTCTTATAGGGTGTTTAGTGTTTTAGGTTGAAGAAAATGATGAATATGGCTTATTTTCTCTTTAATTTCTACTTTAGTTACTTTTATAATTCATTTACTATTATGCCCTTATTATAAAAATTCAAATTCAACATTTAATTTCCCTTAACCAACCACTCACCATCACTAAGGGATAATTGCAACTCAAGTACCTCTTCTTAACTAACAATTAGCATCTAATTCTTTTAACTAATTGAATTCAACTTTTACACCTTTTACAATTTAATCCTTTTTACTTAATTAACCTTCCAAACGATAAAATTTCTTAATCAAAATTCAATGTGACACTACTGACACCATAAATATTAAATAATTAATATTTAACACCCAACTCGTTGGAGTTGTGATCCCGAAATCACTATTTTCGACACCACTGAAAATCGGGCTGTTACATTACTTGTATAGTTATGTTCTTCTTCCCTCAAATTTTGGTTGAATGTGTGAAAAGAAAAGGGAGTTTCCCTCAGTATTATGTTAAGAGAAAATATGTAAATACACCACATAAAGTAAGAGGAATCATTACCCTTTTGGAGCAATAACAACTGGTAAAAAATATTAGAACAAGATTTGTATGTATCAATGTGAAGGACGTATGTCTTGAACTATAAGCATGGTTTCACAACATTTACTTGATTTCACCTATGTAATTATGTTCTTCTTCCCGCAAACTTCGGTTGAATGTGTGAAAAAAAACTGAGGTTCCCTCAGTATTATGTTAAGGGAAAATATATAAACACATCGCATAAAGTATAAGCAATCATTACCCTTATGGAGCAACAACAATAGGTAAAAAAATATTAGAACCAAATTTATAATGATCAACGTGAAGGCACGTTTGTCTCGTACTATAAATTATGCTCACACAATATTTGGCCTCAAGAAGTTAGCAATATTTAATTTCATATGTATAATTACATTCTTCTTCCTTCAAATTTTGGTTGAACATGTGAAAAACAAAGGGAGGTTCCTTCAGTATTATGTTAAGGGAAAATATGGAAATACACCGCATAAAGTATGATGAATCATTACCCTTCTAGAGCAAGAACAACTGGCAAAAAAACATTAAAATAAGATTATAATGATGAACATGAAGGCACGTATGTCTCAGACTATAAATCGTGCTTTCACAACATTTGGCCTAAAGCAGTTATCAATACTTAATTTTACCTGTGTATTTATATTCTTCTTCGCTCAAATTCAGTTGAACGTGTGAAAAGCAAAGGGAGGTTCCTTTAGCATTATGTTAAGGGAAAATATGTAAATTCACCGCATAAAGTACAATGAATCATTAGTCATCTAGAGCAAGAACAATTGGCAAAAAAAAAAGATTAGAATAAGATTTGTGATGATTAACATGAAGCCATGTATGTCGGACTATAAATCGTGCTTCCACAACATTTGGCCTCAAGAAGTTATCAATACTTAATTTCACTTGTGTATTTATATTCTTCGCTCAAATTTTGGTTGAACATGTGAAAAGCAAAGGCAGGTTCCCTCAGTATTATGTTTAGGGCAAATACGTAAACACACCGCATAAAGTATGAGGAATCATTACCCTTTTAGAGGTAGATATAATGTTGGCTTGTTGTATCATTCATAATTATATAATGGGAGTTGATCCTAATGGTTTACTTAATCAAGGATTATATGAGGGTTTGAGTCTAATTTGATAATACCTACTCTTACTGAGCGAGAGGAAAGAGAAGAAGTAAAAGAATGGTCTGCTAAGAGAGAGGAAATTGCACAAACTATGTAAACTGATTATATGGCTAGAAACATTAGGTAAGTTTAGGGCTGAGGGTTAATGTTTCTATGTTATGTATGTTTTAGTATTAAAACTTTTATTTTTTTTAATGTTGGTTGGATATTGTTAATGATAGCTTGTTGGATATTGAAATTATTATGTTTTAAGCTTGTTAGATGTTGAAATTATTATGTTTTAAGTTTATTGGATATTGGAATTATTGACAATGTAAATTATTAATGTAGAATATTTAAGGGAAACAAAGAAAATACAATAAAGCAATTCAGGTGGTAAAACTAATGGAACATTTTTTTTCTTGAAATTCTTTCAGAGAAGGCCCAAAAAGAAATAAGCCTTCTAACACTTTCAAAGCAGTTTCTATTAATCGAGTTGTTGCAGCTATTTCTGAAAGATTCCAAGTTCAATGTGATCCTAAGTTTGTGGAAAATCATCTGATGGTTGTAAAAAACACATGGCAAATTATACGCACAATTCGGGTCGAAAGTTGTTTTGGATGGGATAATAACATGAAAATGGTTACATGTGATAAAGCAACATATGATGCAGTAGTGATGGTTATATATATGTTAAATATATTTCAGTTGTTTTTTACTTGTTATTCTAATTGTGTATAATACCAAACAAACACACAAGAAGTATGAACCATTTTTGAACAAAAGCATTGATCATTATGATGAAATGACTTTGGTTGTTGGAAAAGATATGGCAACAGGGAGTTTTGCCAGAACATTTGCTAACGTAGACTTGGATGATGGTAACCAAGATTCAATGCATCTAAACTGGGATAATGAAAAGGTTGAGGAGGTAAGAAAAAAAACATCTTCATATGGCACATCTAAACGAAAAAGGAAAAATACTCAAGAAAGTGTCTATGAACAACTTGGTAAGATTGCTAATGCATTGTAACAATTTACTAAGGATAAGACACCACATATTTACGGAGAATTGATGTCAATAGAGGTGGAAGGATTTGATGATGACTTCCTTTGTAGTGTGCTTGATTATCCTATGGGTCGTAAATCCGGGGCCAAAGCTTTCTTGCCTAAAAGTACAACGCATAGAAAAATTTGACTTCAAAATTTTTACCAAGGTTAAAGATATCAATGTTTTAATATGGTGTAGTACTAGTAATGCACTTGGACAATATTGTAGTCATCATGTGGTGTACTATTAATTATGCACTTGGATAATATTATTAATTTGCAGTACTAATTGTGGTTTGGAAGTTAATTTATTATTATTCAATCTTTGTTTTTTGTTTCTTATAACATAATTAGGAATCATTTATTCGCTTTGGTTATTTTCAATTATGACTGTTAATATTCTAGCTTAATAATTGAGTACTATTATATATTTAATTTGATGTATTTATTTATAAATAAATCATTGTAATATCTGTAAAAACAATGTAAAATATAAATTTAATATATATAAAATAAACTCAATTAAATAATGAAAAGACAATAAATTCTCAAATGTATATTTGTTTAATTTAAAACAGCTTTTATGAAATATTTTCAGGAAATCTTCCATACAATAAAAAATATTTTAGACAAATTCATCCAAATACTAGAAAATATTAATTTTTCTATAAAAGTAAGTCATTTTCCAGAAAATATTTTCCAAAAATAATTTTCAATCAAAGAAACGAACCTTAATATTCCTATTTTGTCACGGAAAAGATGTGATGTAAATTTTATCCCGAGATTCTCGGGTTTTTAGAAACTTTATCTCATGATTCTCGAGTTTTCAAAATTCAATCTAACTGTTAATTATTATTATTATTATTATACAAATAGCGTTTTCTAGTGATGTGATAGGATAGAGGGTGAAAACGCTCTATGTAGGATGCGTTTTCAACTCGAAAGCACATCCTACACGGCGTGTTTTTACCCTCCCTCTTATCACGTCACCTAAAAGTGCATCCCATATTTAAATCCAAATTAAATGGCTTAAAACCCTAATTTTTTCTATAAACCAGCATATATATATATATATACCTAATTTTGCCAACAATAGAATTATTTATAAAATCGAAAATTGCGATACCTGTAAGGAGTCATAAGATACATATATTATTTGTTTGATTAATGGGATGATGAAATGACCAGAAAAAATTAGGTCATGTCCTTCAAATCTTAAATTTAGACGTTGGAAACCCATATTTAGATTCCAGGATTAAAATTACAAATGAATAAAAGAAAGGAATGACTTTTTGAAATAAATATTTTAAGCAACTTTTAATTTTTAAACTTTTGGCCCACGTTAATCCTAAAATTTGATCATTTCCTTCATTTGATCCCAACTTGTAATATTATTTTGATCCCTAAACCAAAAAATTATCAACAAAATAATTAAATCTTTTAAAAACATATAATTACTTTAACTCAAAATTTTAAAAAACTCTATTATTATTATTAGAATTAATGATTATTTAATCCCATTCTCTTATTTAATTTTTTAACCAAGAAAACACAACTTATTTATTATGAACATTAAATTTGGGGCACAATGAAGCATAAATAAATTAAACAGCAGGCCATAACGTTTTCTGCTCATGATAATATATCTTATTGTTTGATATATATACCTTATCTCCTCTTTTCAAAAATCAACTAATTTAGAATCGATGTATTGATTTGATGGTCATAGTGTTCACTGTCCTAGGTGTGACCTGGGTTCGAGTCGCGTTGTTGTTAGGGCTTTTGCTCTTCTCTTGTAATTCACCAAAAAAAAAGCAACCAATTTATTTAACCCCATGTGATGGCCGAATGATCAAAGATGTTCACCAACCTAAATGTGACTTGAATTCGAATCGTACTAATCACGTTTATTGTTCGGGTTTTACCTTATTATTATAATTCAAAAATTATATATATAAAATTGATTAAGTCTAAGGAATATAGTTGTGAACTTAATTTTAACTGAATGGATCTGTTAAATCCATTATAAATTATTTCTTCTCGCCCTAAGTACTCTGTGTTTAATTTCTAAGTAACCCCTATTTAGAAATATAGCTTCTTTAGATTTATTATATTAATCAAATAAAGTTTAAACAAAATATTTTTTGATGAATTACAATAAGAGAATAAAATTTTAAAAATAATGTGATTAATGAAATTTGATTCCAAATCACATTTAAGAAAATAAATATCCTTAACTATCAAACCTATACACGAATTCAATTATGCATATAACAATGTCTTTGGATTCTTGAATGTACCACAAATTGTTTACAACTTTGATTCTCATGAAGGAACTTTTCGAGACCCAAAACGTCATCAATATTAAAAAAAAAAATTAATAATAAAATAAAAGGGATTTTGCTAGATCCGATGTCATTTTAAATAAAACAATTAGTATTATTAGTTAGTTTGATTTACAGATCAAAACAATTACTACATTTATGTGTGTTTTCTTTACTTATTATTTTGTTTAATATTATAAATTTTTATCATATCTATTCTTTTTATATAATATCTAAAATAATTTATAGTTCTTTTCCAATTTTTAAATAGAAGGTTAATACATTTTAGCGCACTCAAATTCATGTCCTTTTACACTAATAATAATATCAACATCAATCAAATTAACACTCAATTGACATTTAATTAATTGTTAAAATTAAATATTATTAAATTTAATTCAAATAATTCACTTGTTCTTTAAAAAAATATATATCATGAGGATGGATTACACAGTCATCATATATATTACGTTTTTCTATTAAAAGAAAAGGATCTTTTAACCTTAAAATTAAGTATAACTAGAATTATCCCCCTGCTTTCGCTGGGGATTTTTTTATTTTTTATAATTTTTAATTTGAAATAAAAATTACTAAATAAAAATTATTTATTTTAGTTTTCATCTTTAGATTATAATAAAATTAATAATTGATTATTTATTTAAATAATCTTGAACCAATCCACCGAAAGATGAAATGTAGCTAAAATACATGCACATGCAAGAGTAGATTATAATGTTCATTAATATTCCTGCAAGAAGAAAATGGAATTAAATATATTAAACCTTGACTTTTTTTTAATTTTAAATATGCTTTTGAATTTCAACTACCCCCAGGAGGCGTCAACAATGAAAATGGTGGATTCATTGTCACTCCACCTGTCCTACTTCTATGATTTTACGTCTTTTTACAAAAATAATTTAAAATTTTAATTAATTAAAAAAATATTCACTTTTTTTATTATACATATAAATAACTTAAAATTTACAATAAATTTTGGTGGAGTCAAATAATATGGCGTCACTAACATGTCACGTCAACAATTGAGATAAAAAAATTAACTTTTTAATAGAGCCAGGTGAATGGCGTAATCTATATAAATATCAAGAAAATACTGTAATTTTTAAAAAATGGGGGGCTTTAAAAAAAATTTCCTTTTCTTGGTGAAGTCTTTTTAAATGACGCCACTAGTTTTCAATATGTGATGTCAGCTTTTTTTTGTTTATTATTTGTTTTATAATAAATAAAATCTTATTATTTATTTTTTAAAACCCTAAATCTATTACTTTTTGTTGAGTCATTCTAAATGGCGCCACCACTTCACTTTATTATTGCAAGATCCAATTTTGAAATTAAGACAACCTCAAATTTTCAATCTTAACCTTAAGCTTGAGCAGCGACAATCTCAAGAAGACGCTCCTAGAGATAAGTGACACAGATGTCGATGTCAACACTGCTACTGAAGTCAGTTAAATGTTCCTTACACATTTACTTAAAAATGAAAAACCCTCTGCTTATTAACTTGTCTTCCATTATATCATCTATAAAGAGAAAATGTTGATTGCATGAGTCGGTTGTTGCTGTAAAACAAAGGAACCTAATGAAGAAATAAAAAAGAGGGAAAACAGTTTCATTTTCTCAGTGATATTCTCCCAAGTAGATTTGTCGAAGACAAAAACAAATGTTGATGGAAGTTCAGAGACATCACCGGATGGTTGGGATGGTATTACACTTAAATATTCTGTTGATTTTTAATAGAAATAAAGAAATGCAGATGAAATATATATTTCAGAAATGAAAAAATAAAGGGACATTTTTAATAGAAACCAAGAAATAAAGGACCAAAAAATAAAAAAAAAGTTTGGGGAAAATGAGAAAAAAAAAAGGAAAATGGGAGAGGCAATTGAGTGGAAAAATGAAAAAGGGTTTTTTTTTGAAGAAAAAAATTAATTGAGGCATTTTTAAAAGAAATGAAAAATAAAAAGATTAAAAAAATTTTAATCGGTGACATCGCGTCAACCGCATCAGCCACGTCGCGACATCATCGTTGGGACACAACTATGACACTATTAAGGGGGCTTTTAAAAAGAAAAAAGAAAAGGGGAGAAGAGGAGAAGAGGAGATCAACAACATAAAAAGAGTTTTGGGACAGATTTGTTGGTCTCCTTAACTCAAAATTTTGAATTAGAAAAGAAGAATTGAAGGAAAGGTGGAGTGATTTTTAATGTATGTAAATATATTTTTATGTGAATGTATTATATTAATAGTAGTTTTTGCAATGTAATCATAATGATTAATTGTATTTAATTTATGTATTTTTTTTAAAAAAATTATGTAGACATCAAAATGTTTTCTCAAGTAAACACAAAGTATACTTTATCTAGGATCAACGAAACAGTAAAATTATTAAAGCACGAGTTAATTTTTTTCATTTTATATATGATACTTATTTATAAAGTATGATATGTTTTCATTTGACTCCTACTTGTATGTGTATGTTATTACTATTTACAATGTTTTGTTATACTTTAATGTTTGCTATTTCCATTTTTTTATTTTTTTATTCCCCTTTCATATTTTATTTTAATTTCTTTCTAATTTTGATTTTATTTTTAAATATTTTAATACCTATATGTTCTTTATTCGATTTTTATTCGATTTGTTCCAAAATATTTAATAATTTTACACTACATTAAATTTTTCCATATAGAAATAAATACATATTAAAAATATTTTTTAAATTTAAAAAAATATAACTAAAATATATTAAAAAACTAAGGATTTCCCTAATTAGAATATATAAAATTAGTTATAAAACTAAAATATACTTGACAATTTTAAAACTTGAATTTTGTTTTCTTTTTAAATTCTTGTAGGATCAAAAAAATTATTTAATTTTAGTATAAAATTCTTTAAAAATTATTTAAAATCTATAATTGAGATAACTAATTTTACTTTTTTTCTATGGATGTCCCCAATCATAATTTATTTAAAAAAATTATTTAACAATAGTGGTTTTATTTCAAAATTTCAAATTTTAAAAATTAGAAGAGGAGAAAATTTGACAATTTTATGTTTGAATTATATATATACTTGATTTATCACATTTTTATAAAAATTTTACCATACAGGATGGGTATCAGGTTTTGAGGTCGTGGTTCCATTTTCCCAAGTACGATGCAGATGATGCCATACTTACAATTGGCAGGATTTGGGGACGTCACATTGATTTGGAAGTTCGACATGAAGCCAAACCTAATATCTTCCTTGGTTGAGCGATGGTGGTCGGAGACCCACACCTTCATTATGTCGTGCAGGGAGGGCATGATCACATTATAGGACGTCGCTATGCAGCTTGGATTGCGAGTTGATGGTGATGTGGTCACGAGCCGAAGAAAAGTGTTGGAACCTTCAGTAATATGTCACAGATTGCTTGGACTGTCCCCTGGTGATGGGGAACAAAACTTCATGTGCTTGACATTGGCATGGTTGAGAGCAAATTTTAAGGAGTTATCGAGCACTGCCATTGAGCACGAGGTGAGAGCAAATTGCGAGTTGCCGAATCGCTGCAACAAGACCCTTGGATGCATTCACTGCATCTGGATCTATGCTTAACATGTCACCCCCAGGGTTATTCCGTAAAATAATGCCACCTTAGGTTACTGAGAGAAGGGGCGTGAGCATCTTCAACCTCCTCTGGGCCTTTATCGTCGATATCGTCTGGAACTTGATTAATATCGAAGTCACTAAATTCTTCAACGTCTTTATCAGAATCTTCACCATTATTAGTCACTTCTTCGATGTTTGTCTCGATGCTTATCACCTCTGGATGTATTTGTAGACGAGGACTCCAGGCAAGGTTGTTATACAAACTCCTACCATAGTTTGGATTTTCAGGCATCTACGATGTCCCTCCGTAGCCAGACTAATCTGTCCATCTGAGATTAAGATCAAAGTTAAACCTCGACGTTGACTTATTGGACTAACATTCTCAACGAGTTCTAAGACAAGAAACTCAGCAAATAACTCAACCGGTTAGGGGTTCTTACTCCCAATCGACCACCATATTTCCATCATAGTGCCCAAGTATTATCATCTAATAGTTGCATCTCACAAAATTTCAATGGATCTATAGAAATTGGAAACTTGTAAAATAATATGGAGATCGCCCTTCCACAACGGATAGCTATTTTCGCACTAAATTTCCTTTCCATTTCTTCCATCTTCATGGTTTTATTGAACACAACCCTATTCTCTACTAACCTTGAAATACACAACCAATATAACCTTCTACAATTTCACCATAAAAAAGAACGTGCACTAAAAACATCGAGTTATCCATCTTCACTAGAATTTTTGAGCTCTCCTACTAAACAAAACAATTTCTCCCTTTTATTCTCTTTCAGTTCAACAATATCTATATATATTAGAACAACCAAGGTGGTGGAGCCATTCTTTGTGGCTCCACCAAAATAAAATATTATTTTCTAATTTTTAAATTTGAAAAAATATTATAATTAAAAAAACATACACATTAGACTAGCGACGCCATCCTATTGCACCACCAAATAAATTATCATTTTTTAAAAATACAAAATAGAATAAAAAAGTGTGTACTAATGACACCATTTAGAATGGCTCCACAAAAATATACATTTAAAATATTATAAAATAAATGATACAAATAATAGTAAAAAGTGAAGTGGTGGCGCCATTTAAAAAGGCTCCACAAAAAAAGAATAGATTTAAAATTTTAAAAAACAAATAATAAACAAAAAAAGTACACAAATCAAAGAGCCATTGGAAACTGGTAGCACCTTTTAAAATGGCTCCACTAGAAAAAGGAAAACATTTTAAAGCCCCTCCATTTTTTCATAAATTGCAGTATTTCCTTGAAATTTATACAGGTGACGTCATTCTACATAGCTCTCTACCAAAAAATTGATTTTTTTATCTCGGTTACAGACGTGGCATGTTGGTGGCACCATATTATTTGGCTCCACCAAAGTTTACTATAGATTTCAAGTCATTTATGTGTACAATAAAAAAATGAATCATTTTCATAATTAATTATTTTTTTAGATTATATTTAAAAAAAGCCATGATTTTACCTACCCATGCACCGTCTATCTTATCACTCGCCCTGCTTTTCTTTTGCTTTTAATACAAAAAACCAATATTATTCAGATATTTAAATGTTAACCAAAATTTCATTCACACCATTATTTATGGTTTTCTTTTAAAATTTTTAGACCAATTTGATGGGTTTTTTTGTAACCTCACTTAAAAGTTAGCATTTAAGGTTTTATTGTTATCACAACTAAAAAGTTCCAACTTCACTTAAATGCATTTTTATTTAAATATTGTAACAAAAATAATAATAATAAACACATGGATGAGCTTAAAAGGCCCCGTATTCAATATTCTACTTTAGGAATTTCTAATGATGAGGATTCGACTAAAGTGACTGGTGGTGCATTATTGGCACCTAATTCCGGTATATCAACAGGCCTTACTAAGCAGGCTAGCTTGGAAAAATGAAGCTAATCAATTGGAACATTCGTCGCTTGGGGAGGCCTTGGACGGTTCATCTTCTCCAGTATTTGTTAAGAGATATTAATCCCTCTATAGTTTTTTTAATAGAGACAAAACTACACAGGGCTTGAGGATGAAGTAAGAAGGAAATGTAGATTACAAAAAAAAATTGATGTTTATTTTGATGGAAGAAGTGGTGGTTTATCTTTGGGATGGCGTAGTGAGGTCAAAGTTTCACTAAGATCATTTTCAAGAAGGCACATTAATGTTATGATCGATGAGGATACAGATAGTAAAACTTGAAGGTGTACGAGATTTTACAGTGCCCCTAAAGAATGTCGAAGAGAAGATTCATGGAGATTATTGCGCTCATTGGATGATTATCTGAATATTCCCTGGTTAGGAATTAGGTATTTCAATGAGATTACTTTTTCATCTGAAAAGAAAGGGGGGTCTACGTCGAAGAGAAATGCAAATGTGTAAGTTTCGTGACACTATATCTGGATGTTCTCTCACTGATTTAGGTTTTCAAGGTCAATGGTTTACATGAGAAAAGGGTCATATTACCGCAAATAACATAAGGGAAAGGTTAGATTGTAGGGTAGCAAATGAGGAGTGGGGGAATCTATTCTTGGAGTTTAAGTTGAAGCATATGGTTCATGCAATTTTCAATTATTGTCCGTTACTACTGACCACTAACTAGGGTAATACTCGTGCTCATCATCACCATTTCAAATTCGAAGTTGCTTGGCTTTTGGAGAAAAGTTGTAAAATAGAAGTATCAAAATTATGGAATGAATCGATTAGGGATATATACCACAAAGATTAAAGGGGGCTGGTGTAGGGCTTAATAGTTGGTTTCAAAAATTGAGGGTAAGGGTGATGACCAAGAAGGAGCTAGAACAACACCTCCTCAGATTAAATGTGATGCGTTCCCTTCAAATAAGGTTCTAGGGGAAATTGTGGAAACCAAATTTGCCCTCAATTTTGAAGCAAACCGAGAAGAGTTATATTGGGAACAACATGCCCATGTTAATTGGTTGAAGAATGGTAACCGTAATACTCCATTTTTGAAAAGTTTGCTATGGCGAAACGGCAGCGTAATAGAGTTGAGAGCCTTTCGGATTCGAATGGGTTGAGATATGAAGGAAATGGTGAAATGCTATCTTTGGCTACAAATTATTTTTCGGAATTATTTACATCTAATGGGATTGGGAACCCCGACTCAATTTTGGAAGGGGTGGCTTCGTGCATCTCTAATTCCATGAATGAAGAACTTGGTCAAGACTTTACATATGAAGATGTTTGTTTGGCTTTGAAATCCATGCACCATTTGAAGGCATCGGGAGAGGATGGTTTAGGGGCGATCTTTTACTAAAGGTTTTGGCATATTATCGGCAAGGAAATAGCAGATTTCTATTTAGAAATTTTAAGAGTTGCTCACAATATTGCTGAGATAAATCAAACGAGGATCGTTCTTATTCCAAATGTCAATTACCCTTCTCTCATGGCTCAATTTCGACCCATTAGCCTATGTTAACAGATTTCAGAAGGTCCTCCATTATTGTATTGATCAGGCCCAAAGTGCATTTGTTCATGGACGCCTTATCAATGACAACATCATCACTTTCTACGAGATACTACATTCTATAAAGAGGAAGAGACTTGGTGGGGAGGGGTCTTTTGTGCTGAAACTCGACATGAGTAAAGCGTATGATAGGGTTGAGTGGGATTTTGTAAGGGTATGCTTCGACGAATGGGTTTCTTTGACGCATGGATATAGAAATTAATGTGTTATGTGGTAACGGTGTCCTATTCAGTGGTCCTTAATGGTGAAATTACAGAGTTATTTTTTCCTTCTCGAGGATTCCGACAAGGAGATCCCTTTAGCCCATATTTATTCTTGGTTTGTGGTGAAAGTTTGTCGGCTCTTCTTAGAACGACAATTGCAAATGGGATTTTAAAGGGATTTCAAATCAATAGTTATACGCCACTTATAACACACTTATTCTTTGCTGATGATAGTCTCATCTTTGGGAAAGCCACTGTGAAAGGAGCCTTAGCACTTAAGGATTGCTTGGACAGTTATGCGCAAAGCTCGGGCCAATTGGCAAACTTTGACAAGTCAGGTTTGTTTTTCAGCTCCAATGTCCTACAGAGTCGCAATAATTGTCAACTTTTGGGAGTTGATCCAAACATGAATAAAGAACGGTATTTGAGATTGCCTTCAATGGTGAGGCACAATAAAAAGGAGGCTTTCAGGGAGCTAAAGGAAAAAATGTTGAAAAAGGTCTCTAGTTGGAGTTCGAGAATGCTTTCGATAGAAGGAAAGGAAGGTGCTAATCAAAGCGGCTCTTCAAGCAATTCCAATGTATGTGATGTCTTGTTTCTTGTTACCCAACTCTTTGTGTCAAGAAATGGAAAGAGTTAGTGCTAGATTTTGGTGGAAAAAAAAGCGCAAGTAGGAAAGGTTTACATTGGTGTTCTTGGGACTCTTTGTGCTTGCCAAAAGGGGAAAGGGGTGTGGGTTTCCGTGATCTAGCCAAATTTAACATTGTCCTTGATAATACTTAAATATGACATACTTTTGGATATTAAATATATATATATATTTTTAGAGTATGATCCTATTAAATTGGGCTATTTATTGTCTTTTTATTTTGTAGGGACTCAAGTGGTGATAGAAGATAAATTGGAGACAAAAAGCATAATTTTAGAGGAGAATTTGAAGTTGTGTGAAGATGGAATGCTAAAAGAGAGAGTTTATAGGACGAAAAGACTTGGTTTTATTTTATTTTATTTTTTAAAAATATATTTTATATTAGGATTTAATATTTAAGATGTTATTTATTATTTAAATTTGTATTTAATTTATGTTTATCTTTTTGTATTTATCTTTTAGAGTTTAAATTGGATCCAACTAGGGAAATTAAATGTTAGATATAATTCTAATTATCTTTTAGAATTTAGATTGGATTCAACTAGGAATATTATGTACTATAAATAGGGGGTGAAGTGATTGAATTATTCATTTCCCATTCATTGAAAAATCCTCCATCTCCTTAAATCTCTAGTTCAATAAAAGCTTTATTTTATTATCTTGTGTTCTTTCCCAAAATCATGAGTAACTAAAAAACCCTTCTAGCCAAAGGTTATCAAATATTTCTCCAAGGTTCATGAGACTTAGAATCCGCGCTTAATTCTTTTCAACCCGAGTATTCATCAATCCTCTGTAATACGGGATTGACGCTTCCGTCCAAAATCCCTACAAAAGTAATCTTTTCATCTTGTGCAAAGACAGTCACTTTGTGTGTTTTGAGAAGGTTTCACAGTCAGTTAGTTAACTTACTGCGTCTGAGGTTGTCGAGCCAAAAGAGACAAAACGGCGTGGCATTCGTCGTTGGGAAAAGGTGATCTAGTGAAAGACAGTCCCAGTGGAGCGACGGTTGGCTAGAGTCAGGTTCCACTAAAAACTATATCAGGAGTTGGTGGTCGTAGGTGTCCTCTTCAACTATAACTGGCTTATTCGGGCATGAGAAGAACCATCCAAAGTCTATGATTGAATCGAGGAAGAATCAAGATAACCAGAGGCTGGATCTCTAAATATCGATAAAACCCTTCTTCTTTCAACTTGTTTATTTTATGCTATTTATTTTTACTTCAATTTCTTTATTTTCTATTTCTTTTAATTATACTTTCTTTTATTTTTAATTTTGTTTCTTTTATTTTTCCTCATCGTAACGCTTTTCTTGGGCACGATTTGGTCCACGATCTCGACAGACAAGACTTTTACGACTCTCCAGTCCCTGAGGATTAGACCCTACTTCCCTTTTACTATTATTTACTTTAATTTTTGGAATAGGTTATATTTGGTGTTCCCGACGACACATCAGTCCTCCTTGCTAAACAAGGTTGGCGGTTGGTGGAGAACTCGGATTCCTTAGCAGTCAAATTACTTTGCGTTAAGTATTATAAAGGATCCACATTTTTGGAAGCTTCTTTAGGATGTTACCTTTCTCTAATTTGGAGAAGCATTTGGTGCTTCAAAGTTCTATTACAATCCGAACTTGGGTGGCAAATCGGGTCTGGCCTATTGGTTTCAGTATTGGAGGACTATTGGCTACGTGGGAAACCATGTGAGTTGGTTTGCTCGAGCAAAGTGGATGGGTTGGAAAAAGTTAGTGACCTGATAATCTCGGATACTAATTGCTGGGATCGACGCCTAATTAAGTCAACATTGTTTGCAGATGAAGGAAGAAAAATCGTAAGTATACCTCTCCCTACCTTAATTTATCTTGATAAACTAGTTTGGACTACAGAGAATTCGGGTTTATACAGTGTAAAAAGTGGATACAAAGCCTTATTAGCAACTTCCCATCTAAGTGAGACAACAATCAAATTTCAGAATTATTTGGAAATTATCGTATCCTGCCAAAATTAAGACATTATTTTGGAGATTTTTGAAGGATTTCATTTCGTGTTTCCAGAACCTACACTTTAGAATAATCATGCATGATAACATATGCTTGTGCTATCGGGTGTGTAGTGAATCAAATTTACATGTAGCTCGTGACTGTCAATTCGCTATGCAGATTTGGTTAAAATTAAATTTCGAGTGGCTTACTCGAGTTGCAAATATGGATTTTAATGATTGGTTAAATTACCTTTTTGTTGATCCAACCAGAAACAATAGAGAAGAAATAGCCATTACAATATAGGTTATCTAGTATGCTCGTAACAAATTAGTGCATCAAAGACAATCAGAGTGTAGATAAGGTTCTTACCTTTATCCGAGGATTTGACAGGGACTACAGAGAGGTGTTTACTACACTGATGCATCCAAAACCCATATCCTTTATTCAGTGGGAACCCCCACCAACAGAGTGGGTTAAGGTCAATGTAGATATTGGGTTTTATGCAACAAATTATAAGGTAGCATCAGGGTTCGTAATCATGAATGAGTATGGTTAATTAATGAGGTTTGGACATATATTACATAATCTATTTTCTACAATGGTCTTGCCTGAAGCAACGGTAGTAGTTCATGTTCTCGTAAAAGAATTGGGTTTCTCCAAAATCATCCTAGAAAGTGATTCTAAGACGATTATAAAAAACATACAAGCTCCAAATGAGGATTATCTAAAACAATGGTGATTACTTGAAAGGTGAAATAGTTGATGAAAGAATTTGTATTTGTCTATGTAGAGTTTGTGGCGAAAGAAGGTAATGAGGTGATGCATGGCATGACGGCGGTGGGGATGAAAAACTTGACTAACTCCTTCTGGTTTGAGGATGCTCCTAGACGTGTTCTGGAAATAGTTGATCAGGACGGTTGCTTTACTCACCCATCATAGATGTCCCCTTGTTAGCTCGATGGAGCTGGTTGAGAATGATGATTATCCTTCTTGTGAAATCTCAACCTCATTCTTTAGATCGGTGATCCGATTACTAATCTTTGAAGGACATGGCTATTTTGTCGTCTTCGACTCGCCTCTAGGGTTTGGGAAGAAGTTTATGGTTTTCTTGATTTATTTTGTTGTTTCATATTTTTTACTTGATTTTGTTGGTTGTTATTTGTGTTTCATTTGTGGACCTTCATGTACTATGTTGATTTTTATCGAAGCCCATATTTATAAAATGAGTCGTATTATTCAAAATAATAATAATAAATAAAAGTAGACACCGAAGAGAACATAACAAAGTTGCGGACTACTTAGATAAACAGGCTTTGGCTAGTAAAGATGACCTGTAGATAGTTGAAACACCACCCATTATGGTCCATGCCTTTCTTGATATGGATAAGTCTAAGGGTGTTTTTCCATCCCAAAACATTGATCTGTAATTAATTAGGTTCTTTTTTATCACCAAAAAAAAAGTAAACACCATATAAGAAAAATTAACATTTAAATTATTAATGAAGTTGTTGTATATAAGTAACACAATATCACGTCACTAATTGAATGTATAATTTTCTATTTTTTATAAAAAAAAACTTTATTATTGTTGTAAATACATTAATAGTGGATGTTTATAACCCCTTTAAACATTTATTAAAGTAATGAGATAAAACTCTCTACTTCATTTATGACCATGAGATGTTTAAATGAAGTGATTAAGAAGACTTTATTTACATTTATTGATTGAATGTAAAGGACCTTATAAATAAAGCACCTTGTAAGTGAAAATTGAATAATCTCCCGTTTTTTTCATCCACCTTTTAGTTATTATTATTGTTTTATTAATTTTTCTATAACACATTATCAGCACGAGCTTCTACAAGTTTATAGTGAAGTTCATGTCATTTCGACTTTATATAATTTGCCCGTATAACTCCTGTTAAACTATATACAGTATAAGTATTTTCATCATTATTTTATTTCATTTTCTAGATGAAATATTTGTTTTGGATAACATTTGCACATTTATTTTTACAACTCAAATGTTATAATGATAATTATATATACATTTTTTTTACTAAAAGAAATTTCAATTAATGTAATTTGTGTTAAGTTATTATTATGATTATTCCTCTCTATGCCAATATTTGACATACATATTATTATTTAGAAAATTTGGTGTATTTATATATAATTGAATTATTTTATGATTGAGAATGCTTCTTATTTTTCTAATTTCTTTTATTTTGATTCAAGTTATTGTAATGCCAAATCTTGTCAAACTTGAATTTGCAGCTTTAGACATATCAGGCAAGAATTATTTGTCATGGGTGTTAGATGTTGAAATTCACTTAGATGCTAAAGGTCTAGGAAATACTACATTAATAGATAAAGAAGCATCTAATCAAGACAAGGCAAAAGCAATGATTTTCATCCGTCATCAGCTACATGAAGGATTAAAAGTGGAATATCTCACTGTGAAAGACCCTCTGTAGTTGTGGAATAATTTGAAAAAATGATTTGACCATCATAAAACGATAACACTCCCTAAAGCTCGTTATGATTGGATGCACTTACGGTTGCAATATTTTAAGACTGAAAGTGAAATTCATAACTTTTAAAAATTAGTTCTCAACTAAAATTATATGAAGAAAACATAACTGATGAGGACTTGTTAGAGAAAACATTTTCAACCTTTCATGCTACTAATGTGCTCATGTAGCAGTAATAATGTAACAACTTGATTTTCAGTGGTGTAAAAAATAATGATTTCGAGATCATAACTCTGAAAATCGAGTCTTAAATCTCTTTATTATAATATTTATGATTTCGTTAGCCTTGTATTAAATTTTAGTTAAAATATTTTATGGTTTAGATAACTAATAGAGTAACAAGGACTAAATTGTAAAGGTGCAATAGTTGAATTTCATGTATTTAATGTTAATTGAATGATAGGTTAAAGTCCTAAAAAGTTAAATAGACCTTTTAAGGAAGAAGTTGATGGTTTTGGCTAAATTTAAAAGGAAATTTATATGTATTAAACAAGGGTAAATTGGTAAATTAATAATAAATAGATTAAGTAAAAATAAGTTGAAATTTAGCATAATTTCTCATCATCTTCTTCACTAAGTTAAAACAAGAAACCCTAGAAACCATAGCAAGAAGTTCATTCAAGCTTTGTGCCTCAAGAGGTGAGTGATTTCTCACCCGTTTTTAGTGATTTTTATGTTTTTGAGTTCGTATTAACTTAAAATAGCTAATCTAAGGATTAATTTGTGAATCTGTCAAATGTTGTAAAATTTACCATGGTTGAAAATGCTTATTCTTGTAAGCTTTTGATAGATCTGAATGCTTGATAATTGGGTTAGATTTTTTGTAAAGTGATTTTTGATGAAATTAGGGTTTAGGGACTAAAATGCTAAAATAATGAAACTACATGTATTTGGTATGAAATAATGGCTTGTAAGGTGTGAACACATTCCCTTTGATGTTTAGTTGGTATAGGGGAGAAAGGGAAATGGTTATTTTGCATGATTTATATCAAAGGACTAAATTGAATAAAAGTAAAAAATTAGGGGTAAAATCATAATCTTACCAAAAGGGGCTAGATTGTGTTAAATGAATTGATATTGTGATTTAATGTGAGAAATTGAATGATTTGTGGATATAGACTACGATCGTGCCACCGATTACGGAAAAGAAAAATTAATGGAATAGTCCCTATAGGCTATCCACGATCGTAATCCATTCTGGTAAGTTCGTATTGTTAATTCTAATTTAACTTGCATATTTTTGGTACTTGTATGTAATTGCTAGGAATTTGGGATGATGATTGGAGATGTGGATGATGTGAACAAAGGAAAAGTAGAAATAACGGACTTTGAGCCGTAAATGAAAAAGGTCCGATGACTATGTGTCATCGTGAGTATTAATGAAATGAATCCTTTACAGATTATAAGGTCCGATGACTATGTGTCATCGTGAGTATTAATGAAATGAATCCTTTACAGATTATAAGGTCCGATGACTATGTGTCATCTGGAGAAATAAATGAAATGAATCCTTTACGGATTATGAGGTCCAGCGATTATATGTCATCGTGAGTATTTAATGAGAAATGAATCCTATTATAGATTAAAGGTCCGTTGACTCTATGTCATCATGAGTTACCAAATACGAATTGAAACCAACCTCAGATGTATACAACTTACTCCTCTTGGTTAAAAATTTAGATTGTACAACTTTGAAGTTTGGTAAATCTATTTAACTCTATGAACTTGCTAAGCTATGAAGTGCTTACCTGTGGAAATTGTTATTGTTTTGTAGATTTTATTTGTTGTTCGAAGATCGGATCATCTTAGAGTCATCACACCATCTCGGAGTTGTTTGGAAGTAATTATATCACTTGGTTTTATGGCATGTACTAGGTTTGTGAACTTGTTATGTTTGAAGCTTATTGTGTATTATAATGCTTGTGAGCATGTTGGTGACTCATGAATGTATTTTGATGTAGTCCTCATATACATATCTTTGGATGATTATCATGAAATGCAAAGGCATTATGAAAGGTATTTTGATGTAATGTTACAACACTTAGTAGAATTTTGTGTATCTTTGTAGTTCTGCTTACTTGTTTCGATAGAACTCATGCATGTATCGGTAAAAGTACAGGGTAGGAGAGAGGTTGCTCGTTGACTTAAGTTGTATCGGTAGTTGCACAGTAGGTATCGATAGTTCAGCTTATAAAAGTATCGATAATTTATATACTTGTATCGGTAGAAGTTATAGGATAAGGTTTTTTAGCTCTCTAGAGTTTTTAATATCGCTAGAAGCATTACATGTTTCGGTAAAAGTCTCACTTGTATCGATAATTAAACGATGATATATGACGTGTTGGGTACATTTCTCTAATAAAGTAAGAGTGAATGAAATGATATTAAAAGATGAACAATGATAGATGAATAGTAAGACACCAGAACCCTAATCGAAAACAATTTTCAAGTTTTGGATGTTACAAATACCGTGAAAAAGGTTTTAAAAGGAATTTTGAATTGATTTCATGTCTTTTGGTGACTGAACAAAATAATGAGTTGTTGATGAAAAATAATGGAATTCGTCCAACTGGTTTTACACCATTCTCTGAAGTGAATGTAACAGTACACAATAATTATGAAAATGGAAAATATAAAGGTCACGGTCAAGGTCGTGGTCGTAGACGTAGTGGAGAATGTAGTTGAGGACGTACTAGTAATGGTTATCATGGTGGTCTTAATAGTGGTATTTCTAAACACCAGAAAAAGAATAACAATAAAGGGACAAGAAAGAGGTGGTCAAAATAATCCTTTAAAAATTATTGAGAATTTATGCTACCGATGTGGTATAAAGAGGCATTGGTCACGTTCTTGTCGTACTTCTAAGCATTTAGTGAAACTTTATCAAGCATCCATTAAAAAGAAGGGAAAGAATATGGAGACAAATTTTATATCCTAGAATGATGAAATGGAGGCAAAAGATGAAGATATTTACTATGATACTAAAACTGACCATGCCTACGAGGGTGATAAATTTCATGACATTAATAATATAACACACTTAGATATATGACAAATTTCTTTGAGAATCATTAGAAAAGATGATGTTATTTTGACATTTTTATGTTGTTTTAAGTATGCTTCATTTTCTTGCATAAAGAATAATTTATATCTTTAATAAATATTTGCAACGATTCTCATATTATATTTTGTTTATTTTTATGAAGAATATGAATATTCAACAAAGTTCCATTAGACCCAAAATCAATGGAGACATGTGTCTTGCAGATAGTGCTACAACACACACGATATTCAAAGATAAAAAATATTTTTCTCATTTGACAATAAGTGATGCCCATGTATACAATATCAGGTAGCTCAAAACTTATTGAGGGCTCAGAAAGAGCTATTATATTATTACATAAAGGTACAAAAAGTGTTATTGATGATTCTTTATATGCCACTAAGTCTCAAAGAAATTTATTGAGTTTTAAAGATATTTATCTTAATGAATATTATATTGAGATTATGAATGAGAAAAATATTGAATACTTATACATTACAAATGTTGAATGTGAAAAGGAATATGTTTTGGAAAGGTTACTTGTTTTTTCATCTGGTTTATATTATACACATATTAGTGCAATTAAGACACATGTCATTGCAAACCAGAAGTTTGTCGAACCACATACTTTTACTAATTGACATGATTGGTTAGGCCATCCCGGATCTATTATGATGCAAAGAATAATTGAGAATTCAATTGGACACCCATTAAAGAACCAAAAGATTCTTAAATTCAAGGATTTATCTTCTGTTACTTGTTCTCAAGTAAAATTGATTATTAGACCATAACCAGCTAATGTTGGGACTGAATCTCTTGTATTTTTGAAATGTATTCAAGGTGATATATGTGGGTCCACTCATCCACCATGTGGACCATTCAGATATTTTATGGTATTGATATATGCATCTAGTAGGTGGTCACATGTGTGTTTATTATCGACTCGTAACCTAACATTTGCAAGACTACTTGCTCAAATATTTCGATTAAAAGCACAATTTCCAAATTATGCAATCAAAACTATTCGTCTTGATAATGCTGGTGAGTTTACGTCCCAAGCTTTTAATGATTATTGTATGCCTATTGGGATAAAAGTTGAACATCATGTAGCTCATGTTCACATACAAAATGGTTTAGCTGAATCATTTATCAAACACCTCCAACTAATAGCTAGGTCATTACTTATGAGAACAAAACTCCCTATTACATCTTGGGGATATGCTATTTTACATGCAGCAACACTTGTGCGCTTCAGGCCAACAAGTTATAATAAATACTCCCCATTACAATTAGTTTTTGGTCAGGAGCCAAATATTTCCCATCTTAGTATTTTTGGATGTGCAGTATATGTTCCAATTGCTCCACCACAACGCACAAGGATGGGTCCTCAAAAGAGGTTAGGAATATATGTTCGTTATGAATCTCCTTTTATAATTAAGTATATTGAACCATTAACTGGAGATTTATTTACTACGTGATTTATTGATTGTCATTTTATTGAAACAACATTCCTAATATTAGGGGGAGAGAAAATAAAATTGGTAAAAGAGATTACATAGAATGGATCATCATTATCTCAATTAGATCCTCGTACAAATCAATGTGAACAAGAAGTTCAAAGAATCATACACTTACAAAACATCGCCAATTAACTACCATATTCATTTACTAACCTAAAGAGAATTACAAAATCTCACATACTAGTTGAAAATGCTCCAATACGAATTGATGTTCCAATATGGCAAATTTTTAGTGCAAAAAAAAAAGTAATCCACGCCTAAAGCGTGGAAGACCAAATAAAAATCCTCATAAAAGGAAAGGAGCAAATAATCAAAATGGTTATATTGTGAAGACAAGTGTCCAAGAAGAGACCAAAGATATAACTAATCAAAAAAACCCAAAAGAGATTTAGGTACCTGAAAATGGTGATATCGAAGATGTTGGAGCCCAATTTTGTTCATCCCAAAACAAAACAAACAAAAATAAACAAACAAACTCAAATAAAAAAATATTTTAATAAACACTAAATTCATCCAAACCCATCACCTAAACCCATTCAAGCCCAAACCTTAAACCACCCATGACTCACCTAAACCTAAGCCCAACAAGCTCAAATGTTAAAAAATTAAGGAAACCCTAATTCTCCCCTCCAACCATCGCTGCCACCACATTTAACACGAGACCACCACACCTCTACCACCACCTCTGACACCGCCATCGTCACCTGCAAGACAAAGAAGGAATAGAAGCAAGAACAAGCAAACAAATAGGAAAAAAACAAAAGAAAATCATTTGTATTGTGGCTATAAAGCCAACTTTCAATCCTCTATATTTTTTTACCTACAATCAGATACGAAATACAAAAAAGGTTTCAATTCAAGGTCTATTGTTATAATATTTATTTTATTTTATTTTTTATTTCGAAAAAATATATAAAATAAATAAAATAAAAACAATAGAGGGTTAAGGTTTCATACCTGTTTTCCTTGATGCCACTATCGTAGCCACGATGAGTCCCTTCGAACTCATCAACTTTTGTGGAGGGCTCCGATGAAAGGTTTTTAAAAAAAAGAAAAGAAAAAAAAGCTTTTGAAAACCCAAAAAACCCCAAAATAGATTCGAAAGAAAACCCTACAAAATCAAAAAAATTTGGATTTTTTTTGAAGATTTGGCTTGGTTTTGAGGTCTTCAAGCCTTGATCTAGTTTTTTAAAAGAAAAAAAAATAAAAAAGAGAGTTTTTTGAAAACTCGGTCACCGTGGACGATGGTTATCGGCGTCGATGAGCGGCGATCCACGACAGACGACCATCACACTGGTGATCGGGGTATAAAACCCCTTTTAAGAGAAAAAAAATATAAAGAAGGAGAGTTTGTTTCTTAAAACCCATGTAAAATGATTTTTTTTAATCTTTTTTTCTTACTTAAATACCTACCCCTATATGGTGTCGTTTTGGAGGGGATGTATTGTGTCCAAAACGGCACCATTTTAACGACCCAACTCATGATTCGATCCGAAACCTAGGGTCCGCGTGTTTTAAAAAAGGGGTTATTTATGCCCTTAATCCCTCTGCCTTTTTAGCCTATTCGATTTGATCCCACTCTGGCATTTCCTATAATTTGCAATTTGGCCCTGAGAGTTTACTTTGTTTTTAATACCATTTATATATGTGCTTGACACAGGTCAAGACTTGAAAATTACCCATACGGTCCTTTGTCTTTTTAAAAATTCGATTCTGACCCCGTTTGTTTTGTTTTTAATTTTTTTACTTAAAACTTTGTTTTCAAAATTTTTCTTTCATTTCCAAATTTTCCCCATTTGTTTAGTTTTTTTTAAAATTTGATCCTTCTTATATATTTTATTTATTTTATTAGTTTTTTAATCAATTTATATTTATATATTATTTTTTTAATTATTCTTTTAATTTAAATCCTTTCATATTTTTTAAGTTAATTTTTTTAAAAAAATTTAATTCCATTATTTTTTTAAAAACATTAATTCAATCTCCCACTACTTTATTTTCTAAAATTGCCCTTTCACTTTTGTTTTCTTTTATTTAAGTCCTTTTTTATTTTTTATTTTTTAAAATTAAATCCTTTTATGCCTTTTTAATTTAATCCTTTTTAAAATCAACCCTTTTATTTATTTTTATCATTTCATATTTGATTCACATTTTTTTATTTCTTATGTGATTTATCTATTTGTTTATCATTTTAGCCATATTTTTATTAAATGCATATTTATTTAATCTTTGTAAAATATTTTAATAAATTAAAATTGAGACAATGTTCCTTATTTCGGGATTTAAAAAATCGTGCCTTAACTTATTAGGTGCAGTATTTTTGCTCTTCAAACCGAAATAACCGAACATTCCTTTTTTTTAAAAAAAATTAATTTAAAGTTTGAAATAAAAATCAAGAATGCTCGTTATCTTCGGGAATTCGAAGAAATCATACCTTAACTTACGAGGTATGTTTTTTCTCTTCGACTTGAGATAACTGAGCACCTTAAATTGTTTTAAAAAAATCAAGACAATATTCTTTTATTTAAGAGATTCGAAAAATAAATGACCTTTATGTTCGAAAATTTGGGAATGTTGTGCCCTAACGTCTTGGACATTACTTCTTTTTCTCGATTAATTCGAAATAAAAGGGCATTTCTTCACAAATTCAATTTTTAAAATAACATTAAATAAATCATGCATTTAGGGATCGCATTTTAACTTTTACTCGAGTTTTCAAATTTTTAACAATTAAGATATCAAATAATTGACTAGGTACCAATTTTGGGCGTGTGAGTGTGCTAATCCTTCCTCATATGTAACCGACTCCCTAACCTATTTCCTGGATTTTGAAGACCAAATTGTTTTTTTAATGTTTTAAGGTGCTCCAATCACACCAAGTAAAAAGATTGGTGGCGGCTCTGTTTGCGGTTTTAAAATAAAAATTCGAGACTTTTTTCAACAAAAAGGTTTCGACAACTGGCGACTTCGCTGGGGACCAATAAGAGAGTCAAGCCACAAGTCGATTATTTTTGGTCTTTTTGTTGAAAATTAAAGACTCGGTTTAAACTAATTTGCGATCTTTTGCATTTCATTCTTCATGTGTTGCTTTGTTAATTATGTTTGTATTAATATTACTAAGACATAAGATTATTTTTCACATGCATTGCATAAGTGTGACTACACCTCTTAAGTGGAAGCGAGAAGCTATTCCTTCGTGAGGTTTTCACCTCCGTGAATGATAGTGAATTGCTTTCGGGACACATTTGTACCTATATTTTCGTGAAGTTTTCACTTTCGTGCAAACATATGGGAAATGTGTCCCTCTAAACCGAACTTATCTGTATGAGCCTATAATGGGTGAGGATCAAGGAATCTACTGGTTTGGGTACCTTTACTCTAGAACTTAAACCACATATAGGGAGCCCTAAGAGCCAACCTTAAGTAGAACTGTGCCAAACATTCAGTGGTTACTCGAATAAAGTGCAAGAGATACGGTTATATTCTTATTCTTTGCTTTTAATTACAATTTGTTTTCAAGTTTTATTCCTGTATTAATCATACCAACTTGTTTATTTTAAATTTGTTTGCATTGCATTTTCATAAAAAAAAAGTTTTGATTCGTGTTCGATTGTTAAATAGAGAACTGGTCATAAGAAAACGAGTTCCTTGATAAGGTAGAAGACAACGTGGCCGTGCGTACGTGGGCAAAGGAAAAATAACACAAAAAAGTAAAAGCCTATCGGAAGGGCACTTATCAGAGTTTTGGGTTTACACTCAAATAAACATAACCCATAACAGTTTGCAAGAGCTGAAAGAAGTATATACGATAAAACGAGGCAGATGTCCAATCGCGAATATGGTGACTTACTTGATGCTAAGGGGAATAAGCATTGGCTTTGAGCTCTCATGTAGTATTGGAATCCAACTTCTAGTTGTTTCACCATTAGAAAGGAGGACATGGTACCTACGATAGAAGAGTACATCACTTTGCCGCGTTGCCCGAGCATTCAAAATAATAAAGCCTACTCAAGAGCCGCCAATGTCCCAACTCTTTTTAAGAGGTTGATAAACATAACTGAGATGAGCGAGAAATAGGTCACGGCCCGAATTAAAGGAAAAGGAGATAATAAATGGACCACTTAAGAGAGCTTGTTTGACGTCCTAAGTGTTTATGGATCAATTACCTTCTCCTAGGCATTAGGGGCATAAAGAGGATGCGGTCCTAAGACTTGTGACTGAGCTAAAAGCAAGCCAGACCAAAAATGAGGAGGTAGAAGAACTTGAAGTCTCATTGCGGAGTTTTGAACAACAAGTTGAGCTCCTCAAGGTGGAAACAAATGTGAAATAATTCCAACGCTCTCAAGGGCAGGTTAAAGATAGAGGCCATGTCACGAGCAAGGCTTTAACCCAAGTACGAGAAGCGACTAACCACTTGCGGGCCCTAGTCATTCAAGCTAACATTTTGAGCTTGAAATCGGAGTTGAATCGAGACAAAAATTAGCTTGGCTTCTTAAGAAAACTAAGGCTTTGAGCATCAAGGCACGACCATATATGTATCTGCCTTATGTAAAGAAACTCGTTTTCTAGTAAAGTTGTTCCAACAAAATTGAACTAAGAATCAATACTTTTCTTTCATATGCATACATGCATCCATTAGCATTGCATTTCATTGCATGCATTAAATTTCAAAAAATAAAAATAAAAATCCCACATATATAAAACAATCGTGTCAGGAGAGGTGTTAACAACTCTGAATAAAAATTAAGAGAAAACATGATAAATCAAGATAATGTAGGTATATTGAAAAAAATTTGAGCAAAAGTCATATCCGAAGAAGAGAACGGAGAGTGGAACCCATTGAGAGTTTGTCCCTACACCTTTGGAAGTGATTTAGGAAACTAGACTGTGGAAGAGCTTCCTATAGTTTTAGGACTTTTCCAGAGTAATATTCAAGACACACTTATCACTTTAAGCACGAGAGTAATAGGGATCCTTTTGTGAAGGGCACATGACTACTGTCTTTTATTTCAATAATATGATGCATTATTTTTATCCAATTTGGAAAACATCTTACAATTCTTCTCATTCGATCATACCATAATTAACCATTCTTTGATTCAATTATTCTTTGGATCCCCTTTTGTCTCTATGTTGGGTCCCTTGATATCAAGCATATGAGCGACGTTGCTATTGACTTGGAAGCCTCATTTTGACAAGGACACGTGTCCAAAAAAAAACCTTGGGGCTTTGAAGATGATTAAGGATGTAACTTGTCTCCCAATTTGCTACAAATGACCAAGCAAGACAAGAATCAAATATTACCTCACAAAAATGAGTAGAAATTATAACTTTGGGGAACAAAAATGAATAAGAGATAAAAAGGGTGAAAATTGGGACATGTATCTCTGTAAAAATAAAGCGAGATCCCATAGAGCTGCTTCAAGAATTCGAAAAGGTCTTCGCATGGTCCTACCAAAGCATGTCAGATTTAAGGAACTGATGTCATAGGTTCCCATAAAGGAAGAATGTAATCCAAGTTCAACAGAAACTCGGAAGAATGACGCTTGACATGCATTTAAAGGAGGTAAAAAAAGATCGAGATGAGAACTCACAAAGGGCATTTTGAAACCCAAAAAGAGAAAAGAAGAAAAAGTCAAGATGAAAACCCGCAAAGGGCATCTTGAAAATCTATTTATCTCTTTCACCTTTTCACGTCATGGCCATTTTGTATGTGGAGCATGAACGTAATTGGGACAATTTTGCCAATAAGAACATTAAGAAGATTCCTTGGAAAATCGGCTTCACTATTTGCCCTCGATGTTTATCGAATCTCTATCAAAACATCCACCGGGGCAACATCTTTCTCACTAGTTTATGGAATTAAAGTAGTCTTACCCATTAGATTCGAGTTTCCATCCCTCCAAATTTTGTTAGAACTGATGAAGCAGAATTGATCCAATTCAAATGAGGTCGACTAAACTTGATTGAAGAAAAGATGCTAAAAGCCATCTATCATGATCAAATGTACCAAAAAACGAATGACAAGGGCTTATGACAAAGAAGGATCCGCTCTAGAGAATTCCACAAGGGAGCTCTGGTTTTGAAAAGGATCTTGCCTACAAAAGGATTTCAAAGGAAAATTATTGTCAAATTAAAAAGAGTCCCATGAGGTGAAGAAAACCTTTTCTGGAAGAGCTTTGATTTTGACCGAGATGGAAGGCAAAGATCTACCAAACCCTGTGAAGTTGGATTCGATAAAGAAGAATTTCACCTAAAAAAAAGAAAAAAAAGAAAAGGAGAGGTCAAGGTGAAAACCTGTAAAGGGCATATCAAAACTTAAGAAGATATGAGTTGAAAACTCAAAAGGGTAGCTCAAATTTGAATCAAAGAAGGGGCATGAACGGTCATCTCTCTCAAAAGTAACAAGGTGGAGAAACTTTATACCTTGAGGCATCGACGAAGTACTTCAGGTTTCATGGCAACATATTAGGCTTAAAATGGTCTTTATCAAGTTTGCTCAGCGAAGCTCATATTTTGATATCTGGGGCACCTAACATCATTCTTAGCTCATCTTATGTTTGACAACTTTTGATTAATATTTGTCATTTTTAATCTTTTTTATTCATGCGAGCTTTGCCTTTAATAAAATTCAATTTTATTAGCCTTCCTGCCCTGTTCAAGCATTTTTGCATTGAAATAATAGTTAGCGGACCAATGATTTTTTCATGCGAGCTTTGCCTCCAATAAAATTCAATTTTTTTCCACCTTACAATTTTGTTCAAGCATTTTTGCATTGAAATAGCGGTTAGTGATCTAACGATATAAGGAATAAAAGGATGTGGTGATGTAACTTCACTCCATTCCACTACAACTTCAAGGAGATTGAGATCCGTTACTCATTTTGATCTGATCTACTGCAACTTCAAGGATATAGGATCTGGTGCTTCACTCCATTCCACTGTAACCTCAAGGACATTGAGATCTGCTTCGTTGCTTCAATCTGTTTCTCTATAGTCTTGAGATTCACCTTTGCAACTTTTACCCAATCTTTTACCCCTAATCAAGAGGGGCAGATTGAAACCACCACCCAATCTTTTACCCTTAATCCAAAGAGGCAGATTGAGCCCATCCAATATTTTACCCCTAATCCAAGGGGAAATTAAAGTCATCTAGTCTTTTACCTCTAATCTAGAGGGGCAGATTGAAGCCATCTAGTCTTTTACCCCTAATCAAGAGGGGCAGATTGAAGTCATCCAGTCTTTTACCCCTAATCCAGAAGGGCAGAGTGAAGTCATCCAATATTTTACCCCTAATCTAGAGGGGCAGATTGAAGTTACACACACAACTCCTATACCTTTTAAATTGCATAAGGGCGGAGTAAAAAAATAGCCAATCTCAATCTCCTTGAAGTTATAGTGGAATGGAGTGAAGCTACAACAATAAGTTTTATCTCTTTGAAGTTATCATGAGACAAGATAAAATTACGACACTAAATTCTTTCATCCTAAAGTTGTAAAAAAGTAGATGTAGTGAAATTGAACGACCAATTAAGCGAAACTCAAGTTACTTGAAAAAGAAGCGCCAAAGAAGACAAATTCAATAGGATCGGATGAAATTGGTCCTCATTTTAGTCTTTGCTCCATTCTCGTTACACAACAACGAGAAAAAAAGGGCAATTGTTGGAGCCCAATTTTGTCCGGCCTAAAACAAAACAAACAAAAATAAATAAACAAACCCAAATAAAAAATCTTTTAATTAATTCAAAGTCTTTTTTTACAAACCTAAAACACTAAATTCACCCAAAACCATAACCTAAACCCATTCAAGCCCAAACCTTAAACTACCTATGACCCACCTAAACCTAAGCCCAACAAGCTCAAATGTTAAAAAAATTAGTGAACCCCTAATTCTCCCCTCCAACCGTCGCTACCTTCATGCCACATCGACGCACACCCCTGCCATCACATCTGACACGAGACCACCACACCTCTGCCACCACCTCTGACACCGCCATCGTCACCTGCTAGACAGAGAAGGAATAAAAGCAAGAACAAGCAAACAAATAGGAAAAAAAAACAAAAGAAAATCATTTGTATTTTGGCTATAAAAGTCAACTTTCAATCTTTTGTATTTTTTTACCCCCAATCAGATATGAAATACAAAAAAGGTTTCAAAAGTTTATTCAAAGTTTTTTGTTATAATATATATATATTTCATTTCATTTTATTTTATTTTCTATTTTATTTTATTTTTTATTTCAAAAAAATATAAAATAAATAAAATAAAAACATCAGAGGGTTAGGGTTTCATACGTGTTTTCCTCGATGGCGGCATCGTAGCCACGACGAGTCCTTTCGAACTCATCAATGTTTGTGGGGCCTCCGATGAAAGGTTTTTAAAAAAAGAAAAGAAAAAAAATGCTTTTGAAAACCCAAAAAATCCCAAAACATATATGAAAGAAAACCCTAAAAAATAAAAAAAATTAATTTTTTTGAAGATTTGGCTTGGTTTTAAGGTCTTCAAGCCTTGATCTAGTTTTCTAAAAAAAATTAAAAAAGAAGAGTTTTTTGAAAACCTAACCACTGTGAACGGTGGTTGTCGACGCCGGTGAGCGACGGTCCATGGCAGACAACCATCACACTAACCGAGATATAGAACCCTATAAGAGAAAAAAATAAAATGGGGAAGAGTTTTTTTCTTAAAACCCATGTAAAATGATTTTTTTTATCATTTTTTTTACTTAAATACCCACCTCTATACGGCGTCATTTTGGAGATGTATTGTGTTCAAAATGACATCGTTTTGACGACTCAACTCATGACTCGATTTGAACCCTAGGGTCCACGTGTTTTGAAAAAATGAGTTATTTATGCCCTTGGTCCCTCTGCCTTTTTAGCCTATTCGATTTGATCCCAATCTGGCACTTCCTACAATTTGCAATTTGGCCCTCAGAGTTTTCTTTGTTTTTAATATGGTCCTCTAACCATTTATATATGTGGTTGACACGTGTCAGGACTTGAAAATTACCCATGCGGTCCTGTCTTTTTAAAAATTCGATTCTGACCCCGTTTGTTTTGTTTTTAGTTTTTTTACTTAAAACTTTATTTTTTTATTTTAATTTAACCCTCAAAATTTTTCTTTCATTTGCAAATTTTGCCCATTTGTTCTTTTTTTAAAATTTGATTTTTTTATATAATTTTTTTATTTTATTATTTTTTAATCAAATTATATATATATTGTTTATTTAATTATTTTTTTAATTTAATTCCTTTCATATTTTTTAAATTAATTTAAAAAAACTTAATCCCATTATTTTTTTAAAACATTAATTCAATTCCCACCACTTTATTTTCTAAAATTACCCATTTACTTCTATTTTCTTTTATTTAAGTCCTTTTTTATTTTTTATTTTTTAAAATTAAATCCTTTTATGTCTTTTTAATTTAATCCTTTTTAAAATCAACCCTTTTATTTATTTTATCATTTCATATTTGATTCACATTTATTTATTTATTTATCTATTTGTTTATCATTTTAGCCATATTTTATTAAATGCATATTTATTTAATCTTTGTAAAATATTTTAATAAAATAAATTATTTTTTATATCAAAATTGAGACAATGTTCCTTATTTCAGGATTTAAAATCGTGCCTTAACTTACTAGATGCGATTTTTTTCTCTTCAAACTGAAATAACCGAACACCCCTTTGTTAAAAAAAATTAATTTAAAGTTTGAATAAAAATCAAGAATGCTCGTTATCTTCGAGAATTCGAGGAAATCATGTCTTAACTTACTAGGTGTATTTTTTCTCTTCGACTTGAGATAATCGGGCACGTTAAATTGTTTAAAAAAAAACAATACAATATTCTTTTATTTAAGTGATTCGAAAAATAAATGACCTTTATGTTCAAAAATTTAAGAATGTTGTGCCCTAACATCTTGGACATTACTTCTTTTTCTCGATTAATTCAAAACAAAAAGGTATTTCTTCACAAAATTCAAGTTTTAAAATAACATTAAATAAATCGTATTTTAACTTTTACTCGAGTTTTCAAATGTTTAACAATTAAGACATCAAATAATCGATTAGGTACCAATTTTGAGCGTGTGAAGGTGCTAATCCTTCCTTATACATAACCGACTCCCGAACCTATCTTTTGGATTTTGAAGATCAAATTGTTTTTTAATGTTTTAAGGTGCTCCAATAACACCAAGTAAAAAAATTGGTGGCAACAATTTTGCTTATAATGTTGCTATTGAAATAGTAAAGATTGGCCAAAATGGAAAGATGCAATTCAAGCATAATTTAATTCACTTTCTAAACGTGAGGTTTTTGGACCTATACTCCAAACACCTAAATATGTAAAGCCGGTAAGATATAAATGGATATTTGCGCGAAAACAAAATGAGAAAAACGAAGTCGTAACATATAAAGCACAACTTGTAGCATAAGGATTTTCGCAAAAGTATAGCATTGATTACGAAGAGTCATATTCTCCTGTGATGGATGCAATCATGTTTGGATACCTTATTAGTCTAGCAGCACGTGAAAAGCTTGACATGCGTCTAATGAATGTTGTTTACAGCCTATTTGTATGGTACACTTGATAATGAAATTTATATGAAAATCCGAGAAGGATTTAAAATCCTTGAAGGATATAGAGTTTCTTGGGAAAATTGCTCAATCAAATTAAAGAAAAGTTTATATGGGTTAAAACAATCAAGACATATGTGGTACAATCATCTTTGTGAATATTTGTTAAAAGAAGGTTATAAAAACGATCTAATCTGTCCATGTGTTTTTATAAAAAGAAAAGGTTTGGATCAAACTTTGTGATCATTGCTATTTATGCTGATGATCTAAATATTATTAGAACTTCTGAAGAGCTTCAAAATGCAGTAAATTATTTAAAAAATAATTTGAGATGAAAGATATTGGAAAAACAAAGTTTTGTCTTGGCCTGCAGCTCGAGCATTTAAAAGATGGAATTCATGTTTAGGGGTGGGCAAAATTCGATTTGAAAAACTCGAAAAATAATTCAAATTTTGAATTAAATAGTTCAAGTAATTTGAGTTAATCAAGTTATTCGAATCAACTCGAATAAAAAATTAAGTTTTTCGGTTTAACTCGAATATGAATTACACAATTCGAGTTATCTGAAAATCCGAATAAGAAAAGGCAAAACTACGTCGTTTTGATAGATGTTTACCTTTTTTAAAGTTAAAAGTCAAAATCATTAAGTTAAAAGGAAAAAATACGTCGTTTTAATAAATGTTTACTCATTAAGTTAAGAGACAAAATCATTATATTGTTTATGTAGTTAAATAATCTTGTACTTCGTCTACTAGTTAAACAATGGATCCATGTAAACGTAACATTAGGTATAAATAATAGGATTCATTAACTCAACTCAATTTGATTCGAATTTTTTTGACTCATTTCGATTCTATTCGAAAAAAATTGAAATTGAGTTCGATTGCTAAAATAAGATTTGCCAACTCGACTAATTCAAAATTTTTTGACTCGACTCGATCGAATACTCACCCCTATTCATGTCCATCAGTCAACTTAAATGGAAAACATCTTAAAGAATTTTGACATGGATAAAGCACATCCATTGAGTACCCCGATGGTTGTAAGATCGTTAAATGTGAATAAAGATCAATTTCGTCCTTGTGACAATGATGAAGATTTTCTTGATCCTGAAGTACCATATCTAAGTGTCATATGGGCATTGTTGTATCTTGCAAACAACTCACAACCTGATATAGCTTTCGCTGTAAACTTGTTAACAAGATTTAGTTCTCTAACACTTAGACATTGGAATGGAATTAAACAAGTATTTAGATATCTCAGAGGGACCATTGATATGAGGTTATTTTATTCAACTGATTCAAATAGATTATCTCTCACTGTATTTTATATCATCTAATGCAGATTATCTCTCAGTACAGTTTCTTTTAATACACATTTTGGTATAATATTTCATTATGCGCGACATAATTCATTTTTAAATATTAACGTAACTCAATAAGGGCAAAATTATCATTTTCACGACTTTTGAGAGACTTCTACTGATATGTGTTGGACAAGTCTCGGTAGTAGTCAAGTTAGTAAGAAGTTCAGAAACAGTGCAAATTTCTACTGATACTTGAAATACTTCTACAGATACAAGTGTAACTTCTACTGAAATAAGTCATGTTTCTACCAATCCTAAAAGCTCCAAAGAGCTAAGAAGTCTTAACCTGCTTCTTCTACCTATACAAGTACCCAAACTACCGATACTACTATGAACAGAACTACTGATACTTATCATGGAACTACCAATACAATGCAAGTCAGTAACCAACCTCTCTCTTACCCTCTACTTCTACTGAACATGCATCAGAACTATCGAAACAAGTATGCAGTTTGTCAAATTATACAAAATTCTACTAAGTTTTGCAACCACTCATATCAAATGCTTCCAAGAGACTTTTGCATTTCATGGCATTCAACCAAAACATGTTTATAGAAGCTACAATAGGATGACATAAGTTTAACAAACATAAATACATTCAAGTGTCTTTAGCATTTCTAAGTTTTCTAACATTCCTTAAAAATCAACATATGATTCCACAATCCTACTACATGCCACATAAGCCAAGTAATAATGAAGTCTACCGAACAACTCTCGGGATAGTGTGATTCATCTTGAGGATCCGATCTTCAACAGCAAAAGGAATCTACAAAACAAGGAACATATACACAGGTAAGCTTATAATACTTAGTAAGTTCGTAGAACGGTTAACTTACTGATTGGTATATTTAAATTTAGAAAGAGTAATTAAACAACTCCGTTAACCCGAATACTTTGTTAAGTTGTTATCTTCAATTCTTCCAAAATTTAGCTCTAATGAGCCTAGACAGAATATCGCTCATGCTAGCCAGACAGAATATCGTTCTTACGAGCCAGACAGAAATACGCTCTTACGAGCCAGAATCAAAATTACGCTCTTACGAGCCAAAATCAGAATGCCTTCTTCGTCTACATCTATCTAGTCCATTCCATCAAGAATAACACAAATACAAAGAAATTGAAGCAATTAAGTAAAGTTGTGGTTTCATGAACTTATCGGATGAGATTGCAATTATAACTAAACTTTAGGGACTACTCTGTAATTTTCCCTTTTCCTCCATCTAAGGCCCACTTGTGATCGAAATCAACAAATCATTAAATCTCACATTAAATCATGATATTTCACCCATTTCTTGCATTTAGGTCCTTTTTGAGAAATTTACAAAGTTACCCTTATACTTTTCATTTTCATTCAATTTAGTTTTTAGACCTCAAATTAGAAAAATAATCATTTCTAAACTCAACCCATGTTAGCCGAATATACTAGAACACATCCTCAACTCATACATATAATTTATTTCACATCAAGTACAAGTATTCTACCATTTTAGAAATTTAGTCCTTAAACCCTAAAATCATCAAAAATCACTTTACAAAATAACCAATCTCATAACCAAGCTTCAAAAACTTTCATAAGCTATCAAGAATAAGCTCATTCATCAATGGAAAAACATTAAACTTTTGACAAAATCACAAATTAATCCCTGTGTTAGGTAGATTAAGCTAATACGGACTCGAAAACATAAAAATCACTAGAAACGGGTGAGAAATCACCTACCAATCGAAGAGTTTGCTATGGTCGAAAGTTCTTCTTATGTTTTTAGGGTTTCTAAGTGCTTTGGTTGAAGAATATTAATAAAATTCATCTAATTCTTCTTTTACTTTAATTTAACTTACTTATTTTCAAATTACTAAAATTCTCTTAAAGGTTTAACATAATTTTCACTAATTAATAGCTCATAACCGTCCACTATGCCTTTTGAAGGTTTATTTATCCATTAAGGACCTTTTTAAGTCCTCCCTTTACAAACGAACCTATTCAATCAATGATTTCATAATTTTTGTCACTTTTACGATTCAATCATTTTTACTTAATTAACTATCTAAACGATAAAATTTTGTAACCAAAATTTAATATGATGCTAATAATGTCGTAAATATTAAAATAAATGAATTTACGACTCGACTTATCAGAGTTATGATTCTAAAATCACTATTTTTGACATCACTGAAAATCGGGTTGTTACAACTCTCCTCCTTTAGGGAAATTTCATCTCGAAATTTCTTACCCGTACATAGGTTAGGGTACTGTGATCTCATTGAAGCTTCTGTCTCCCATGCTGCTTCCTCTAGACCGTGATAATTCAACAGAACCTTTACTAATGGTACTCATTTGTTTCGTAGCTTTTTTACTTCACGAGCCAGAATTCTAACCAGCTCTTCAAAATATGACAAATCTGACTGTAACTCAATCTCATAAGATGTAATCACATGAGAAAGATCTGATCTATAATGTCTCAATATCGAAACATGAAATACGTTATAGATCTTTTCAAGTTCCAGAGGTAAAACTAGCTTATAAGCTATAAGATCGACCCTCTCGAGAATCTCATACGGCCCAATAAATCGTGGACTCAACTTTCCCTTCCGATCAAACCGTAACACCTTCTTCCATGGTGAAACTCTCAGAAAAACTCGATCTCCAATGGTAAACTCTATATCCTTCCTATTTTAATCAGTATAGGACTTATGTCGATCAGATGCTACTTTCAAATAGTTATAGATTACTTGAACCTTGTCTTCAATCTTGTGTATCAAATTAGTCCCAACCAACTTAGGCTCACTCAACTCAGCCCAGTACAAAAGTGTTTTGCATTTTTTACCGTATAGTGCCTCAAACGGTGCCATTTTAATGCTAGTCTGATAACTGCTGTTATTATAAGCAAACTCTACTAGCGGTAAGCATTTTTCCCAGCTACCCTCAAATTAAAGTATATAGCACCGTAACATATCTTCCAGAATCTGTATCACCCATTCGGACTGACCATCTGTCTATAGATGATATGCAGTGCTAAAATTTAACCTGGTTCCCAAACCTTCATGCAGCTTACTCCAAAACCTCGAGGTAAAATGCGGACCCTATCAAAGATAATAGATATCGGTACCCTGTGTAGTCGTACGATTTCAGGTACATACAATTCAGCCAAATTCTTAAGTGGATAATCTACACGGATAAGGATGAAATGAGCTGACTTAGTCAATCTGTCAACTATGACCGAGATCAAATTTTTCTTCCTCGATGTCACCGACAGTCTTGTAACAAAATCTATAGTAATCTGTTCCCACTTCCATTTAGGAATAGAAATAGGTTGCAGTAATCCAGATGGTACTTGATGTTAAGCTTTCACCTGGTAACATACTAAATATTTAGTCACAAACTCAAAAATCTCACGTTTCATACCTGGCCACCAGTACATTTTATTCAGGTCATTATACATTTTCACACTTTCAGGATGGATGGAGTAAGTACTATTATGGGCCTTTGAAAAAATATCTCGTTTCAATTTTGGATCATTAGGAACACATACTCTATCTCGAAAGTATATCATACTTTCATTATCAACAGTGAACCCATAGTGAGATTGTTCTGAATCTGCTCTTTCTTGGCTACAAGCTCCAGATCATCTTTCTGTAATTCTCGAATTCGATATAAAATAATAGTTTCGTCCTGAGTTCAGCTATAACTGATCTATCACCCTCAAATGATAAGTGTGCATTCATCACTCCCAAAGCAAACAATGATTTTTGGCTCAAGGCATCGGTAATAACATTAGCTTTTCTCAGATGGTAATCAATCACTAAATCATAATCTTTCAGTAGTTCCAACCACCGACGTTGTCTCAGATTTAGTTCTTTCTGAGTCATCAGATACTTCAAACTTTTATAATCTGTGGATATGTGGTATCTCTCACCATACAAATAGTGTCGCCAAATCTTCAATGCAAAAACAATGGCAGCTAGCTCCAAATCGTGAGTCGGGTAATTTCTCTCGTGCGGCTTTAACTGTCGGGAAGTATACGCTATCACTTTTCCAGTTTGTATCAGTACACAACCTAACTTGTTCAATGACACATCATTGTAAACAAAAAATTCTTTCCCTAATCAAATTGTGTCAAAATTAGAGCTTCTGTTAACATTTTCTTCAACTGATCAAAACTCTGCTGACACTTCTCTGACCAGAAAAATTGAACATTCTTCTCTAGTAACTTCGTTATTGGCAAAGCAATAATAGAGAAGTATTTCACAAATCGACGGTAATAACTTACCAATCCCAGAAAACTACGTACTTCAAAAACATTCTTCGAAACTTTCCAGCTAAGAAAAGTAGAAACCTTACTCGGATCAACCCGGATCCTTTTCGAAGATACAACATGCCCCAGAAACCCAACTTCTTTAAGCCAAAACTCACACTTACTGAATTTTGCGTACAACTGCTTTTCTTGTAGAATTTGTAACACTTCTTTCAAATGTTGCATATGATCATCCTCCGTCTTAGAATAGATTAGTATATCATCGATAAATACCACCACAAATTTATCCAACTGAGGTTGAAACATTTTATTTATCAAGTCCATAAATGTTGTCGGCGCATTAGTCAATCCAAACGGCATTTCCAAAAACTCATAATGCCCATAACGTGTCCTGAAAGCAGTCTTTGGTATATCACAGTCCTTTACTCGCGTCTGATAGTAGCTTGGTCTGAGATCTATTTTAGAAAATACTGTTGCATATTTTAACTAATCAAACAATTCATCAATACGAGGCAACGAATATTTATTCTTCACCGTAACCTTGTTCAACTGTCGATAGTCAATACACATCCACATCAAACCATCTTTCTTCTTTACAAACAGCACTGGTGCACCTCAAGGAGACACACTTGGACGAATAAATCCTCTATCCAATGACTCTTGCAACTATGTCTTAAGTTCTTTCAGTTCAATCAGTGTCATTCTGTATAGTGGAATCGATATCGGAGTAGTGTCAGGTATCAAATCAATGCCAAATTCCACTTCTCTGATCGGTGGCAATCCCAGTAGCTCCTCAGAAAACACATCTGTAAAATCTCTAACAACCGGTACCTGATTCAGTTCTATCACTGACCCCCGAGTATAAAATATATAGGCTAAAAATGCCTCGTAGCCCTTTCGAACCATTCTCCATGCAGAAATAGCTGAAATCAAACTAACATTACTGTTCAGTTTACTAGACTCAACTGTAGTTGTCTCACTAGTCAGATATTTTAAATCAATTCATTTTTGCTTGCAATTAACCAACGCATCATGCTTAGATAACCAATCCATACCTAAGATTACATCGAACTCATAAAAGGGTAGTAACATCAGATCAATGGAAAATTCACAGCCCTGAACTTTCAATGGATATTTACTACACACCAGATTAAATATGATGTTATGACCTAACGGATTTATGACTTGTACATCATAAGCTCATTCATTAATGACAAAACATTTAACTTTTGACAGAATCACAAATTAATCCCTGAGTTAGTTAGATTAAGCTAATACGAACTCGAAAACATAAAAATCACTAGAAATGGGTGAGAAATCACCTACTAATCGAAGATTTTGCTATGGTCAACAGTTCTTATGTTTTTAGGGTTTCTAAGTGCTTTAGTTGAAGAAGATGAATGAAATTCATTTAATTCTTCTTTTACTTTAATTTAACTTACTTATTTTCAAATTACTAAAATGCCCTTAAGGGTTTAACATAATTTTCACTAATTAATAGCCCATGATCGTCCACTATGCCTTGTTAAGGTATATTTATCCATTAAGGACCTTTCTAAGTCCTCCCTTTACAAACCAACCTATTCAATCAACGATTTCATAATTTTTTTCACTTTTACGATTCAGTCATTTTTACTTAATTAACTATATCTAAACGATAAAATTTCGTAACTAAAATTTAATATGATGCTAACGACGTCATAAATATTAAAATAAATGAATTTACGACTTGGCTCGTCGGAGTTGTGAAACCGAAATCACTGTTTTCGACACCACTGAAAATCGGGCTGTTACAAGTCGGCTATGCTGATGTTGGATATTTATCGGATCCATAAGAAGGTCGATCTCAAATGGGATATTTATTTACATGTGGAGATACTTCTATAGCATGGCATTCAACAAAGCAGACATTAATTGCTGCCTCTTCAGATCATGCTGAAATAATTGCAATGCATGAGGCAAGCCGAGAGTGTGTTTGGTTAAGGTTATTAACCCAACATAACCTGAAGATATGTAATTTGCCTTTACAGGAAAAGATCCTAACTATCTTATACAAAGATAATGCAACATGTATAGCTCAATTGAAGGGTGGTTACATCAAATGTAATAAACGAAACATATTTCACTAAAATTATTCTTCACTCATGATCTTGAGAAGAAATGTGACATAGAAGTTCCACAAATTCGTTCTAGTTATAATTTAGCAGATCTTTTTACGAAGGCATTGCCAACTTCAATATTTGAAAGACTACGAGACAAGATTGGAATGTGTTGACTCAAATATATAATGTGATGTTGCCATTAGGGGTAGTCTAAAACACATTGTACTCTTTTCCTTTAACCAAAGTTTTGTCCTACTGGATTTTTAAGTAAAGGTTTTTAACGAGGCAACTTGTAATAAGAGATTTTGTACTCTTTTTCCTTCATTAGGTTTTTATCCCACAAGGTTTTCCTAATAAAGGTTTTAATGAGATACTTTTTTATTTAAAAGACATCCCAGAGGGTGTTGTAAATACATTAATAGTGGTTGTTATAATCCCTTTAAACATTTATTAAAGTAACGAGATAAAACTCTCTACTTCATTTATGACCATGAGATGTTTAAATGAAGTGATTAAGAAGACTTAATTTACATTTATTGATTGAATGTAAATGAGCATTTATTGATTGAATGTAAATGAGCATATAAATAAAGCACCTTGTAAATGAAAATTAATTAATGAAAATTCTCTCGTATTTTTCATTCACCTTTTACTTATTATTATTGTTTTATTAATTTTTCTATAACAATTATGCTTTCGTATATATAAAAATTTTGTCATACTATCGATTGAGTCTTAGCTTAATTGACATGAGTATTATTGTCAATGTAAAATGATATGAATTTGAGTATACTAAAACACATTATTTTTTTATTTATGAATTGAAAAAGAGTGGTTATAAATAATTTTAAGCATGGTGTATGTAACATATTATAAAAGAGGCAGCAAAAGCAAAAGGTGAATTAATTATGGAGCTTGGGTTGGGGGTAGAAACGACACTGATTTTGAAGATGTTATGGCATGTATGCATGCATGGACTCCACCCAAGGTTTACACCTACTCTTATCTCCTTTTTCTTTTCTTTTGTTTTATAGTGTCACCAACCATATATTTACTTTGGGATTATGAAATTGTTTGTTTTGCATTTCATTTTTTCCTATTTTTTTTCTTTTATCTTTAATGAAATTTCTCTTGTAATTTCAGTGTCACATGGCATGGTAAACGTGGAATTAAAATTCACTCAGTTAAAATATTATTTCTCTAAGTTACTTATAAAATAAATATATTGTTACTATCTTAAATATTAATCCTAAAATTATATGATATTGTTGAATAATTTTTTTTGTGTTTTATTAAAGAGAATATTTAAGTATTTATACATATTATAATTGTTTATGACTTGAATTATTGTTCATAGGATTGACATTTTGAGTGAACTTCGAGTATGCTGGACACGTATATCGTTCTGGGTCGCTACCTCGCGGTCCCACACATGCAAACTCTTTGGATATATGCGAGCCAAGACTGCGAACTCCAATCGGCACGTGCGAGTTAATGTCACAAGCTCCCTCTGTTGATCTCTCGCTGTATGTCTCGCACACATCCATCAGGTAGAGTCTATCCGAATTGCGAGTAGACGATCCGGATTTTAATTGGATTTCGGTTAAAAATCATTAGTGTATAACAAATATAATGGTTTTTAAAATTATAAATTAGTGTGTTGATAAAATTATATTTTAATTTTTTAGAAATATATAATAAAAACCAATACTTTTAAATACTAAAATCAATATTTTAAAAATATTTTCATAATTAAATTGAAAAACAAAATGAGTCAATTATAATATGGTATGAAATTGTAAGGCATAGTCCATAGAGGTGTAAGAGAGGGAGTCCGCAGATTCTTCTAGTGTTACATTTTCTGCTCCAATATCACGGGTCTGTCACGATCCAAAAAGGACAAACGAGGGGAGGGAAGCAGACCTATGGGATCAGATTTCGGGGTTATCTTTTTAAGGCTCTTTTATTTCGCTGCCCAGCCTTTCCGCTCTAAAATATATATATTTCAAATTCGACGTGTATCATCGGCGTCCGTTGGATTTAGTTTTATGATTAGGAAAGAATGACGTTAAGCAAATCTGTTGATTTTAAATATAAATATGGAAATTAAAATATATATTTTATAAGAGCCTCTTTGACCTTAAACTAACATAAGAATCAGTGAGTTTATTTAGAAAATGTAATCATTTTTAGTTTTGAAAAAAAATGGAAAAAGTAGGGTTTGAATATTAAAAAATAGAAAAGAAAAAAAGAATCTGAACAAGTTAATGAAGGAAAACCAAACAAAAGGAAATTTGAGGTCCACATGGGGCAGGCAAATAGCAGATCCTTCTCATACTACTGGGTCCCACTCTCCGGAATAACGGCTTTTTCAAAAAGTGGATTCCTCTTCTCCTATCACTGCCTGCCACGTCCCACGATACCTTGAATATATCCACATATTATAAATTTTATTTTTAAAATTTTTTTATTATAAACATTCTTGGGTTTAGTATCATTAAAGGTCTATTTTTAAAATTATTTACAAAAATGAGTTATTTTGAAAAATAATTATGGGTATGGGTTACAAATATGTTTATGTGATGTTGTTTTTAATGGATAAATCAAAAAAATAGTTTTACGTAAGCGTTTTTTTCTTATGTCAGGCAAAAGCGTATTGATGTGAAAACGTTTTTCAAAAAAATATCTACGTGGATGCACTTTTGCCCTAATTAGAAAATAACCCACTAGAAAAAACACGGGTAAAAGTGTGTTCACATGGGCGCTTTTTTGTAAAGAGCGTTCACGTGGACGCTTTTTTGTAAACCGCTTCCACGTCAAAGCGCTTTTGCCTAACACAAGAAAAAAGCACTTATGTATAAACGTTTTTTTGATTTATCTCCTGAAAACGACGTCACATAAGCGCGTTTTTATGTTTTTGACCCATACTCATAATTAATTTTTAAGACGATTCATTTCCATAAATAATTTCGAAAATAAACTTTTATTGATACATAATCTGACATTCAAATGATTATAATTATAATTATACTTCTAATAAAAAAAATCCAATTCAATTTTTTAAAGTTAATCAAGGCTTCAAATACTTCAATTTTGAATATTGAAGCAATATGAATAATTGAATATTTGTAGTCTATGAGGAAGATTGAAATTTATTGAGTAATTTTGTCTCGTATTTTATTTATGAGAGCATTCAAATATTTATACATATTATCATAACTCACGATATGATTTTATTATTCTTAATATCAATATTTTAATAGGCCTGACACGTGTTTCACTATGAATTTCCTATCATGCACATAGTTCTCTCTATCATGAGACTAACATTTTGAGTGAACTCTATACCTGCTGGAAATATATTCCACTCTGGGTCATTCGTCAAGCCTCATGATCTTCTCCTACGAGTTTCTTAGATGCTTACGAGCTTCTTCTAATATGAGCAAGCAGACCTATTGAATAAAAAAAAGAGATTTATTAAAATAAAGAAAAGTTGGAAAGACAAGGACAAAGAAGTCCTTGATGATGAGATAATTGCTTAGGTAGATAGATTGAGTGACCTAAATGCTAGGTGTCGGACAAATCAAAAACGAAAAACTCATTCAAAAGCTTATTCCTCCCCGACATTAGTTTTCAAGGTGTTCTGGTATACTAACTTAATTAATTTCCATATAATTTTTTTAAAAAATATATTTTATATTTATAATTTCGGCCACGTATAATTTTAAATATATTTTATACGTATAATTTGGATCACATATAAAATAGTAAAATATTATGTTCAAACTTTTAATAATCACTGGTATTGAATTTTAGGAAAAAGAGTTGGTAATGGGCAGGCGAGATTCCCTTAAGCTCCTCCATTTGGACATTTTGCCCCCTAACTCTTACGGAAGACCGAGTCAGAAGGATGAAAAAAAAATGGTATAACCACTTATTTGACCCACTAACTTCACAAAAATAATCATTTGTCTTTTATTTAATTTCTCTTTTTTTAATCTTCAAACTTGTATTTTTATCAAATAATCAAAAATAAATGAAAATTTTATTTTATTTTAACTTTATTGATATGACATAAACGTAAATTTTTATGTGGATCACACATCAATATTTGATTAATTTTTAAAAAATTTAAAAAAATTAATTAATTGTTGACATAAAAAATGTTAACAAACATTAATTTTCTATCTATTTTGAATGATTTGACAAAAATATAAATTTAAGAATTAAAAAAATAAATTAAGGGCTAAAATAACTTTTTTATGAAATTGGAGGGCTAAAAAAGTAGTTATTTTAAAATAAAAGTGAGTGGGTGAAAGTTGAACGTCGAGTGTTGGACCATTGACAAGTAGTCTTCGGCACATGCTGATGGAGCGCGCAGTCTACTTGGTCCTCACGTTTGCAGCTCAATCTTTTTCTTTTTATTCAAACTCTACTTTTTTTATTTATTTATTTTTGAAACAATGGCACCAACTCCACCCGTTTCCAAGACGAAAAAAAAAATTGCACACCTTGCAAAGTTTACTGGCTTAATGTAATATTTGGTATTTGAATTTGATATATTTTTTTAATTTAATATTTAAATTATTTTTTGGTCTAATTTGATATCTAAACTTGATACTTTTATTTAATTTGGTACTTAAACTTGATACTTTTTTTAAGTTGATATTTAAACTTTTGGGGGTCAAATTTGATACTTAAACTTGACTCTTTTTCTTAATTTAGTACCTAATTTTTTTTAATATTAATTCGTTAAGCATAATTCAATACTTATTTTTAACATGAATTTTCTCTAAAACTGAAAAAAATTTTGTAGCATAACAAAAAAAATTCAACACTATTAATGTTTTGCGTAACTTTTATAATTTTAATAAATTTAAGTATAAATTAAATATAAAAAAAGCTTAGGTACTAAATTAGGAAAAATGCCAAGTTTAGGTGTCAAATTGGGTCAAAAAAAGTTTAGGTACCAAATAAAGAAAAAATGTCAAGTTCAAATACTAAATTAGGTAAAAAAAAGTATAAATACTAAATTAAAAAAATATCAAGTTCAAATATCCAATGTTATATTAAACCAAGTTTAATTGGAAAAATATCATTTTATAACAATAAAATTTATAAGATAATAACATTATATATTTTTTGTTTTTTAATCAGATAATTGGAAAAATATTACTTATTATCTCTCCAACACTTATTTTCAATAACCACCAAAATGATCCTTTTATCTTTCTAAATTATTTTTAGAAGACACTGATTAAAATATAAAATTTTCAATTAAACAAATATATTTTGGTTCTCTTAAGGTATCTGTTGGAGCGAGCTCAATGATTAATTCTTCGCATTCGATAGGCTCATTAAGATAATAGATGCTAATCACGAATTTTAAAGCTATTTTATACTCAATGCGAGGAGCGAACCCTCACCCATACAAGGACATCGATTATTTAGTTACATTCTATAATGTGAGTTGGATGCGAGGAGCGAACCCTCACCCATACAAGAACATCGATTATTTAGTTACATTCTATAATGTGAGTTGGAATATAAGTATATAACTAAGTATTTATTTTATAAAGAAAACAAAATTCTTTGTTTTTGAATAAGTAAGATTTATTTATGGATAAAATTTTTGAAAGTGATATGAACTCAACAACAAATAAAAGATCGAAAATAAAATTATTTTTCTTAAATAATTTTTTTAAATAAATTAATTATCTCAATTTTAGATTTTAAATAATTTTTTTAGAATTTTTTTATCTTACGGGAATTAAAAAAATAAAATTCAAGTTTTAAAATTGTAATATATTCTAATTAGGAAATCCGTATATTTTAGTTATATTTTTAAAATTTTAAAATATTTATAATATGTATTTAATTTAATATGGTAAAATTATTAAATATTTTGGAAATCTATAAATAAAATCAAAATTAGAAGGAAATTAAAATAAAAAATGAACGGAGAATAATAAAAAAAATGGAATCGGAATAGAAGTAATAATGAGTAAAGAGCATTTACGTGTAGGAAGCGCGGCGTTAGATAAACGGACATCGTTAGGGTGACAAACGGCGCCGTATAAAAGGTGTGATGAAATTTGCTAACGTTTTGAAACCCAAAAGAAAAAGGTTAGAAAAACGTCAAAATTGCAGATTCTGTATCTCGGGGATAAGGTTTTTGCATTTCCGAGTCACTTAAAATCAGACTTCACCCATTCCTTGCTTTTTCCCCCTTCCCTCATTTTCTCACGATTTTTTCATCTTCTCATCTCTCACATTTTCTCCTTTAAATAAAACAAGAAAAAGTAAGCAAAATAAAAAACAATAACCTTCTCTTTCTTTTTCTTTTTATAAAAACTTTTTATTGTCTTATGTTATTTTCCAATTTTTTAATTTTTGAATTTGTATTTTTTTATCAAATAACTTAAAAATAGATGAAAAAATTAATTTTTTTTAAATTTTGTTCATGTGATATACATGTGGATGAAACATCAATATTTAATTAATTTTTAAAATTTTAAATTTTAAATTTTCAAAAAAATATAAAAAATATTTTAAAAAAAATAAAAATCATTAAAATTATTAAAAAATTTATAAAAGTATAAAAAAATTAAATATTTGATAATTTTTAAAAAAATTAATTAAATATTGACGTGACAATCCACGTATATGCCACGTTAACAAAGCTAAAAAAACGTTAACTTTTCCATCAATATCGTAGTAAACATGAAACTATTTTCTATTTATTTGAACGATGAATAAATAAATTTAATTTCACATTTCACTATTATGTCTTATATTTTCTGTCTTTCATATTTTGCATGCATAATGAAATTCTGACAAGCAAATATTAACTTATTGATTGTCTAAGTTCAAATTGAAGATAAATGGCAATGTAAAGCATTGTAAGAACGTTTATATTGCGAGAAAAATAACTTATCTTAATAGATAATCTCTCATGCTTATAATTTTATCTTCGAATAAGAGGGAACTTCTATGATTAGAAAGAGATGATGTTAACTATGGCATCCATATCCACGTCTATGTTTGCAAAAATATATAGTAACTGCTCAATCCATCAATATGATGTCGAGTCACCTTACAAAGTGTCCTATTACCCATAGTTGAATGTAGTGGCCAAATCAAACTTTGACAACAAATCCACATATATGTTACGAATTAACCATGTTGTTAGACTTATCTGGAAACAACATTCTTTCTATCATGTGTAGCATCCAAGTTTTGGTATATTGATCATCTGCTTCACAATTGCATTAGCTGGATGGGTTGGAGCAATGAGTATCTTCAAGCATATATGCATTTCATATTGTTTAGATGGGCATCTAAGCATTTGATAGGTTTTTTTAATTAGGGGCGAGTTTTAGGGTTTTTGTTTTTTTAGAAAGATTTATGTGTGAAAGTAAAAAAAAATGAAGTTTTTATAAACTAATATCTCGATATTCATAGGTGTTAAGGTTTTTTTGTATTGATAGTTGTTCCCAAAAGATTGTATCTATTCACTCACCCTGTCAAGCATTGTGCAAGCGCCCAATAAGGGTGCTCAATCGACTAACCGATCGGTTAATCGACCCGAACTATCATTAATTGAATTAATCGATCCTTTTAAACCCTTAATTGTTAATCGAATTGAATTTTTTCGGTTAATTTGATCGGTTAATCGAATTAACCGAAATTTATTTTTTTTAAATTTTTGATTTAAACAAGTATAAAATATTTAAAAAATTAATTGAATTATCCGACCGATTTTTGGTTAAAAAAGTATAAAACATATCAAAAACATTTATATATTATTTATTAAGTTCGGTTAATTCGATTAATTCGGTTAACCAACCATTTTAAACCAAATTAACCGTTAACCAAACTTCCAAAAAATTATTAACTGATCTCCGATCGAATTAATTCGATTAACCAATAGATTAACCGAATTCGGTTGTTTAATCGAATTAATTTGGTTTTACCCAAAATTTACACACCCATAACATCCAAAGTCCAAAAAATAATGTAAGTATAAAAAATATGATAAGTTATTTATGTTTAGAAATTTAATGATAAAAAATATAATTATTAATTATTAAATAAAAATGTTTATATTTTTAAATAATAAAAAATATAGGTAAATTTAAATAAGCTTAAATTAATTAATTATAAATATAAATAGATTTTAACTTTATATGATAATTTTTTTGGTACATAAAAAGCTTAGATAATAGTTATAAGATAACATCATAGTTAATTTGCTCTATCTATTATCAATAACGATTGTCGAATGTCATCCTTCAAAAAATCTCATACATATTTTGGTAGTTCATAAAAAATAATTAAGTAATCAATCATACCACCATCTACCTTCGCGATGCAATCACAACTCGTATATGAACCCAACTCGGGCTCAATTTGATCGGACCATAACGACCACCACCTTTATAATTAAGGTAATTCAAGCAATTTCAAATTAATACTAAATTAGTGAATTGCATTCCAAGAAAAGCACAAATTATTAAGGAACTTTTACTTATCCTTTGTCAAATAGACGAAAGATTGGACCGACGGAAAACGCGTTTCACTTTTAGATACGCATTGATTGGAAGGAGAATTTTAATATGTTCAACATTTCCTTTTCATATCATTTCTAAATTCTCCATAATATTTAAAATTTTTAAAGTTTACTTTTTTCACTTTAATAAAATTTGGGATTTAATCTTTTTATTTTAAAATAATTTAATCTTTATATTTCTTTTTTTTAAATCTTAATCCAATCATTAAAATCGTAAATATATTCTGTTAAAATTGATTGTCACTATATGACGTGAGAAGAGATTGTATGAAACTGTGATCCTATCCCTTTCCAATAGGAGAATAAAAAATCAAAATTTTCCTCTTGATTTTTAGCATTTTTAGTTAGATTTGAATTTTTTTCAAGAGAAAAAAAACTGAAAATCAGGAGAAAAAATTTAATTTATCATTCTCCTATTGGAAAGAGATAAAGATGATGTGAAATCACAATTTTGTACAATCTTTTTTTCTATATAACGTGGTATATGAAACAAAGATTTAATTTGAAAAAATTTAATCGACTTGGGTTTTTCTATAAAAAGAAAAGGTTTTCAGATATTATATGTTTAAATAGATTCAAATTCATGTATTTTTGATTGTTGCAATAACAACGATATCAATTGAATTAGAATTCAATCAATACAGTTTTGTAAAACTTTTTTTAGTAGGTCAAATTATAAATCTAAGGCTTTGAAATATTCAATTTGGGATAAACTACCTATACATTATATGAATAAATTATTAAGTTAAAATATTTGGGATAAATGTCAAATTTATACATGAATTTTTGTCTAATGTGTAATTTGATATACAAATTTTGATTTGGTATAATTATACATGTGAAATTTAAATTATGAATTATATGTATACACAAAATTTTAATTTTGATTAAAGTATACATTTTTAAATAAATTAATACATATATTTATTTTTCAGATTGGATTAATATAATTGTTTATAGATGTGATATATCAATGTAAAATTGTGCTAATTCGATAATGTTGTCAATGATTTGTGAAAATTAAATTAAACAAAATTTCATATAAAAAACTGTACAAAATCAAAATTCATGTATAATTTTGATATTTATCCAAATATTTTTCAACCATAACAATATGCAATATCTAGTCACTTTATGGCTCTTCATTTTGAATATAAGAATTTTAAGAACGTATTAGATTATAATTAATTATTTATATTATATTAAAAATTTGATAAAATTGATATCACATATTAATCGGATTTGTCTTAGTTATAAAAGTACTAAAATCCTATTTTTATAAAATAATAAATATAAATTTGAAAATATTAACGTCTATTTATACTTTTATAAATCTAAAAAAAATACATACAATGAGAGTTACATAATTTAAGCCTAACATTATAACTTTTGTTGTTTTAACATTGTTATTTGAATCATATTTGGATTTTATTTTTATATCAATGTTCCATTTGTTTCATTGAAAATGGTTTTTGGAAAATTATTTACTTTTTGAAAAAATTAATATTTTTTAACGTTTGAATGAATTTGTGTTAAATATTTTTTATTGTTTGACAGATTTCCTGAAAATATTTAATAAAAGTTGTTTACAATGAAACAAACATACATTTGATATTTTCTTTTTCTTTTCATTGTTTAATTGAGTTTATTTTATATTTATAAATTTATATTTTACATTTTTTGCATATATTGTAATAATTTATTTATAAATAAACACATCAAATTAAATATATAATATTACTTAATTATTAAACTAGAATATTAACAGTTATAAATTGAAAACAACCAAAACGAATAGATTGAATAATAATAATAAATTAACTTCCAAATCATAATTAATACTGCAAATTAATAATATTATCCAAATGCATAATTAATAATGCACCATATGATGACTACAATATTTGTTTGAATAATAATAAATTAGCTTAAAAAACAGTAGAATAAAGATTAAATAAAAGCTAATTTATTATCATTTAATTAGTAAAATAAAGGACCTTAGATCTACGGTAAAATCATAAAGCATGAAGACAAATAGGGAGACACCATTCTTAGGGCTTCAAGCTTTTAACTTCAAAATTCAAGTAAGTCATTGGTTATTTTTATTTTTTTGTAATTTTTATAGATTTGAGATAATGAGAGCTTGATTTAGTTAGTTTATGTACCAATTTGTAAAACTATTAAAGTTTTCGAAAATTATCATTGTTGATTTCTTGAAGTTTTAAGTGTTAATCTAATAGATTTTAAGCTTATATGTAAGAAATGACTAAATTGTAAAACTTAATTGATGGTTTCGTACATTAAAGATTAAATTAAATAAAATGAAAAATTGACTGTAAAAATACGAAATCAACCATAAATATAGTTCCAACGACTTGTTATTGAAAAAAATTAGGAAACAAACCATAAATGTAGTTTGAAGAACTTGAAACTATCTAATGCATTCCGCGTGACATCCATGTGAATATCTCTATTAAAAGATCCAATTTTATTTTATTAATTTAAAATTTATTCGCTAAAATCGTAAAAAAAAACCCTACCCAATGACTACGGGATAAAATTTCAGTAATTTATATGGATGAATAAAATTTGATTTGATTAAAAAAGTTTAAAATTTTTCGAACTTTAAGTTAATTGAATCGAATAATTCAATTTTTTTGAGTCAATTCAAATAAATAATTCGAGTTTTAAGTTTGAGTCGAATTAAACTTTACAATTCAAATAATTTAAATAACTCAAATAAAAGATTAATGTAAATGCTTTTTTAGTCCCTATTTTTGAAAATGAGCATGAATCTCTCTGAACAAAAAATTAAAAAAGTTCCAAAATAATTTTTAAAAATTTGAATATTTATAAAAAATAAAAACTTATATATATTTTTAAAAAATATAAAAATTAAAAAATAAATTTCTAAATTTTTTGAAAGAATATATAAAAAGTGACAAAAAAAATTTTAAAACAATAATTTCGAAAACTAAATAAATAAATTAAGATTTAAGTCATGCTAAAGTATTTGTTTCTCTTATTTGTTTTGAAAGAGTTTTAGAATATATATAATTTCAAATTTATATATTTTAAAAATAAATTAATTATATAGTAATAATATGTTAATTTAATATTTAATTTTTTATTTAATTTAAATAATTTTACTTAATTCGATTCAATCTAAATTTTATTCAATTTAATTCGAAATAAATTAAAATAATAAAAATTAATTGACTCAATTGAAGAAGTGGTATAATAGGAATCCAAATAATCACAAGCTTTGTACGACAATTTTTTGATTTTACGATAAAATTCATCCTTATCGTTCCATTTGGCTTTATTTTTCTTTTATAAATGAAATATGGACCCTGTATTGCTCAGGCCACGCGGCAACCCGACGCAGATCAACCGTTAGCAAAACGAATCTCTCTATCAGCGGCCCAAAAACACCCAAAAAAGCGAATTTTTAATATTCACAATTTTTTCTTTTTGAGGAAAATTGGAAAAACGCGAGAAATTGATAAAATATAAGTTCGGGTACCCGAAGTCCAACCCCGTAGCCCAAGTATGCCCGTGAAACCGCCTATATAACGGAGGCATCTTTGCTCGAGCAATTCTCGCTCACTCAACCATTTCTAACGTTTTCTTTGAATATTATTACTATAATAATATCAAAGCCCTCCCTATTTTTTCTCTGATTTTCCCTCATTTTCCGGGAAAATCTTTTTTCTTCCCCATTCAGCTAATCTCTTTTACTTTCTTTTTCCCCTTTTTTTAAATTTTTTTTGTGTTTCAAGATCTGCATGGTGAAGTCCATTTTCGCAGCATAAATTTTGTTGCTTTACATAAAAAGGAAAATTTCCAACTTTAAATCTGTTAAAAATATTATTCTGAAGGGATCGGCGTGGGGATTTTGAAGTTTAGGGTAAAACGGAAGTGTTGCTCCGGTTGTAATTGAATCCTCTACTGCTTCTTTTGAGGGAGTAGCCGGGGCCTCGGCCTCGGCGGGTTTTAAAGCTCCCACCTTTTGAAACCTATCAAATCTTAACCTTTTTTTTTTATCAAATCTTCGTTTAGTTTGTCCCAGATTCATTGTAGGGATGCCGGCCCTGGCTTGCTGCGTAGATGCTGCTGCCGTAGCGCCTCCTGGTTACGCGGCTTTCATTGCCGGGGACCGCTCCCTTCCCTCGGCGGTCCCTTTTTCCGCCTCCACTGCCGACGCCGCTGATTCGAACTCAACCCATTGGTCCCCAGCGCACTCCTCCGCTCTCTACCGCATCGACGGATGGGGAGCCCCCTACTTTTCCGTCAATAACGCCGGCAATATCACCGTTCGTCCGTACGGAACGGACACTCTGGCCCACCAAGAAATCGATTTGTTGAAAATCGTTATGAAAGTCTCGGATCCGAAATCTGTGGGCGGGCTGGGTTTACAGCTTCCCCTCATTGTTCGGGTGCCCGATGTGCTGAGAAACCGGCTCGAGTCTCTTCAATCGGCTTTTGAATCAGCCATCCAAGCCCAAGGCTACGAGTCTCATTACCAAGGGGTTTATCCCGTGAAATGTAACCAAGATAGGTTCGTTGTTGAAGACATAGTTAAATTCGGGGCGCCCTTCCGCTTCGGGCTTGAGGCCGGATCAAAACCCGAACTCCTCCTTGCCATGAGCTGCCTTTGCAAGGGAAACCCAGAGGCGTTATTGGTCTGCAATGGTTCCAAAGATGCTGAGTACATTTTCCTTGCCTTGTTAGCAAGGAAGCTCGCGTTGAACACTGTAATTGTTCTTGAAGAAGAAGAGGAGGTGGATTTGGTTATTGAAATAAGCAAGAAACTTTTGGTTCGACCCGTGATTGGTGTCCGAGCCAAGCTAAGAACCAAACACTCGGGTCATTTCGGATCCACCTCGGGTGAGAAAGGTAAGTTCGGGTTAACGACGATCCAGATTTTAAGGGTTGTCAAAAAGTTTCAGGATTTGGGGATGCTTGATTGTCTGCAATTGTTACACTTCCATATTGGATCCCAAATCCCTTCAACAGCTTTGCTTCAAGCTGGTGTCGTCGAAGCTGCTCAAATCTATTCCGAATTAGTCCGTCTTGGTGCTGACATGAAAGTTATTGACATTGGAGGTGGCCTTGGAATCGATTACGACGGGTCAAAATCCGGTAATTTTGATCTCTCTGTTTCTTATGGCCTTCAGGAATATGCTTCAGCTGTTGTTAATGCTGTTCGGTTTGTCTGTGACCGTAAATCTATCAAGCATCCAATTATTTGTAGTGAAAGTGGTAGAGCTATTGTTTCCCATCATTCTATTTTGATATTTGAGGCCATTTCTGCTACTGCTCCTACTACCCCAGCAATGAACCAAGTTGACCTTCCATTTATTTTGGAGGGTCTCTCGGAGGATGCTCGTGTCGATTGTTGGAACTTGAGCCAGGCAGCAATGAGACATGAGACTGAGACCTGTTTCGTTTATGCTGATCAGTTGAAGCAAAGATGTGTGGAACAGTTCAAAGAAGGGACTTTGGGGATTGAACAGCTTGCCGCTGTTGATGGTTTATGCGACTTAGTTTCTAAAGTGGTTGATGCATCTGAACCTGCTAGGACATACCGTGTCAATCTTTCGATTTTCACTTCGATCCCTGATTTTTGGAGTATTGGTCAGATTTTTCCCATAGTCCCCATTCATCGATTGGATGAAAGGCCTGAAGTGAGGGGGATTTTGTCTGATTTAACCTGTGACAGTGATGGGAAGATTGATAAGTTCATCGGAGGTGAAACAAGCTTGCCTTTACATGGGTTGGAAGGTAATGGTGGTGGTGCTAATGGGCGGTACTATTTGGGGATGTTCTTGGGTGGGGCTTACCAGGAATCCCTCGGTGGAGTTCACAACCTCTTTGGTGGCCCAAGTGTTGTTAGCGTGTCGCAGAGTGATGGTCCATATAGCTTTGCGGTTACGCGGGCGGCACCTGGTCTGTCATGTGGGGATGTCCTCCGAGTGATGCAGTATGAGCCCGAGTTCATGTTCGAGACCCTAAAGCACCGTGCGAAAGAATTTTGTGGACAGTACCATGGCAATGAAGGCACCCATGCTACTTTAGTTAGCACCATTGCTCGTTCTTTCCACAACATGCCTTATCTTGTAGCGGCATCTCCTTGTTCATTGACTGTCATGAATAACAATGGCTTCTACTATTGCAATGAGGAAGATTACAATGCTGCTGTCGATTCTGGGGCTAGTGAGGACGAGCAGTGGTCCTATTGCTACGCCTGAGGCAGTGTTCTACTGTTTGCTTTATTGCATGGTTTTCCAGTCCTTGAATGTCTAGTTATTTTAAATTCTTGTTCCCTTTTAAATTTTCTTCTTTTACTGTTAATTTCCATTGCTTATAAGCAGTGATTGTTAGCATGCATACAAGGTGTTTTGCACCTTGTCGGGTAGAAGGGATGAGAACCGAATCCATCCTTTTCTGTATATCCGGGATTTTATGCCCTCTCCATGTTTCTTTTAAGCCGGCTTTATTAGTTTTATTTCTATTGTGTGTTGACTGTGGTGGATGTTACTCTATTCTTCTTTGTTTTAAAGCTTTATGCTTTTTACCATTATAAAGCTTTCCAACTTGCTTTGTGTTTATGATTCCTTGGCTGCTGCTTTGAATTCACTTTTATTGAATTGTGATCTCATGGGTAGGGTCTTTTCATGGTGTGGTTGAGCTGGGTTTCTAGTGTTCTCATGCAGAAAGGAATATGGTAATGAGCTCTGGCTCAGCCTCATTGGAAATGGGTAGATACCAAGAATCTGATTTCATCATTGTGGGGTCTGTTTCCCTTTCTTTCTTTCTTTGTCTTTGCTGGTAGTTAAACTAAGCCTCCCACACTTCACACCAGCAAAGAGGCCAAACCTATTCTTTGAATGTTGTGATTTTTATGGTTTAATTTTCATCAGTTGACGAGATTGCTGATGTTGATATAGGAATCCAGACGATTAGATTTTATCAAAATGTCATCTGATTGCATAGTGAAATCAATTATGGGTTAAAACTAGACATTGCTTTGCACATTCTAGTAATATTTAATGTCTCCTTTGCTTTTTGCAGTTTATGGTTGTCACGGTGTACATGAGTGATGTACCCCTGCATCTTTCATTAAAAAGTTGCTTGAAAGTAGAATGTTATACTAATCTTGTGTCACTGGAGATGATTGGATCTGCCATTGATTTGGTAGTTGATCTTGGAAATTCAGTTGAAGAAGGTGAACCAGAATTCACTTGGATGGTAACCCTCTACAGCAGCATCCACCACTCGTTTCTTTGAATGGGGGTCCAGTTGGAATAAACCTTGTGGAGGGGGACCCTAAATGTTGCATACCAGCTCAGGCCAAGCCATGATCAAATGAATCCACAAGCCCTAACTTATATTCTTCCCACTTGAGTAGAAGAAGAGAGAATCTCAGGAATTGACCTTCTGTTTAGCATTGTATTACATACATGCAAGCAAGTGTTGGTCATATAGTAAAACCACAATCTCACTCCTTTTCATCCTCCACATATATAGAATAGCTACAATATGTGAACTTTGATGGTGTTTATCTTTGCTTGGAAGAGGTGAAGATGATTATTAATGGTGTGAATATGAAATAAAGCATATCCCCAGCCAAGGAAATGAACTTTGTTGTGCAGATTGTTTATAGTTTATTAAAGATATTTTTTTATTATCCATTAATATATATGTTTTATTATATTTAACAATAAAAATATTTAAATCCAACCGTGCATAAAAATAAATTTACTATCAATTTACAATGTATTAACAAATAATATTTAAACGAGAACAAAATATATTTAAATCCTATTTCATGCATACCCCATTTTAGTTTTTGGAATGATTTTCCTTCATCTAACCTAATACAAAGAAAGATATTTATATTTAAATTTTTATGAATTCCATTACCAAAACTGAGAGATATGTAACATTGTGATTTTATAAGGTTAATTTATGTTGTGATGCAGATTAGAGAAATTGAAGGATTAATTGAGAGATTTATATTATTATCTGTACAAATGGAAAAACTCAAATTGTTCAATGGATTTTTAATCAATTCATTTCAAATGGAATGAATTTTTTCTTTTGAAAAGTGGGTGTGGGGTTGAGGCAGGGTGAATTTTTTTTTTTGGATAGTGAATATTGAGCGGTTATAAAATTATCATTTTATCTATATATATAATCTATTAAAAGGTAAAAATGTAAAAAAATAATATAAAAAAATCATATATTTTATGTTTAAATATTTTTTTGAAAAATCATGTTTAAATATTTATTTTACTTTAAAAGATCTAAAATATTAAAAATAAATAGCAAAAATTAAATTAAAACGAAGCTAAATGAGGGTGAGGATGGATGTATCCAACATGTGGTAGTGATTTTCAAGATTATATATCCATAATGAAGTAAGTAAGTGGTGGAGCAGAGTATTCCAACTATGGAGAAGTGATGGTTTAGCAACATTCACCCCCGCTCCATTACCATTCCTAATTATCTATTTTAAAATTTGATTTTAACATAATTTTTTAAATTAATTATAATATTCTAAAAGAAAATTATGTAATTTATCTATTCATTAGATTTTTAAGATTTAAATAAATATTTAATTAAATAAAAAAATTGATTAAAGAGTTTATCCATTTGATTTATAATATTATCTATATATTATCAATTTTTATTTTTATTTTAACACAAAAATTTTAAAAATAATTTGAATAAAATTATTTTACCTATAAAATTATCTCTTTTATATTTTTTGAGAAAAAATTATTTTAACATTAATTATCTTTTTACTTTCAATAATCATAAATATATTAAAATTATTGTTAAATTAACTTTATTTGATAAATTGTTTTGATATAACAAACAAAAATCTTTTTGAATAAAGTTTATTTTTGAATAAAGAAATTATAAAGTTCAAAGTATAAAAGTCATTTCAAGCTTCGAAACATCTTAGAAAATGTTTTGAACACTTAAAAAAAGTTTGGACAAAGTTTAAAAATGGTTTAAACTTTTTTTAAATCGATTGAAAAATTGCTCCCTACGAAAAGTATCAATATATTTCATAAAGTATCGATACCCATACAATTTTCATCGATACATTTTTCAAGATCGATTCCAATCTTGTTTACTGACTTAGAAACAAATACTGAACAATCACAAAAAATATCGATACCTTTTAAAAAAGTATAGATACCTATTGTATTTTTATTGATACCATCTTTGGTATCGGTACCATTTTTGCATTATGACTTTATGATTTTTCAAACAATTACAAAAAGTATTGATATCTTTTCAAAAAGTATAGATCAAAAAGTATCGATACCTTTAACAAGTATTAATAAAATGTCTTTAGTATCGTTGTAAACTAACTTTAACGATCACTGAATCAGACATTAAATGCTAATAGTATCGGTACTCGTAAAAAAAGTATCGATACCTTTTGTTGCAAGTTAATTTAATGATTTAGTATTTTCTCTCCAACGACTCTATTCAATTCCTCAACAACTACAACGGTTGAAAATCAATTAGAGGGTAAAAATACCAACTTTTAAAGGTCCTACAACAAGAAGTGAGATTACAATAGATCAATTGCTTCAAGATACATAAAAAATCCATTACCAATCACTTTGTGCTTCAATTCTTTGTCATCTTCTTGTAAACACTTGTGAGCATTCATTGTATTTTCTATCAGCTCAACTGTTTTCCTTGTATTTGTGCTTAATTGGAAAACATCCTAATCTTGTGAAGATTATTCCTTTGTTTGCTTATTTGTTATTCTCTTTGAGAGGGTTGAGTCTTAAGGTTTGGGTAGAAACCTTAAGGGAGTTGCAATCTTAATCCCTTTACATTTCACACGTTCAATCGAAATTTGAGGGAAGAATAGCATAATTATATTGGTGAAAAAATAAGTATTTATAACTTCATGAGATCCAATGTTGTGGAAGCACGATTTATAGTCCAAGACATACTTGTCTTCACGTTGATCATTACAACTCTTATTCTAATCTTTTTTTGCTAGTTGTTCTTACTCCAAAAAGGTAATGATTTCTTATACTTTATGCGATGTATTTACGTATTTGCCCTTAACATAATACGCTTTGCTTTTCACACATTCAATCGAAATTTGAGCGAAGAAGAACTTAATTACACCTGTGAAATTAAATATTGATAACTTCTTGAGGCCAAATGTAGTGCAAGCAGGATTTATAGTCCAAGACATACGTGTGAAGGATTTATAGTCCAAGACATACGTGCCTTCACGTTGATCATTACAAATCTTATTCTAATATTTTTTTTTACCAATTGTTGTTGCTCCATAAGATTTGTAATTATCAACATGAAGGCAAGTATGTCTTGGACTATAAATAATGCCTGCACAACATTTGACCTCAAGAAGTTATCAATACTTAATTTCAAATGTATAATTACGTTCTTCTTCCCTTATATTTCGTTCAGGGAGGTTCCTAACTATTTCCGGTGATCGATGGAACTAACAATTATAATTCATAATTACCTTTAATTTTTAATTACCTAACAATAACTCTATAAATACCGACTTATCAACTTTCATTTTGAAAGTTACACTTCTTTTTCATATAGCTTTCATTAAGAAGAAAAGAAAAATTGATATTTTTAAAAAAAAAATGTATACTTTACTTTCTTAATTAAATTAAATTTTTAATTTAAAGATATTTTATTTATCAAATATTATTATTTTTAATTGATTCTAATATAAATTATAATATTATTTAAAAGTGATACTAATATTTTTATTTTTTAAATTAATAATTAATTTTTAAAATATTAAAAAAATCATATGAACAAATTGTTTTTAATTATTAAATTAATAAGTAGCCCAAAATTTATCAGATAAACAAAGCCCACTTAACAAATAAATGATAGCTTCTTTGTCTGCCTCCTTTAGTGAGAGGTATGAGGAAATGGCGATGGTTCAGAGGTGCGGAGCCGTAGCAAGGAGAGTGGTGATGAAGCAGTGGCCTTCTCTATCATCGGCTTCGCCGATTGGTGTAATGGCGTCGCCACCGGCACCGACCCTTTTTGGCAGATGTGACAAGAAGACGAAAAAAGGGAAGATATTCAAAGGATCGTACGGGAACGCCAGGCCCAAGAAGGAGAAGAAGATTGAACGTATCAAAGACAAGGTCGAAGTTCCCAAGTCCACCCCTTGGCCTCTCCCCTTCAAGCTCATCTGATTATTTTTCAAAATCTATGCAACAACTATATTTGTTGGTTTGAGTTCTGAAAACTGTTGAAGTGTTTTGAATGGTTGTTGCATAAGAACCAGAGAAAACCCTAATTATTATATGCAACAATTATTAGTAGTTGAGGAAGCAAAGCCCCTAGGAAACTGTGAGTCTGATTTAAGACTAGAATGGTCTTGCATAAGATACCATTCATGAGTTGAAAATTGGGAATTTAGGAGTGAGATGATGGTTTTAGGAAGAACCAGATTCATGGATGTTTACTTGAATGCATGTTCCTGGTTTTAATTCAAGGGCTTGGTTTTCATCTACTGCAGCATAAAGCATGCCCTCAGAAAAAGTTTAGGTTAGGAGAGGCAATTCCGATTGCCATAGGCCTCATAGATAGATCACCCATCAAGTGAGGTTGCTGGTGAAACTCAAATTCTAGTGCAGACCCTAAACAGTGAACCTTGAAGATATATCTCTCGTATTTCATAGCTATACTGGATATAGGTATTTTTTTTTAAAAAAAAATAGTTTCATAGTTAAATCTGATTCAGAGTAAAAGAGGAGAGATCATTTACCTTTTGCTAAAAATCAACATCTGCAAACCCTGTGTTTTCCAAAGTTACATTAACATTGGAAGTGTGAGCTAAGGAACAAGCATCTGCCTCAGAGCTCAAGGTTCTCCTTTAATCTCTGTAGAATGTCAAGTAAAAAACACTTTAAAAACTGCATTAGCGCATCATGAAATCCAGTTTCATGTCTTTAATCTTTTCTATGGTGAAGGGCTCCAAGATTGGGAATACAAATAAATTGGTGGTGACCCTATTTGAAGCCATTAAGATTATGTTACCTGCTCTAGAGCACATTGTCAACCAGATTACTGACATTGTGATAACAGTTAATGAGTCCCAACTTGAGAGAGCTTAAACCCAAAATGATCTTACCTAAATTACAATTCATCTTCTTCATTCTCGTCCAGCAAATAAAACTAATGAAACAGAGGAGCTGTGATGTTTGATTATCATAACAAAAGCTAATAGAAATGAATAACAAAGAGAAGATATATTCAACATGATTTTCACAATTCACATGAGTCTGTATTTATAGATAGGATATTAAGGTTGCTAACTGTCTAATAAACTAATTTCCTTCAACTGAACTTTAACTGCTAAACTGTTAAACAAACTAACTTCCTTTTAACAGGTGAGCTCGCACACTTGATGTGCTCGCAGTCTTGATGAGCTCACAGTCTTGGTAAGCTCACACACTTAGTGACCTCACACTAATTTCTTTTCTTGTAAAAGTATTCTAGGAATTACCAATCTATGTCTCAATCGGGTCAATTTTGGTCAGTTTTCTTATTGCTTATTGCATACAATATGAATTTTACATGGTGAAGATCAGACAAGTTCCAAGGTTGTTAATTGTGTGATTATTGATATTGTTTTGCACCATCACTTTTCATCATTTGCTAAAAATTTTGTATTTTTATTGAACCCTAAACGACAACACTGTTTCTTTCTATGCATAAAATTTGAACCAGAAATCTCACACACCCAACAAGTGTTGGAACCAAATTGCAAATTTATGCTATCGTGTTTTGTTTGTTTCATGGAGTATAAGGGCATTTTACCATATGAGCTATGAATAAATTGTTTTATGGTAAACTATAAAAATAGTCACTTTTGTTTGCCTCAAATTACATTTTAGTCACTTATATTATTGTTTTGTTACGACATGATCACTCTGCCATTAAACTTTCTTCCTAACGGCAATCCTAATGAGTTTTAAATATCAACTTGGATGTCCAACTGTGACGAGAATAGATTTTAAATTAAATGTATTTTCAATTGAATCCAAGCTATTTTAGCAACTAAACTTTTTTAGAAAAGTGCGACCCACCAGTATCCAATTATTTGAGAGTGGAGGCAAAACAAATAGCGAGTAAATTATATAACGGATGATGTGAATCTATATAACAAAAGAATATGGCTAACCTTTATTTCTTCGGAAAGGAAAGGTGTATGTTTTAGTCATTGTCTTCTCGACCATAATCATAGACAATCTCAATCTGCATCAAGAGTGAAAATTTAGAACTAGATAAAAAAGCAACAAACTTAATTGGAAAATTTCATAAAAGTATCTGACAATACCCAAAAAATATAGGTCAACTAAGCAAGCAACAAAATAAGACAACACAACACAAGATTTACTGGGAGGATGCAAGCACATTATGGGATAAAATCACTTCCCTGGTTTCCTTCACCCCATCTTTCTCTAGGAATACAGGTAGTTTGACAATTGATCAAAATAAAGATAAAATCTACTTAAAGAAAGAAATAATGGTAAAAATGGATGGAAGTAGTAATACAAGACAAGCAAAAAGCCTTTCCTTTTTACTTTTCTTCTTCTAATTTGCAGTAATAATGGGTTGATAATCACTGTAAATGGTAGATAACAGATAGAAGGGCAATGTAAAGAACACAATGGGATCTGAGAGGAACGATTTCAAATTGTCCTGTCAAAATACTGGAACAATACAGAGGAGGATATTGAACAAGCAGGAATACATGTCTACTCTAACTGCAAAGAAAGGGGTCACTCATAAGTCACAGCTATAAAGGTTTAGACATGGATACTATTAAGAAATATGAATGCACTAGTACAAGAATTTTGGAGAAGAGAACATGTGAAATGAAAGAAACAGCACTGTTTAGCCAGAAATGGATAGTAACTATTACCCCAGATGGTGGAACAGGATTTCGAGTAAACTTGGAACCACCAGGAGCCTGCGGAACTGCAAATTGATATAATATGTGAGCTTCAAACAGCATAGTAGGCTTAAAGCACCTCATAAGAAACCTACTTATAGTCGGTCAATCAGTCACATGTCATGAGAAGAATAGGACCTAATCAGTAAGAACCAACCATTGGTGACAAAACACAAGAATGCAAGTGGAAAAGAGATTGCACTAAGCAATAAGAGACAGAATAACATGGTAATAAATTATAGCATTTCTCTTCACCTACAGTTGCAAGCTTTGGGTATAATGTATCTTGTTTCTCACAGCTAAATGGAAGTCCACTGGTAAATCATGAATCATGAAACTATCACCGACCCAATAAATAGTTAATTAGATATTCAAAAGAATTTACCCCATTTTCAAGATTTCAAACCATTTTCCTATTAATTGTTTCGAAGGAATGTATGAATCCAAAACAAGAATTATTGAGATGACATAAACATTGGATGACCAATCTCTTTTAGACAAGTCTACGCATCAAAGGAAAAGCACTATTTCACATTCCATTAATTCACCAAAACTCTCTTATATATACCAACCATATTAACTACTGCAGTATTCGCTACTCACCGATATAAGGATCAGGATGCCGCCACTTATTATAAGTTGCTTCACCTGCAACTATCATTTTGTCAACTGTATCAAGATCTTCCTACAAAAAAAAGAGCAAATTGTACAATTCGGCGTCACCAAATATCTGCAGTATCGTGATCATTAAAAAAAATTCCAAAAAAAAATTCTCAAAAATATAGTAAAAAGAAACATTCAGTACTCAAGTAATCTTCATTCAAGTTTACCAACAATATTATTTACTAAAAATAAATAAATTAATTCGAGAAGAAAATGTGAAAATGTGAAAGTAGAAGACAAACCACATGCTTGTTAGCTTCGAATTCTCGCGAAGGTCAGAGGCCTAAAAAATAAATAAATAATAATGAAAATCAAAGTTTCAATTAATTGAAATAAAAAAAATAAGAGCCTGAAAAGAGGAAATACATCTTGATAGAAGAGGTGGCGATGGACGGCCCAGTTGAGGGTGTCTCTAAGGGCACGGCGGTAAAGGATCCGGGCTTTCTCCTTTTACGCTGCTCTTCGAGCTAAATACGCCGCCGTCGTGGCTCCGCTCATTTTGGTTGCCTTTCGTTTTTCACTTTTCAGGTATGGTAGGAAGCGATGATCTAAGACGGTACTAGTGTGGACACCGGCCCAATTGATTTGAAACGACTGTGTTTCATCGTCATCCCAACGCACCGTTTAGCATTAAATAGAGTCGTTTTGTTTAAATTAAAAATGAAAAACATCATTGGATATATTTTTAGCTAAACTACAAAAATAGTCATTTATGTTTGAAATATTACGTTTTAATCACTTACGTTATCGTTTTGTTACGAAGTGGACACTCTATTGTTAAACTCCGTTACCTCCTTAACATCAGTCTTACGTGGCAATCCAAATGAATTTTAAATGCCAACTTGGATGAAAATAGATTTTTAATTAAATAAATTTAATTTGAACTGTCACGTAGAACATTCAAGTTGACATTTAAAACCCATTTGGATTGCCTCGTAGGACCGTTAGGGAGGTAACAAAGCTTAATGATAGAGTGACCGCTTCGTAACAAAACGATAACGTAAGTGACTAAAACATAACATTTCAAACATAAGTGGCTAAAATGTAATCTGAAACAAACAAAAGTGATTATTTTTGTAGTTTATTCTTCAACTCGTTTTACGCAACATGTTTGAGTTTCGTGACTACCCATTCCAACAATATTATTTTCAAAATTCAAATCATTGGTTCTCTTAACTTTTGAAAATGTAATATATTTTATAATTACACTTAACCACTTTTTGGTAAAAGAGAAAGACATTGTTTGATTTTAGTGCAACAAAAGAAACATATCGATTGATTTTTTTTAAATATATGACATATATCAAATGATTTTTTTAAAATATATGATGGTGACTAAACTTTTATCTTGTTTCTATTTTGATTATTCAATTATGAAAATTGTTTTTATTTTCATGTGTTTTTAAGTCTGAAATGATTAGATGTCATGACTTTTATTTTTCTGATAAATTACATGAATAGTTACTCAACTATGAGAGTGTTTCTATTTTAGTTATCTAATTATTAAAGTTTTTTTTATTTAGTCATTAAAGTTTTTGAAATTAGATTTTTTTAGTCACCATGTCGTTAAGTTAATAACGGAAGTTTGACTTGGACTTTTTATTTGTCTAATAACAAAGTTCAAATTCTGCTATTAGACCCTGTACTTTGCGTAAATTATGGATTCAATACTTGTATTTTAATATTGTCATTTTCAGTCCCTGTACTTTTAGAATTTGAAAGTTTTAGTCTTGACTAAATGATAGCTATTAAATTCATTAAGTTCTGTTATTTTTAAAATTTGATGTGTCAAAAATATTATCACATGTGTAATGCTATGTCTGTTTTATTATTTTCACATATTACTCATAAAAAAAATCAGTAAATTGATTTAACGACTATTGTTTGTATTAAAATTAAAATTTTAAAATTCAAAAAATATAACCACTAAGAATGATCCAATTAGTGAACAAAATCTATAATTTCACGTATAATGCAAGACTAATGATATAATTTAACCAAAACAGATTTAACAATTACCACTGGATTCAAATTAAAATCTTAAAATTCAAAAAGTACAAGTACTAAATGCACAACTTACATAAAATATAGGGTCTAATAGTAAAATTTGGCTGATAACAAATTTTTCCTTAAATATTTTATTCTATGAATTTAGTTCCTTTTTAAAAAAAAAATCAATAAATTTAGCCTTAAAATTCTTACTAGTATTTAAAGTTTCTTTTTATAATTTTTTTATTTGATATTGGTATGATTTGAGTTTTTTTTTGGCACCAGAGAATATTTTTTTAATATGAGAATAATAAAAAAAAGTTTCCAACGTCTTTTGATCTTTTTGGCGACAAAAATTAAAACCTTTTGAGTTTTTTTGTACTTTTCAATGTTGGAAAAGCAAATTTTAATCTAATTTTATCGATAATTTATGATATTATTTTAGAATTATGACTAAATTGATAGAAAATATAAATATTAAATGGTTAAATTTATGATTAGACCAATAAAAAAGGTTACCTCAAATTTTCATGATCAACTTAACGACACGGTAACTAACATTTTAATTTTAAAAATTTTAGTGACTAAATAAAAAAATTCTAATTAGATAAAAAAAGCAATCTCATAGTTGAATAACCATTCATGTAGATTATTGAACCGCGATGCTCTAGCACTACTTCTTAAAAGCAGCGTGTCTATCGATTTCGCCATAACGGCTTGCTCGAAGTCATAATAATCCATTTTTTAGTCCATCGTCGAGATTGAAGGTGAAGTAGTGATTCAATGTAAAATGTCAAATTTGTTTGGAAGCATTTAATTTTTTATTGATAAATAAAAACTCGAAATAACAATTTGAAGGTTCAAAAGGAATCTTTAGTATTTATTGTATCATTTTATTTATTTAATTATCCTTTCTATTTAGTTAGGTTGTCAAGAGAGATTCTTTAATTTGTGTTTTCCGAGAAATAAATGACCATATCATCCAACCATTTCAAACTTTAACAATATAGTGACTAAAAAATCGAAAACACTCTCATAATTTAGTGATCATTATGTAGTTTATCTAATAAACAAATGGCCATATCATTCATCTGATTAAGACTTAATAGCACATTAACTAAAACAAATGAGTTGAAATAGTTTAATGATAAATTAAAAATTTTCATAATTAAATAATCAAAATAGAAACATGTTAAAAAATCAGCTAAAAAAAATTCATAATATCTTAAAAATTGAAGTTGTAAAACGAGGCATTGAAAAAGTAGAATCATTGCTATAGAAATAAGATTAAAATAATTTAGTTTAAAATTATGACATGCGAATAATTGAAAAGCACGAAACATAGCAATCCCTTCATAAGTTTGTAAAATTACATCACCAATACATCCAACAATTTATATTTAAAATTTGAAATATATTTTTTTAATTACAAGAGAAAGATAAAATCCTAGCAATTAAGTGGTTAACGCGATTTGAATTTAAATCACACTTAGAGATGATAAACACTTTAATCATCAAACTCTAATCATCAAACTAACATGCGAAATTTTTTAAAATTTGAAATATTAATCAAACTAAATTTTTTGCCTCTAATCCACTCCGGTTAAGATTTTACATAGTTTTAGACCACCCTATGAAAAGTCATCACATTCTGTTATTTAACCCCAAAAATATAATCACAAAAACAATGCTAAATGACCTACAATTTTCGAGAAATTACCTCTAAACCTGTCTTATAACGTAGGAATATATATATATGCGCATGAACAAAAAGCTTTCAGAAAAGTGATGCTATGCTGTTTTTCCAACCATAGCTTTTTCGCCTTGGGCGTGGAGGTGTAAAGCTAAGCCCGAACATTTCCTTCAGGGCCTTTCCTTGCTCTACGAACCTAATTAGCTTTGCAACAATGGCAGCACTGTCCTTTACATGGCTCATATCCTTGTTATTGCTCCACAACTGATTCACCAGCTGGACCCTTCTCTGCTTCGAGTTCAACTCAATGCCCCATTTCTTATACAGTTTCTCTCTCTCTTCTTCCGTAAATCTTTTACGCAACAGCCTGCTCAAGGTTTGTTTCTCACGGCCAAGACTTCTCACACTGCGTCCACATTTGAACAGATTAAGAGATGTTTATTTTAAGTAGAAATTTGATGCAAGGGATAATACGTAACTTGTCGGGAAAGTAATACATTTTCTAGATTTTCCTTGATTGTTGGTTTGGTCCTCTAAATTACCATCTTTTCAATATTCGATTTTTTACAATCAGTAGTTGCAAGAGAGAGAGAAATAACCTTGAAGCCAGTGTAAGAGTGTGACCATCTTCTGCGGCTTGATTTCCTTCAGAAAATGTTTCTTTGAGGAAGGTAAGTCTCCTAAGCTCCACCTCCATGTAAATGGAATCAGCTGGATCACCTTTAAAGAGCAGGAAGAAATATGTTCTGTGAACCAAGGAAACCTTGCAAGCTTGCCAAAGTTCAAGTATTGCTCTCTGCAGCTTCTCGAATTCTTGAGGCCAATGCTGAGGAGTGCTTGATGCGTCATGCATTGGGTCCAATCCTACATCTTTCATACTCTTTCTGGACTCATCTACTTCAAGTCCCGTGCTCTGAACCTATGATGAATGTACCGAATATTTCTCAAAGAAATAAAAAGACAAATGACATTGCTCAAGTGCAAATTTTAAAGGGAGGCAAAATGGTTGGCAATTCTCACCTGACCATTAGCAAGTTGCTTCTTCAATCCTGCAACAAAAGTTTGAATGCTAGTAATATCCTCATCCACAGAAGTCTTGATGGAAGCACTCCCAAGAGAAGATTGAGAATTATTCCTTGAGAGCACTCCATTATTGGCCCCATAATTTAATAAAGGGAACTTCTTTCCGTAACCATATGGTCTTCCAGGAAAGATTTTCTCCCATCCATTAGGTGGGGTGCTTTCAAAATGTTTTCGGTCGGCATAAGGAGAAGATGTACCCCTCATGACATCTGCTCTACAACTCAAACTCCTACACAAATTCAGGCTTCTAGAACTTGACAAATCTGCTAGCTGAGGATATGGGGATGATTTATCAGGGCTGACAAGAGAATCAATTGTGTTCTGTACATGAAGGAGTCTCTGCTCCAATGAATCAAATGCAATACCATTTTGAATATGATTAGCTTCTCTATCTCCATTCATTGACGTAGACATTGCTTCCTGGTCAGTCCCATAACCATCTCCATAAAGTGTCAATGCCAATGTTCCTTCAGTTTCACCATTTGGTAAGCCACGAGAGTCAGAATTATAATCCCTCGCTGGTTCTTCTGTCTCAATACATTGAACCTCTTTGCAGTATTCATCAGGGTCATTAGCAGTTTCACCTAGAGTCTCATCAAGACTTTGCCCAGAAACAGACATGGAATGATCTTCATGATTGTTCAGAGGCTGATGATAGGGCTGCTCAATATTGCTCCTACTCTCTGTGTCAGAACAATGGATTGAATTAAATTTTCCAACATGCACATCCAACCGATTAGAATCAGCCAAACATGATGATTCCGATGCTGAGTAGTCATCTTCCCATGCATCCCCTTCTTGTTGATTGGGATGGTAATTGATCCTTGCCTGATCAGAGAAATGAAAGAAGGGTTAGAGGCTGAAGATGGAACTAACTAGAAATTAAGCAATTAAAAATATAACATAGCAATTAGGACTACATTTATCAAATGCTATAACATTCGAAGATACAGAATTAAGGCAATAACACTTACCGACTGTCCTGAATGTTTATCATTTCTGATCACCCTTAGCAAATCCTCGATCCGAGATTGAGCAAGATCACGTTGCTTGGTCAATTCTCTAATATCATTCTCCATCTGCTTAATGCAATGCCGTGTAATCAATGTTAGGCAACATGTAAATGCTCTAAGCTTTTTCTATTCTATTTTACATATCAGCCACCCTGGTTGTCAGGAATTAGGCTTTTATTCAGCCTAATTTTCCGCAAGCAAAAGTATCTATTTGCAATGCTATAGTCAAATATCACCGTCCTGCATCCAATTGTCTATAATTCAAGCTTTATAATTTCAACACCAGAATGCATGAATCATCACCAGGTAACACTGGTTATTAGATGGGAAAAAAAACCATCTATATTAGTTTCACATAAATAGATATGAAGAAATGCTTTCAAAAGTCAAGCCCCAATGCCCTCCTGGCACTATTGAGCTCAATGCATATGACTCCTAGCGTAATGGAACTTAAAGGATAACACATCAGGAAGCATTTCAGCAAATAACTACGTGATGTGTAACTGTAACTCATTTTCATTCAGGTACACATGGTAGCAAGTCCTAGTATGTTTTCAAATGTGTTTCAAAAGCAAAGCATAACCTTTTGAATCTGAAGATCTTTTCTTCTCAGTAAAGCTGCATAGTCACTGTTTGATGGAGGAGGGACAGGACTCTTGAGTTCACTTTCTAACCTGGCCACCTCTCTTTGCAAATGCTTAACTAAGGCCTTATCAGACATGACCACATTGACCTGCGCTTTTGTAGTAACTTCTTTTGCACAACAAGCAAACAGAAGAGTGTTTCTGGTTTGTTCAACATGGCTTCGTGCAGGACTCAAGGTACATATGATGGCAGTCCTGGCATTACCACCCAAGCAAGGCTGCAATATGCGTGTCAGCTTAGAATCTCTGTAATTGATATGTCCTTGTCTGCCTTTACTGCATCCACCAAAGAACCACAATCATGAATCTAGTAGGTGAGAAAATTTTAACAAGACATTGCCTAAATCATCAATATTCTGTATTTCAACACAATTTTGTGGGTAATTATTACAGAAAATAACACAAACTAACCAATTCAAGGAACTAAAAGTAAGAAATTAGTGTCATTGAGAAAGATTCAGCTCTGAGCCTAATACGCAAACCATCATAAAACTATGCCCAAGTTCTCTGTTTCGATTTAAAGTTGAGAAAAGTAAAAACCAAAAACCAAAAAGGAAAAAGGTACTCAATCAAGCAAAGTAACATCTAACTACTAGGACAATAACCAACTACATCCGACAACAAAGTTAGATATATAAAATAGTCTCTTGCAGATGGTTGAATTTAAAAAACTATAAGCACTCAAAGTACATGATGATCCAATTAACCTTAGCTTGCGAATAACAGTTGACAGGGTCAGTAAACTACGATTTATATGGCAACCCTCTTTCAGTTTTGCCCCGGTGGATAATGACTGAGATGCTCGCTCACTTCCAGCCAAATCAACAAAATTCTGCACTCAAATACTATCTTTGAATGAATTAACCATTTCAGGAGAACCCAGTGAAATGCAAATGTGAAAGTAAATTCCACGAGCCATACCACACTTGCTGCAAGGGTTGTTGAATTTTCTTTTCCCAGGAACTCACGAGCAGAGCTTTCAATTGTCTACAAAGTTAGAATCCACGTTACAGTAAGCTAAAAGGGAAAGAAAAACAACTCAACATCACTACACATAAGCTATTCTCAGTTAAACATTAAAGCAAAAGAAAGAGAAGGGAAGAGGAGGATACCAATCTTATAATTTGATGAGATCTGGAGCTTCTCTCGTTCAATGAGGTCTCTCCTATCTTTCTCTGAGCTGCAACATTGCAACGCATTAAAAAGTTAATGATTACAAATGAAGGCGCACGTGTGCAACATCATTCAGTAAACATAGGACTCTTTAAAATGCTTTACCTTCACAAATAGCTAGGAGTTCTTTCAAATGGTTCCAGTCCCTCAGCACTTCCTCTGTGACTTTTTCCACAATGATTCCTCTCTGATGAAAAGAACTTGTTAGATCAAACATAACTATTGTTAGATCAAACATAACTATGTAAACTGAAAGTAATAGAAATGTCCTTATTCACCTCAGGATCATCACGCAGCTTAAGTTGAGTGTTTTCGGAGCTTAGGAGGTCTCTAATTGCTTCATTGTATATCTCAATTGCTGAGAACTTCAAAACAAATGCTCTCTCCTCGTGCTGCAATGATGACATCAGTAGTAAGTAAAAAAAAAGCTTCGAAATAATAGGCATGGGAAAGATGCAACAAACATAAAAACATGATGGAACTAAGATGAGTCAAAACTTTCATTACTCTGTTTATGTAGTCAAATATATCTGCGACAGTATACTCAGTTATTCCAGTCATGGTGTACGTCTTCCCACTGCTTGTTTGCCCATATGCAAAAATACTAGCTGTGGAACAGAAGGAAGAAAAATTGTTTGAAAAAACTGTTTTTTTCCTCACCAAGTACTGACAAAAGAGACGAAACACCAAGATGCCAAATTGCCAAATCCACTACTTACAATTAATCCCACTAACGACTGAAAGTGCAACCTCCTTGGCTCCTTCCTCATATACTTGCTTTGTCAAACAGTCACCCCGAAATACTCTATCTGTTTCCAACATAAGAAGGAAGAAAAAAGAGACAGCCACATAAGTCTCATATATGAAACTTTATTGAACAAAGCTGCTTCCAAATCCCAAGCATATAACAGAAACAACTTTTACCATGAATGTGTGTAAATACAAAATGAAATCAAGATCTCAACAATTAAAGAACATATCATAGTAAAAAAAGAATACCAACTTGAGAAAATGTGAGTTAGAAACTGAGAGTTAGCTATCACTAGTTTAAGGCAATGAAAAACGGAAGAATTTGCTTACCAAATGTATAGGCAGACGGGAATGTGGACCCTTCCCGGAGGGTGTTCCGATATAGGATAGTATTGTCATTGATGCATTCCCAATCAGCAACTTCATTTTTTATAATTTCCTTGTCACTCAAAGGCCTCAACCTCACCACAACAAGAATCCTCTCCTCACGAGCACCTGCCATTTTCGCCTTCTGTTCTTTCTCCAACTGCTTTAACTCTTCCCCACCAATTGCCCCCATTTTTTTTTCCTACTCCACTTGTTCTTGCTACTCACCCTACTAGGCGTTAAGTGAAAAAAAGACCCATGAATTTGCCGATTCTCAAAAAGAGGACAAAAGATCAAACTCGATAGATCAAATACACATAATACTCACCCTCGCTTTCCTAAAAATGCAAGAGAGATTACAAGTTAACAGCAAGGTTGTTGGGGTTGCTAAATATATATTAAAGCTTAGGCCAATCCTTTCACAACCATAAGCCTATCTGCAAAAAGAAGCTAATCATGATTATAAAATCCAACTAACTATAGAAAACGATCCATGAGTATAAAGACTAATTACTGATTATATCAGCAACAGCGAGCTAATTATAAACTTTTATCTAACCAACATGAAAATGATTTGCATTTTATATTCTACTTTTAAGGTTAAACATCACTTAAACTGACCATTTAAAAAAAAACAAAAACAAAAACAAATGTCAATGAAAACTGGTAGTTAAGATGAAAAGATCCCTTCCTAACCCCCAAAAAAAAAAACAACTAAATTTCTAATTTTTAATTCTTGAAAGAGCAGAAAACTTTCTCTAGTGGTCACCAACTATGCTTAATAGCCAAGCAACGAAAATCTTCAACTTTATAGTTTATACTCATAAATTAATAAAAAAATGTTTTACTCATTTTCTCATTTCTGCTTGTTTTGTTTTCTTTTCCCTCGAAACGAAAATGGCGGTTCAGTTTAAAAGAACTAATGAGAGAGAGAGAGAGAGAGAGAGAGAGAGAGAGAGTATCAACTTTTGTACCAAAACAGTGTCGTTTTCCCTCCATTAATGCTCTCTGATCTCTGATTCCATAACCATATCCTCTCCACCTCGAAACTCGAGCTCTGCAAAATCCTAACCGAATAAAATCCAAAAAATCGTTTAAAAATTAAAAATAATAGAATTTGATTCGAAAAAACACGATAAAATATGCGCATTTTAACGTAAGAATCCAAAATTTTCTGGATTTTTTTTAAAACGCTAGCAGTATTAAGCAGTAACGATTTCTTTAAACGGTCAATTTCTAAATTCAGAAATCAAAAAATCTGTCTTACATACGAAAACAAAATCAATCCACTTGCCGATTTTTAATGAACTAAAATTAAATTATTCAATGAATTTAAATTAAAAATAAAATTAAAATTTAAAACTAAAAACATCGAAGTGGAAGAGAAGATACGTGACTTGGAAGACCAAAAAAGAAACACTGAAGAAGCGAAATCGAAGGTGCTATGACTTTACGCGTTGAATAAAGTTGAAAAAAAACAAAAGGGTAAAATAGAGAATGTGAATTTAAACCAAGGGTAAAAATGGGACAGGAGGATCGGGATGGGAGCGTCTTTTGAAGTTTTCCTCTTCCTTGCGCGTTTGGGACAAGGTCAATTACTCTTTTACCCTTTCTTTTTTATATGAGCTTGTGTCGCGCCACGTGGTCTTTAAGTTTTTTTGTCAGTTAATGTAACTGCCCATTGCGATGCACCGTTCAATCCGTATCTTTCGACAGCTATACTGTTAATATCAAAGGTTTAATTATGCTCTCAGTCCCTGTACTCTTTGAACATTTGAAATTATAGCTTTCTATTTTTAACTATACAAATTTAGTTTATTTACTTATCTGATTTAAAAATTAAAATCCAAATGATAACGTTGTTAATGATATATAACTTGTGGAATTATAAAATATTTGTGTGTAAGTCTTTAATTGACATTGATCTCGAGTTTAATTCTTAAACTCGAACCATTATTTAAAAAGCATTAAGATTAATTTTAAAAGTTTGAACAGTACAAGGACTAAGGTGAGGAATTAGACCAATGTGATGGTTTGATGGTCAATGGTGTTTACCGCTTTAGGTGTAGTATGGGTTCGAGTCACATTAATAGCGTTTGTTGTTCGGGCTTTAAAATTTAGGATTTCGAGTTTTACTCTATTATTGTAATTCACCAAAAAAATGCTAAAACCTTAAAATTACCGAGTTTAAGAATTTAAAATAATAATAATGAGTTAAAATATATTTGATGTAAAGATATAAATCTTTACTGTTATTAAATTTCTGATTAAGTTGATCTAAATAATTATTCAGATATTTTTTGTTATGAAATTATTAAAAAATATTTAAAAAATCATTATAATGGTATTTATGTTTAATTTTATAATTATTTAAATTAAGTAGTTTAAATCAATCGCAAAGCCACATGCTGGGCTGCGGGGTCAATTGTCCCCACAAAAAAAATTTAAGAACAAAATTACTTTATAAAAAAATATAAATAGTAAATTGAGTTATTGATTCCACAAAATTATTTTAAAAATTCACTAAAATTCAAAAACCTTTATTTTTCTTCTTATTTTCTTTTAACATTCATATTTTTTTCTCAAAATTTTCTGATTTTCTTACACTTTCTCCATTATTTTTACAAGATAGATTAACAATTTGGTTTTCCTTAAATTTATTTATCATTGTGTTTTTAAATCTGTTTTTTTCAATAGATTATTAGAACATTTTTAAATATTTATAGGGTTCCAATGACTATAAATGAATGAGTGTAATTAATAAGTTAAAAAATTTAGTCATTGGTCAAGAGTTATATCAAGAGACATGAAAATTTTTATAAACAAGAATGAGATTTCATTTGAAAATCACAGTAACAAGTTCTAAAATTCTTTCAAAAACCTTTATTTTTCTTCTTATTTTCTTTTAACATTCATATTTTTTTCTCAAAATTTTCTGATTTTCTTACACTTTCTCCATTATTTTTACAAGATAGATTAACAATTTGGTTTTCCTTAAATTTATTTACCATTGTGTTTTTAAATCTGTTTTTTTCAATAGATTATTAGAACATTTTTAAATATTTATAGGGTTCCAATGACTATAAATGAATGAGTGTAATTAATAAGTTAAAAAATTTGGTCATTGGTCAAGAGTTATATCAAGAGACATGAAAATTTTTATAAACAAGAATGAGATTTCATTTGAAAATCACAGTAACAAGTTCTAAAATTCTTTCTATCATTCCTTCATTTTCTAATATTATTAGATTGTTCTATAAAGTATCACTACAGAATTTTTTTTGTAGAAATTGAGTTTCTTGTTATAATTGCTCAGTGCTTAGTGGATTATTCTCGTCAGTACAAAACGCAAATAGTCATCGGCTTCATTGTATCCTCGAGATTAATTTGCTTGAAACTCTTTTGCAGACCGAATATTGTTGGGGCGAATATAACCTTAAAGATAGTGACTTGATACATGTCTTGGAGCCAAAGATTTGTACTAGCATGTCTTCATCTTGTACTTAACATATTGCATTCTCATGGCACCAAAAAAACTTAAATAGCTTTTATTGTTGTGAAGAGAATTATATTTTATCCCATAACTACTGATGAGAATTACAAAATGAGATTTTCTAGTGATAAAAATGGTATGCATAAAAAGATAATTTTCTTTGTTCCTAATGAGTAAAAGATTTAGCTTGTATAAATTGCTTTTAGTCTAATACTAATAATATAGTTGGTTATATGAAAATTTTTGTATTTAGGATTCGAGTTATACTCTTACATTTAATTATATCATGCATTAATTTATATACAATTTTAAATATTTTAACTTTTCGAAACTTGACCTCACACTTAAAAATATCTTGATTCCGTCCTTGATTTAAATTATAATTTTTTTAAGAGTAGATGAATGATTAAGTTAAAAACTCTTTTAATAAATTTGATTGTTGGTTTTTATTTATTTATTTATTCTTTACTTATAATGTTATGGTCACCTAATCTAATATTTTTGAGAATGTAATTTATGCATTTATGTGTGTGTGGTAGCAAATATTTATGAAACCTAAAAACGCAAAGACAAAAAAATGGTTGAATAAAAGTAAATAGGGTCCACGAACTATGTTTGATAAAAGTAATTGCAAGATAAATGAAATTCCTTTAATTACATTAGTTTTTTTTGGTGAATTATAATAATAAGGTAAAACTTGAATAATCAATACGATTAACGTAACTCAAATTCAAGTAACACCTGAAACGATGAACATCTTTGATTATTAAGTCATTATATGGAGTTCATTACATTTGCCATTTTAATTACAAAGAAAGCTACCAACTTTGAGACACAATAGTGATGGATTAGACTCTCTACTCTATAATTAATTATTAAGAAGGAGAATTTGGGATTAAAGTTTTTGATTAAAAGAAATTTGTTGATAGTTTCTTTAACTTTAAAACAAATGATAGAAAGTCTGTTATCTTTGAATAATCTCATTATAGGTTCGGATTATATTTGTTTTTCTTATACAATGCTTAGAACTACTTATAGTTCTTTCTTAACTCTACGTCCTCTGTATTGATAACGATACTCATATCAATCGAGTTAAGATTCAATCGACTTGTTATTCTTATATTTAATTAGATTTCATAATACAAATAACACGAGTATGACATAATGATAAAAGATTTTTGGGTGAATAATCTTACATTCTTTATTTATATAATATAAATATTAAGAATAATTTTAAATGTAATTATGATATTAATAGGATACCAATACATGAGTATTATTAGTCTAAATTTAATTACAAAGAAAGCTAACAACTTTTATAGACAAAATGATGGATTAGAACCCCAGCAATATAATGAGTTATGAAGGAGAGTTTGGCTTTGTAAACAAGTGATTAAAGAAAAATTGTTAACGAATCTCATGTGTTGACTTGATAGTTAAAGATGTTCATTGTCTCAAATGTGTTCTGGATTCAAGTCGCGTCAATCGCGTTATTGTTAGAGCTTTTACTCCCCCTTATAATTCACCAAAAAAAAATTGTTAAGTAGTAACTTCCTAAAACAAATGCTAAGGAACAGGTGATTGTTGTTCTTACTTCCCATAATCAATATTACTATAAAAAAATTCAATTGGTGTTATTCATTAACCAAATCATCAATTCATTTATTAAGAATTCAATTGATATAAAAGAATAAATGTTTTTTTAAAGAAAGGAATTAATGCTATTTGAAGGTATTTTTATTATTAATTTTTTTATAAAATTAATATAATAATAAACTTTAACTCTTTTAACATTGATTTCTTTTACTAATTTAGTTATTTTTTTAAAGTTAATTTTCGCACACAATCTTTCAAAAGAATTGAATTAACTTTTTACTGGAAATATTGACTGAAATGCTATATGTTTAAACATGTCGATATCATTCACATGTACTTCATGATATTTTTATAATTTTTTTTATTTTTTTAAAATTTTGTGTAAATTATTTTTATAAAAGTTTGCTATTGTTAGGCCTAATTACATCTCAATACTTAAATTTCTTATTAAGTTAGTGTCGCTCATAAATCAGGTCTCCAATTCAAATATGGATTTGTTAAAAACTCAATTGATATAAAAGAATAATTTTTTTAAATGAAAGGAATGAATGTTATTTGAAGGTATTTTTATGTTTTTATATAAAATTAGTATGATAATAAATTTAATTTTTAATATTTACTTCATTTTTCGATTTGGCTTTTGTTCTTTTTTGAGTTAATTTTGGACCATAATCTTTTAAAAAAGTCAAATATGATCATTAACCTTTTAAAAAGAGTTGAATTGTTTTTTCTAATGGAAATATTGATCGAAATATTATATGTTTAAACATGTTGACCTGTATGGTAATTCATATGTATTTCATACTATTTTTTTTATATATTTTTTTGAATTTTGTGATTTTTTAAATTTATTTTTTGAATATTTTAATTATTTTTAAATTATTTGTTGACTGACATATAAGATAAATAATGTCAAGTCAATATGAAATGAACATGGACAATCACGTGGGTTGCCACACCATCATCGTTAATAAATACTATTATTTAAAATTCTTATTGAGTTGGTGTCACCTGTTAACCGGGTCACCAGCTCAATTATCAATTTACTAAAAACCCAATATTGATACCAGGTATTTTGGTCCTTTTTGTGTTTTTATATAAAATTAGCTTAATAATAAATTTAGCCACTAATATTTACATCTTTTGTCATTTTGATATTTATTTTTTTTAAGCTAAATATGATCCATTACTTTTTTAAAATAGTCAAAATTTAACTATCAACCTTTCAAAAAAAATGGACTGATTTTTTAATGAAAATACTAACTGAAATATTATATTTTTAAACAAGCCAACCCTGCACGGTAATAATGTGTACTTCATACCATTTTTCGATTTTTTATGACCTTTTTTATTTTTTAATTTTGCATATTTTTGTAATTTTTAAATGATTTGCTAACAAGTGACATATAAAATAAATAGTGTCATGTTAGCATAAATTGTACATGGACCATCACATGGGTTGCCATGCTAGCATAGTTAAAAAAAATTAATGTTTTAATCAACATTTCTATTAAAGAAATGCAATTTGACCCTTTTTGAAAGATAAATAGTCAAATATAACTAAAAAAAGTATAAATATCAAATTGACAGAAAATATAAACGTTGAGAGATAAATTTATCATTACGCCATGATTAAATTACAAAGGAATTATATTAAAATTTTTATATTTTTCCTTTGATTAAAATATCTTTTAAGTCTTTATATACTCTTTGAATATTTGAAAATTTATCATTCTATTGAAATCATGAAACAAATATTATATATTTAATACATACAATTACCCGTGGGAATTGGGATGCAAACTAGTTTTATCTATTAAAATTTGGTCGTACATTGATAATACAATTTTTTTATTTCACAAATAATTTAAAAATTTATTTTAAAAATTTATTTTTTAATATTTTTTCTAAAACTTTTGTATAAAATTGATTTTAATAAAAAATGTTACCTTATCTATTATTTGTTATTGTTAAGTAATTAAAAAAATTTATTTATTGATGAATTATAATAAAAAATAAAATCCGAATAATAAATACAACTAACGTAATTTGAACTGCTTTATCATAGAAGAAGGACCGTAAAAGGTCAGATACCTCAAATTTTGATAGCGTAGATCACGGAATTGTGACGCCCTTTTTCCCCTTTTCGGCAATGCATCTAAGCTTAGTTAATAGCCATTATAATAAAGCGCAAAACTCAGCCCAGCCGCACCGTTTTCTCGGTTAGATTCAATCTTCAATGCCAACAATAATCACAAAAGTCGTGATCTGCAACCGTGCTTTAATTATGGTTTTTATTTTGTAATTTACAGAAATTAAAAAAAAAATTTTTACCGATTGAGTCTTAGTTCGATTGGTATGAGTATTATTATCACTGTAGAAGAATGTGATTTGAGTGTGTTAAAACGTATTATTCTCTTATTTATGAGTCAAGGAGGAGTTATATAATTTTAAATATTATGTAAAAAAAAACAGATATGATAAGAACCTATAAAAGATTGTTAAAAAAATAGACTTTTTATTTCTCTTTATGAGAAGCAAATTTTCATATTTTATGAAAATGTATAATTAAACCAATATTTATTAAGGATTTTTGTTGCCATTGAGATTTTAGATATATTAGCATGGTTGATATGGGATTTTTGTTGTTGCTCATTGTATGTTTTATTAGAATGAGAATAAATTTCATCTTGGGACATAGGAAGATTTCAAATTGATCGTTGCTAATTAATTATGGTCCATAAAATGGTGGCATATTTGACAAAAACATTAGTATTGTTGAATTAAGACTCTAACTTTTCAGTTGATTTTCTTGATGAAGCTATGAATCTATCAAATAAGAATTAAAAGCTTATCCTTCTTTTTTAAAGTGTTTGAAGCTGTTCGAGAACTTGTTTATAAAAACTATTATGAGATAAATATTAAAGATAATTATTGAGATAATTTTAGTTTTTAAATGTGTTTCAAGCCTATCAAAACACTATTGATTGAACAGTTGAAGAGACCTATAAATAGTTACAGCACAGTTTTGGAGTGTCTTTGTTGACGACTTTGTTATGTTTTCTTGTGATTATTTTGTGACATTTTAGGTATTCTTTAGAGAGTTTTATTGGTTGTATTGTGAGAAATTTGTGAGAGTGGTCTATAACAATTTGGGTTCAACTTTGGGGATGCAAATATTTGTGCGTGTAAAGGGCAATTTGCGCTTTATCTAATAGTTGTACAATTCAAATTGTTGAATCAAATAATTCTCTAAGCAAGGCTTCGCAGATGTAAAACTGTTGTGTCTTAATCACATTAACAAATATTGTGTGTTATCTCTCCTTATTTTACTGCTCGCGTTACTTTGTTATCTAATAGTTGTACAATTCAAATTGTTGAATCAAATCATTCTTTAAGCAAGGTTTCGCAGATGTAAAATTGTTGTGTCTTAACCACATTAACAAATATTGCGTGTTATCTCTCCTTATTTTACTCCTCGCTTTACTTTATATTTAACTTTTTTGTTCGTTAAAACGAAACTATTTTTCCAATGCAAACCAGAAACTTTTTTGTTTTAGGTTTAAGAGATTAAACATGTAGGTTCCAATAATATTACATCAAATTTATGTATGGATTTCTTCTTAAATTTATTCTAATTAAATTAATTATTTAATTATCTTAAATTAATCATCTTAAAAATATCTTTTCTCAAAAGATTTTTCTAAGGATATAATAGATAACTGGTTTATGATGATATAATGTTAAATGTTATAATATGTAGTTTCACTTATTAAGTAAAATTGCTACTATATCTAATTAAAAATACATGGATGAGATTGGTTAATAAATAAAATTAAAAAAAATGTATGTCACATTATCATACAATGATTGGATATGTTGATGGTTTAATGTTATTTAATTAATCATACTTCATCCAAATTATTATTTAAATAATATGATCTTAATTGATCTAAATATAAAAAATATAGGAAAACAATATGGATTCTCTCAACGAAAAACCGCTCTCTGAGAAATCGAACTCTGAAGATGGAGTAATGGAAGATTTAACCCCTAAGAAAGTCCGTTTTAGGGAAAATGGTGAGGCTACGTATAGTGAATTGTTTGTGGATGATTCTTTTGCTCCACCAATGTCATGGAAGGAGAAATTATTAGGCACGGCCTCTCGGGCAATAGATTTCAAGAGGAGTGAAGATGAGAAGGAGGACTTTGATTTACTTGAGGAAGATCTGTTGATATCCACGCTACAGGTTTCTCCCTCAATTGAGTTTTCTGAAAGAATACGACAGATCCTTTTCTGAGATATGGAGAATATAGTGGTTCTGAAACTATTAAGACGGAATATTGGATACTTTGTCCTACAAAATAAAATTTATAATCTCTGGAAACCTTCAGCGCCGATGCATCTGATGGATATAAAAAACAACTATTTCTTGGTTAAGTTTCATAATCATTTTGGTTGTGAAAAAGCATTATTGGAAGGGCCTTGGATTATTTTTGGGCAATATTTGACAGTGTAACCTTGGACCCCATCTTTCAATTTTGGTCAAGCTTAGCCAAGCACTGTACTTTCTTGGATAAGACTTCCAGAGCTAACAGGATATCTATACAAGGAAAAAATTCTGGCAGCAATTGGGGGTTTAATTGGCAAAGTAGTCAAGTTTGATATGAACACAAACAATATAACCCGAGGAAGGTTTGGTCGCTTGGCAGTATATGTTAACTTGGACAAATCACAGGTGTCTCAGATTTTCATTGATGGGAAAATTCAAAGGGTCGAGTACGAGTTCCTACCTCTGGTGTGCTTTCATTGTGGAAAGTATGGGCATCTCAAGGATAATTGTCCAAACCGTGGCTCGGATCAACAAGTTGAAGAAAACGGCCAAACTTTGAAAAAGTCACTGAATTTTGACATCATGCACGTTGACGCTCCAAGGAACAAAAGTGACAACTTAGGCCCTTGGATGTTGGTGGAAAGAAAATCCCGGTGCAAACCAAGGGATCCGAGCATATTAGGGACTGGATTCATGAGAAAAAATCGGAACACTCCTTATTTAGAGCTTGGTAGAACTGGAAAGGAATGTTGGAAAAGATAAGAATTCAATCTTTAACGATAAGGCGATCAAGGCAAAAAAAGGAAAGAATATCTTACTTAAGGAGAAATATAAAACAATTATGGTAAGGAAGCATAAAGACCAGTCCAAAAAGGCCACCACCAATAATGCTTTGGGCTTTAGAAATTTGGTGCGACTCAATCATTTTCAGAATGAGGCGGGCAGTTTAGCATCAAAAGCTGTTGGGTCAGACTCTAGTGTTGGTGGACCACACCATGTAATTGGGCCAACCGTCCAATCACATCTCTCCAGGTCGGTCTCTCCTAGTGGATCGAAAATAGATGCTAGGCCAAATTTAGAGGAATATTCGGGGCCTACTTCGTTCCAATGCAACAACAATAAACATTCAGGGGTTCTTCCTTTGACAGATCGGGAGGCGATGGAGTCCTTTAAGCCACCTTCTATCATGGTAGTTGATGAGGGCCAAGGCCGTAATTCGTGCGAGGACACCTTAGGTATGGACTTGCAACCTATGAATTTGAACCTTGCGACTAATTTCGATGTGTCTTTTCAGGTACAGTTACTGGTGGCTGAAGTGGTTGACATTACAACATCAAAGGAGGCGACTGGCCTTGACCCTCAACGTCACTCGACGGTTACTTTCAAAATGGATGATCCTCAAGGCTTATCCGAGCCTAATGACGAGATAATAGCTTTCGTCTCTCTTAGCTCTAAGGCTAGACTAATGGGAATGAGAGTTTATCTTCAAGCTCATTCGTTATACTTATACAATTCGCCCTATTGTTCCACCTATTCAAATAATATGTTATTTAAAAAATATAATAATTAATAAATATTATGCTAACTATATTATCAAATAAATTTAATCTTGTTATGAGTGGGAATTGATAAGGGGCATTGATTCGAGGACTTAAAATGGTAACCAATACCTTGCCCATGATGTAGAAGGTGTATGCAATCGCCGATTTTAATTTTTTGTAGTTGTGTCGCCCGACACATCTCTTGGTACAATGTGGCTAACTCTGTTGATCCCAACTAAGTTGTTCCACTTCTTTCAAGTTGAGGAGTTGTAGTAGCCACCTTAGATGTACTAGATTTCGAGATTTATTGGGCATTAGAATATCCCTAATTAACCTCAGGATAAATGCTTGGGCATGTTGTTGTCTTTCAAGGGCAATTGAAATTTTCTTTCAACCATTTTATATCTATCCGACTACCAAAAAACTTCTCCAACACCTTACCTAGTAGTGCATCGCAAATGCCACTCCAATCGCTAATGTCCACTACCCTTGTAACGACTAGCCCATCCACCGATAAACCGAGTTGTAACGTTACGCCATCGAGTGTGATTGTACACTCACCGTATGGAAGATGAAATGTGTGTGTCTCAGGTCTCTATCTTTCAACCAATGCACTGATAAATGTGGGATCCAATTTACACCACTGAGCATACGAGACACGTGCAAGAATCTTGCCTCTTGTAAGTCTTCTTCAATTACATGTGGTGTCCTCGTAGATAAATTATGGATGTACATATCTAAAATCCGATCTTCGGCCTGATTATATAAACATAAAAAATTATAAATTTAATAATGTTAACAACTTAATAATGAACTTAATTAAAATTTAAAAATATTTTCTTACCATTTTCAATTGGACATCATAAATGTACTTGTCATCCAAACGAATTAGCAGAATTGCCATTATAAAAATCAATGAACATCGGTTTTTATTAGGTTTAATATAACATTTGGTATTTGAATTTGATATTTAAATTTTTTTGGTTCAATTTGGTACTTAAATTTGACACTTTTTCCTAATTTGATACCTAAAATTGACACTTTTTTTAAGTTGATACTTAAACTTTTTGGGGTCCAATTTGGTATCTAAACTTGACTCTTTTTCCTAATTTGTTACCTATTTTTTTAATATTAATTCATTAAGCATAGCTAAATACTTATTTTTAACATAAATTTTCTAAAAAAATTGACAGTATTTTTGTAGCATAACAAAAGAATTTCAATATAGTTATTGTTTTGCTGGTGGTAGCGTCGAAAGAGCGGCTAAAGGGTCTTTAGTTGGAGTGATAGCAATTGTGGATGTTGCAGCAGGATGTTTTGCACATGAAGGAGAAGTGGTTTGTGTTGTTAATGGTGAAGTTGGTGCAGCAAAACTGGGTGCAGGTGATCTATTATTGACCCCAAACGGGCTGTATGGCCCTTGATGAAGTGGAACATCACCAATTATGTTCTTAAAAAATAAGTGTTAAAAATTTATTATAAACATTAAGAAATGGTATAGAATTTAATTGTTAAATTACCTCAAATTGTGAATGTTCAGGATCTTGAGAGTTGACTAGGGTTGTATTGGAGTTGCATTCAACCTGTGAAACGATTTAAGGAGTCAGATTCAGTTATTACACTAGCTACAATGTAAAGAGCAAGGTAAAACAGATAAGTTAACTTACATTTGTAGTTTTTTTTGTCGAACATGTCCTTGAGTTGTGTCCGAACTTGAAACACAATTTACATCTCATTCTCCAACCCTTCTTAGATATGTGTGTCCCATCTCCTTCCCCTTCTTCTTTGATACTCTTCTTTTTTGGCCTTCCTGGGAGCTTCCTTGGCAGTGGTGGAACGATATTTCCCATATTTGTTAGGGGCCAAAACTTTTCACCCTCAAGTGGTGGGATTCGAAACTGGTATAGTTTCTCATATACTTGTTTCTTATATACAACAGCAATATAATCATCAACATTATGTTTTTTTCCATCGAATTACAGATATTGCATGCCCACATGGTACACCAGTTAGATCCCAAACTCTACATGTACACTTACGTCCTTCTAGGTTAACCACAAAAGTATTACCATGACATTCAACCTCAAACATCTCAGATCCATTCTACAAGACTTCACAGTAACCACTAAGGTCTAAAAAATCCTCAATTTTTTCACAAATTTTTGGACAGATAGGTTTAGACCATTTGAGGCATGCAGTAAGGTTATTTACAGTCCGTTGCATTATATAATGCCTAATATGTTCAAACATAGAAATAATAGACATGTGTCTAGCCTGAATCAATCTAGCATTAAATGCTTCAGCTAAATTATTGTCAACTGAGTCACACAATGACCTAGTTGAGAAAAAAGCCTTAGACCAGTGGGTAGGACATTTTTTAAGAATATCCAGCACTACTCTACCTTTAATATCAGCAATTGTAGTAGCATTAAGTCTGAAGTCAGCTTTAGTGGTTGACTTGCTGCATCTCCAAAACAGTTTGTGGAGCTTAGAAGTTGTGTGTTCTCTTTTCTAGATGGCAAACCAATGCCTTGCACAAAATTTGTGCTCAGCTTTGGGAAGTACAGTTGCTACAGATTCAACTAAACCCTTTTGCAAAACAACAATGAACAAATCAACAATGAAAATATTTACTAATGTCAGACTAACTATCCTAATAGGTAAAGAACATTACCTTTTGCATATCACTCATTATAGTGAACTTCAGCCCATCGAACATATGGAGATCCCTCCTTAGATTCTCCAAAAACCATCCCCAGCTATACTTGGTTTCACTCTCAACGAGAGCCCAAGCTATGGGATACATTTGATTGTTACCATCTCCCCCAACAGCAACAAGTAACTCACTCTTCAACATGCCCTTCAAATAACACCCATCCAAGCATACAAATGGCCTATAGCACTCTCTAAACCCTTTTTGCATTGCACTAAAATAGACATAGAACCTCCTAAACCTAGAAATATGGTTAGGGGTAGGTCTCTCAACCATTAAATCAAAAGTGCCTTCTTTGTCAACCAACCTTAATGCATTGGCATAATCAAAGAGCTTCTTAAACATGCTCATACCTCCCAAAAATCTCAGATTTCGCTAATTCCCTAGCCCTTCTACAAACCCCATGAGAGACATCTAGTCTGAGTTCCTCCTTAGCTAATCCCATCATCTTAATCAATTTCAAGTTAGGGATAATTCGAAGTTTGGGAAAAAAATGTTTAGCTACGGCTTTTTAGGTGGCCCTAGAGTTTTTGAAGGTTACAGAGCAAGTATAATCATTTTTAAAGGTTTTAACCTTATATAGGCCATCCCTATTATCCACCCTAGCATAAATTACCTAAGGGCAGCCCTCTCCCCTACATTTAGCCTTAGTTCTGGTTTTTTCATTTCGAACAAAACTAAAATCAAACCTCTTGACTAATGCAAACTTATCAAGGGCTCTTTTGAACTGTCTGTGACCCTCAAAAATTAAACCTACTTGAAAATGCGGAATTGGATCACAGGTGTCAAAGTAAACCTTCCTAGACTTCCTGTATACTAAGTCTCCTTCCTCACCCGACTCATAAGACCCTATGTCAGAGGACTCAACACACTCAGTTTCACTACCAACCTCACCCCCACTGCTCTCACCGACTGATCTTCCTTTCCCAACAACTTTTCTTTTTTTTTTATCTCTCGAAGCAGATCCTCAAAATCTACCTCAGTAGGTATCTCTCCCTTTTTTAGATTCCTCACTTTTTTTGCTGTTTAAAATCTCTAAAATCTTTACTAATTTGTTGTATCTCACCACCTTCTTTGTCACTTACCCAATCGAAATTTCCTAGAGAATCACTTCACTATCACTATCTCCCTCTAGAACAACTTCCTCCCTATCTCCCTCTCGAAAAGCTTCACCACCACACTGATGTCCTAATTCCTCATCTACCTAGTTTATATTCACACCCTTATCTAAACTTAAACCCTCTCCTATATCTGGGCTACAGTTAACAAGATTGTCCATTATCTAAACCCTCACCTAAGTTAATATTATCCCCCTGGATACTTGGCTTAGTAGTGGCTGGCAGACTTAGTGGGTCCTCATTAAAAACAGGCAAACCTGGTCTCAAGTAGTAAAACCTATTGACAATGTTATACCCTGCTTCAACTACCATTTCATTTATAACAACAAGAGAAACAAAGTTAGGATCTATATCCCAAATCATAACTTCACTCCCTATATACTCTAATTTTAGATTTTCTACGAGGATGCCACCTAAATGCACATGAATGAGGAGTTTAGTGCTGTATGTACATTAGTCAAAAAATTCAGAAGATAATCTACAATTCATTCAACCACATTAAAAAAATATTTAAATTTCACAGATTTTTGAATTTGTTAATTTCTTTAACAATTTTTAACAGCAATTTTTTAAACTATTTTTTAATGTATAAATTTAACAAATATTTTATTTTAAAACAATTTACCATTTTTCCATTTTTTAACTATTATTTTTAATCTAATTTTTTTAATATTTTAAAATATTTTAACACAGTATACATTTTAACATTGTCATATTTTCAAATTTTTAATGCCTTAAACCTTATTGAAATCTGTTAAATCTGTAATTTTTTTACTTTTTTCCATACAAACTTTACATTGTTAATTCTCAAATTTTTCACCTTATTGAAATCTGTTAAATCAACAAATTTTACTTTTCTTCATAATTTTTCTCTTTTATATTTTTTTTTACATATTTTAAATTGTAATTTTTAATTTCTCAAAATTTTAATATTTCTTAAGATTATTTACAGATTTATTCATATTTTTAATTTTGACACATGCTTCAATATTTGGAATTCTTTAACAATTTCAGCAAATTCTCAAATTTTTAATGCCTTAAACCTTATTAAAATCTGTTAAATTTGCAATTTTTACTTTTCTTCATACAAACTTTACCTTGTTAAATTCTCAAAATTTTCACGTTATTGAAATCTGTTAAATCAGCAAATTTTACTTCTCTTCATAATTTTTTCCCTTTTATATGTTTTTTTTACATATTTTCAATATGTGGAATTCTTTAACAGTTTCAGCAAATTCTCACATTCTTCATTCTTATCAACCTTATTGAAATCTGTTAAATCAACAAATTTTAATTTTACATTGTAATTGTTTCACTTTTCAACATATTTTCTCTTTTCACACAGTTTACATTTTTTTACATATTACTTTTTTTTATAGATGGTCCAAAATGTTAAGAGGTTTATGATTTTTAAATTTTTAATGTTTATAGCTTACTCACATTGTTGAATTTTGAAATTTTACTTTTCTTCATACAATTTTTTTAAACCTTCTCTTATTTCTTCTTTTTTTCAAAACCCTAAACAATAGCAACCCTAATTCCTAAGTTTTATGGAAATATAAAGTTCTTCCAGTCACATGTTGTATATTATTTTCAGGTTCTTGTCTTATTTCAAAAATTTTTAAACCTTCTCTTATTTTTTTTTTCGAAGCCTTAAATAGCAGATACTTTATTCCTAAATTTTATGGATTTCAAGTTCTTCCAGTCACATGTTGTATACTATTTTCTAGTACTAAATAAGTCAACAAGTCTATTTCTGTTTCTTTTTTACAGAAGTCAACAACATATCGCAGTCAACAACATTATAGAAGTCATACTTTCAATATCGAAAACCATAACAAAATATAACTACAACACTCAACTCTATGTCCATCCAAACAGTCATGAACCATATCATAGCAAACGAGCTGATCACTTAAACAAAAACAAACATGAACAATAACAAATATAACTCCAACAGTCAACTTCATATCCATCCAGACAGTCATCAACCATATAATATCAACATATTCCAACATTTTCAAGAAATACAAACGAACTGATGACTTAACTTTGATTATTCAACAATAGATTACTCCAGAAAACGAACCGTCAATCGAACCTGTAAACAAAAATAAGCATAGGGTTAGAAATAATCAAATATACTCACATTGTACCCCTACCCATTGGATTTAAACCACAAGTATGAAAATTTATTTTTCAAAAATGATTTCTTAATCAAGAAACTCCAAAAATTTCAAAACTAACAGAAATACTTATCTTTTTATAACCCTAATCATTTGAAACAAACACAAATCTATTTGTCGAAACCATTTTGAAAACGAAGTTTCGAAAAATTATTTTAAAATTTGAAAAATGGGAGTCGCCACCAATCTTTTATATGGGTGTGATTGGATCACCACAAAACATTTAAAATACGTTTAAAAATGTTGGTTTTCGATATCCAGAAAAACAGGTACGGGAGTCGGTTACGCATAAGGAAGGATTGGCACCCCCATACGCCCAAAATTGGTACCGTATTGATTATTTTTGGGTCTTTAATTTGTAAACCTTGAAAGCTCGAATAAAATTTAAAATACGATCCTCGAATGCATGAGCTATGTCTAAAAGAAATCGACTTTGATTGGAAGTCCCGCTATTTCAAAAAGATCGGGGAAGAAAATTACGTCCAGTGAGTTTCGAGATCTAGAAATAACGAGCTTTCCTTTGTAAAACTTTTTAAATTTTGGGAAAGGATGTTCGATTATCTCGATTTAAAGAAAGGATGCACCTAGTGAGTTAAGGCGTAAATTTTTAGAATCGGAGATAAGGAAACATTGCCTCGATTAAGGGTATTCGATTTTTTCGATTTGAAGAAAAATTGCACCTAGTGAGTTAAGGTACAATATTTCGAAACTCGAAATAAAAGAATATTGCCTTGATTTTAAAGTTTTTTATGAAAACAATTTTGGAAACAAATATGCGAGTTTAATATGAACGAGCAGTTAAATATGGATATTAAATAACACGAAGTAAAATAATTAAACAGATAAATGATATGCAAAACTCAAAAATGCAAAATACGAGTGCATAATAATTAAAAATTAAATGCAAATATTGATGAGGAAGAAAAATGATGCAATCGGAGTTTGAAAATGAGACTTTTTGGATACCCGAGGGCAAAATGGTAATTTTGGACTCTCGAGGGCAAAATGGTAATTTTGGGAAAATTTAGAGTTAAAAATGAAATTTTAAACATCCAAGGGTAAAACGATAATTTTTAGAAAAATCGAGATCAAAATAGAATTTTTGGACATCTGGGGGTAAAATGGTAATTTTTATAAGAATTAGGATCAAAAACGGAATTTTTGGACATCCAGGGGTAAAATGGTAATTTTTGAAAGTTTCGGGGTTAAAAATGGAATTTTTGGACATATAGGGGTAAAAATGTAATATTTTGAAGTCTCGGGGTTAAAAATGGAATTTTTGGAAGTTTAGGGGTAAAAATGTAATTTTTGGAAGTTTTGAGGTTCAAAATCGAATTTTTGGAGAAGTTCGGGGGTCAAATATAATTTCTAGACAGTTTAGGGACCTCTAGGTCAATAAAACCAAAAATGAGTGACACGTGGCTGCCCCTCAGGCATATTGAATTCAAAGGACTAATTTGAAAACCATGAAAAATTTCTGGGCCGATTTTGTAATTAAACAGAACTTGATTTAAGGATTAAATTAAAATAAATTAAAAATAAAAAGGACCATTTGCATAAATAAGCAAAAATAGTGACACGTGGTAGCCTCTAGTGCACTCAAAAAGTCAAGGGACCAAATTGAAAAGCAATGAAAATTACAGGGCTAATTTATAATTAATTAAAAGTATAAATAGGACTAAATTGAAACAATTAAAAAATACGGAGGACTAAATGCAGAAATAACTTATTTTTTAAAAACACGCGGATCTTAGGAGCGGGTCGAGTCAAACCGGTCGGGCCATGGGTATTTTAATCAAAACGATGCCGTTTTGGGGCTGAAACTCAGCCCTCAAAACGACGTCGTTTTGAGGGTCCTTATAAAGCCATTTTAGTTTTTTTCTATTCATTTTCACTTCATTTTAAAAAAACAATCAAAAACTCTCTCACCCTCTCTCTCAATCTCCATGGCCGGCCGATCCAAGCCCCTTTCCGTCCAAGCGTCGGTCGTCGCACGCGCCTCATCGGTCGTCGCACCTAGTCGATCTTCGCGCGCACGCGTTGTCGGCTCCCCACGCGCCGCTGTCACCGGGTAAGAAACTCTTTTCTTCCTTTCATTTTCATTTATTCTTTGTTTTTTCAAAAACCAGATCTGGTCATTTTAAAGCCCCTTTTCTCTTTATATATATTTTTAAAAAAACCCTCCTGTTTTAAAACCCAAAGAAAAGATTTGGTTTTGCTTGGCAAATTCCCGATTTTGGTTTTTTTTCATACAAAACTGTTCTTGCTTTTCTTTTGTTTATTTTTTTTGTTTTAAATGTTAAAATCTCGTGGTTGCCCAGATTTCGGTCTCCATTTCGCATCCCTGCGCAAATCGGTCCTCGTTGAGGCGAGAACGGCGATGATCGGAGGCGGGGACAACACGATTCCGGCAACGGCAACAATCAGGGAGTTTCTATCCTTTCCATTTCTTTTTTATTTTAATTATTATTATAAAAAATTTATTAATACCATTTATTGCTATATTTATTATTAACCCTATTAATGAATTTGATTTTATTACCTAAACTGTCATTTATATTATTAATGCATTAGTAATATTATTAATATTAAAAAGTCATTTAATATTTATTAGTATATTTAAAACAAAACAATGAATGTAAAAGGGGTATTTAAAACATATATCAATGCATATTTAGAATATGATGCGTTTAGAACTTGGAAGCATAAAGGATATTGAATGCCTTAAATATACCTGGTTAATTTCAAGGTTTGATTCTTTGATTCAGTTTCGGTTACTTGGTGTCTATTTGAATATCTACTGACGTTAACTGCCTCTGTCTTGGTTACCAATTGCTTCGAAAATACACTTGCTTATATGGATTGGTAATGCAAAGGGATTCTGTTTTGTATTGGTTTTTGATTTTGGCGTGTATGAAAAAAGATTCGTAACTGTATATTTCTCCAAAATGGCGTCTATTGATCTTTTTCGAAATGGTTGGGTCGTCCTTATACAAATGGTTTGAATCTGGTTTTATAACCAGATTTGCCATGATTCAATTTTGTTTTACATTACTAAATGCTTGTCTATTCTCCTTTTTTGCAGGTTCAGTGCAGTGGCAGTTGTGACAGTGGAGGTGCAAGTTGCTGGTTGAAGAAGATGCAGTCTGGGCTGACGTGGCAGTGTACGATTGGCTGAAGTGGAGGCTATCAGTGCAAGTGGTTGGGTTTCTATTTGGGCTGCTGTAATTTGGGGCACTTGGGCTAGCAAATTGGGTTTATTGTATTTGGATTTGGGCTAGCCAAATTTAGTCCAATTGGGCTTGTAAACTTGGACTTGTAATTTGGACTTTATTTGTAAATGGACATTAAATTTACCATAATATTAAATTTAAATTAAATTCAAACTTAAATTAAATTTAAATCAAAAATAAATTTAAATTTAAAATAAATTTGAATTTAAAATAAACTTAATTTCAAAGCAAATTTAAAATGGTTTAGGCCCGGTCAAAATTGGGCTCTTACAGCTGCCCCTCTTTGCTCGTTGCTGTGTAAGAGGAATGAAGCAAAGACCCAAAAGGATGCCCAATTTGTCAAGTCTTATCTCTTTGACACTTTATCTTCAACTAGCTCGCCTTTCGTTTTGTCAGTCATCCAATCTTCGCCACATCTACCTTTCTATATCTTTGATGTCGTGATTTCATCCCGCTTTTAGGCAATTTCAAAAGGTCAAAATTTGCTACTATGACTTCACTCCATTCTCTTGAAATTTCAAGGAGGTTGGAATTCATCATCGTAGTCTTCGAGTCCGATTTTATTGGTTTCGTTGACTTCGACCTGCTTCTCGGTGTCTTATCAGGAAGCTGGGTTCGAAGGTTTGCTCGCATTGAGCGTTGAGTTGGTATACTTCTCTGTATCTCATCAGGAAGCTAACCATTTTATTGCTTCGACCCGCTTCTCAGTGTCTCATCAGGAAGCTGGGGTTCGAAGATTTGCTCGCATTGAGCGTTGAGTTGGTATACTTCTCTGTATCTCATCAGGAAGATGACCGCCTCACTTGTTTCAATTCGCTTCTCTGTATCTTATTAGGAAGACGAATTTGGTCCATTTCTCTGTGTCTCATCAGGAAGCTAACCCTTTTATTGCTTCGACTTGCTTCTCAATGTCTCATCAGGAAGCTGGGGTTCGAAGATTTGCTCGCATTGAATGTTGAGTTGGTATACTTCTCTATATCTTATCAGGAAGATGACCGCCTCACTTGTTTCAATTCGCTTCTCTGTATCTCATCAGGAAGACAAATTTGGTCCACTTCTCTGTGTCTTATCAGGAAGCTAACTCTTTTATTGCTTTAACTTGCTTCTCAGTGTCTCATCAGGAAGCTGGGGTTCGAAGATTTGCTCGTATTAAGCGTTGAGTTGGTATACTTCTCAGTATCTCATCAGGAAGATGACCGCCTCGCTTGTTTCAATTCGCTTCTCTGTATCTCATCAGGAAGATGAATTTGGTCCACTTCTCTGTGTCTCATCAGGAAGCTAACCATTTTATTGCTTCGACCTGCTTCTCAGTATCTCATCAAGAAGCTGGGGTTTGAAGATTTGCTCTTATCGAGCGTGGGTTTGATTTGGTCTTCTTCTCAGTATCTCATGAGGAAGATGATCGCATCGTTTGTTTCAATTCACTTCTCTATATCTCATCAGGAAGACGAATTTGGTCTACTTCTCAGTATCTCATCAAGAAGCTGGGGTTCAAAGATTTGCTCGCATTAAGCGTTGAGTTGGTATACTTCTCTGTATCTCATCAGGAAGATGACTGCCTCGCTTGTTTCAATTCGCTTCTCTGTATCTCATCAGGAAGACGAATTTGGTCCACTTCTCTGTGTCTCATCAGGAAGCTAGCCATTTTATTGCTTTGACCTGCTTCTCAGTATCTCATCAGGAAGCTGGGGTTCGAAGATTTGCTCTTATCGAGCGTGGGTTTGATTTGGTCTTCTTCTCAGTATCTCATCAGGAAGATGACAGCATCGTTTGTTTCAATTCGCTTCTCTGTATCTCATCAGGAAGACGAATTTGGTCCACTTCTCAGTATCTCATCAGGAAGCTAACCATTTTATTGCTTCGACCTGGTTCTTAGTATCTCATCAGGAAGCTGAGGTTCGAAGATTTGCTCACTTTGAGCCTTGAGTTGGTATACTTCTGTGTATCTCATCAGGAAGATGATTGCCTCACTTGTTTCAATAATCGCAATCCGCCCCGTGATCGAGGTAGGAGATTGGTTGATGATGATCTACTCTAAGCTTAGAGTAAAAGGTCGGATGGTTGCAATCTACCCCCGATTCGAGGTAAGAAATTGGTTGATTATGATTTGCCCCAAGCTCGGGGTAAAAGATCAAATGGCTTCAATTTTCCCCTTGCTCGGAGTAAGAGATCAGAATCTTCATTTTGCCCTTCTTGAATCTAAGGGTAAAAATGAAATGATGTAATTTGAATCCAATTCCACTGCATCTTCATGAAGATAGGATTTGATGTCGAAGCTTCATCTTGCTCTTACTGCAACTTCAGAGAGATAAAGACTTGCTATTGTAGTTTTAATCTGATCCACTATGACTTCAAGGTGGAAGTTTCATCGTCATGGATTCGACCTTTCTTGTCATGTTTCTAAGGTACCGGGTTCGCCATTGCGACTTAAATCTTCGTGGTACTGGATCTGTTGTCGTGGCTTAGATCTTTCTCTTCATGTCTTCGTAGTATTGGGTCCGTCGTCACGGCTTAGACCTTTCCCTTTTGTCTTTTTGTAGTACTGGGTCCGTCGTCGCGATCTTAGATCTTTCCCTTTGTCTTCACGGTACTGGATCCGTCGTTGTGGCTTAGATCTTTCCCTATTAACCCTGTAGAATATGCTTTCATGGACCTCTATGTAGGCCAAATTGTTAGGATGCCATGATCAGGATGAATCAAATGCTCCTAAATAGGTGAGTATGAATGATGAATGAAAATGTCATCTTTAAGAAATAATTTTATTTTAGTCCTTAGGTCGACATTATTCGTCGTTTGTCTAAGTCCTATCACTGGTGTGTTATCATGTTTTATGTATGTGTATCATTGTCATGAAACCTAAAGAGGTAGTCGTAATTTAGACTATTTGTTTTGAGATCCTTTTAGCCCCCGGGTTTGGTCATTTCCAACTAGTGGTCCTGTTTCAGGTCTCTGTAATATTTAGGAATTTTCCAGAATGATATGTAGAAATCCTTCTATTCCTTATATTTGTTGACCACTATCCTTTATTTCAAATGCAAAGATGCTTGAATCAAGAGTATAAAATGGATGAAATTAAATTTGATTGCAAACAAATGTCATATGAATGAAAAGATCGTTTGGTTCATTAATCATTATTTCAATGCAAAATTTGCTTGAGCATGGTCGCTAGGTGAATGAAATTTTATTGAAGGCAAAGCTCACATAAATGAAAAGATTAAAAATGACTCATATTGGTCAAAGAATTGCCAAACACAAAGTGAGAAAAGAATAGGGTTAGGTGCCCTAAATATCAAAGTATGAGCTTCAATGAGCAAACTTGATGAGGACCATTCTGAGCTTGACATGTGTCCATGAAACTTGAAGTACTTCATCAATAGCTCAAGGTGTAAAGTTCCTCCACCTTGCTACTTTTGAGAGAGAGGACCGCTTCATGCCCCTTTTCTCTTATTCGAATTTGAGCCGCCTTTTCAGGTTTTCAACTCAAATTTCCTTAGGTTTCAAGATGCCCTTTACGAGTTTTCACCTCGACCTCTCATTTTCTTTTTCTAATTCTTTCTTTTTTTTCTTTTTTTTTTTTCTTTTCTTTTATTCAGTGAATTCGGGTTCACAAAGTTGGGCATGTCTTTGCCATTCATTTTTATCAAAACCAAAACTTCTCAAAAAAACTTTCTTCATCACATGGGGCCTTTCTCAATTTTGACATTCCTTTTCCTTGGAAGTCTTTTGCAAGAAAGATCCTTTTCAAAACTAGAGCTCTCTCGTGGAGTTCTATAGAATGGATCCTTCTTTGTCGTAAACCCTTGTCATCTGGTCATGACTTTTAGGATTTTTTAGTTGACTGCATCTGGATTAGATCCATTCTGCTTCGTTAGCTCTAACAAATTTCGGAGGGAAGGATACTTGATTCCAATGGGTAGGATGGCTTTTATTCTGGTATGAAAGGTGTTGCCCCGGTGTTTGTTCTAATAGAAACTCGATAAACCTCGAAGGCAAATGGTGATTTCTCATGTCAAGCCTTTGTAGGTTTCTGTTATGAATCCTTTTGATGCTCTTTATTAGTCACCACCAATGCCTCATTCACCTGTTTTTTTGATGTGGTGCTGAGTCGTGATATTTGTCCTTGAATTGGCTGTAGACTTTGCTCTCATGCTGCTGCTCAGATTCAAGTCATCGTCGAGTATGATCCTTTCTTGGCATTCCATACCGGCATATAATCTCTTATTTTCAATAGTCTGCTTGACCGTCAATTGGCTTGGGAAGTAGTAATCAATGATCATGAGGATGAATTGATACTTATTAGAAACTCTTTTGCAAAGTTGGCTTGATGGTGTCCATGCTTCACATAGAAAGAGGCCACAACATGGAAAGATGATGGACAATAAATTTTCAAGATGCCCTTTGCGGGTTTTCATCTTGACTTTTCTTCCTTTTTTTTGATAGCATGTCGAGCCTTAATTTTCAAGTTTCTGTTGAATTTGATTACATTCTTCCTTTTATGGGCGCCTGGGTGTCACGACATTGGTTGCTTAAATTTGACATGCTTTTGATAGGATCATGCAAAAGACTTTTGGATTTTCGAGGCAGCTCGCCTTGTTCTTACAAAGACTCATGTCTCGATTCTCACTTAAAATCACGACTCTTCAAGATGATGTCTGTTTCTTGTCTTGCTCAAACATCCATAGCAGATCGGGAGTCAAGTTAACATTCTTGATCATTTTCAAAGCCTTAGAGTTTTTCTGGACACATGTCTAACTCAAAAATGTTTAAGTCAACAGCAATGTTGCTCATATCCTTGATATCAAGGGCCCCAGCACAAAGACAAAAAGGGGGTCCAAAGAATAATTGAATTAAAGAATGATTAATTGTGGTATGAAGGAATGAAAAAAATGATAAGGTGTTTTTTAAATAGGACAAAACAATGCATCCTTTTTATTGAAATAAAAGATAGTGGTCATTTGCCCTTTATAAAAGGATCCCTATTACTCTCGAGCTTAGAGTGATAAGTGTATTCTGAATATTTTCCTGGAAAAAGTCCTAAAAACTACAGGAAGCTCCTCTACAGTCTAGTTGTCCAAATCATTTCCAAGGGTGCGGGGACGAACTCTCAATAGGTTCCATTCTTCACCTATCTTTTTCTCGATTTTTTATCATTTTCTATCATGTTGTCTCTCAGTCTTCATTTTAGGGTTAATGAATCTCTTTCACACGAGTGTTTCAATCATGTGGAATCTTATTAAAATTTAATGCATGAAATGCAAATGCACATGAAATGATGCATGCAACAAGGTGTTGATTTTTGGTTCCATTCTGTTAGACAACTTTTCTAGAAAGCAAATTCTTTTACATAAGGCAGAAGCATGTATGGTCGTGCTTTAATACTCAAAGTCCTAATTTTTGCTTTGGTTTGCCTTCGATTTCAAGTTCAAAACATCAGTCTTGAATGGCTAGAGTCTGCAAATGGTTAGCCTTTTTCGCACTCGGGTCAAATCTCACTTATGACACGCTCAATTTTCCCTTAAGAAGGTTGGAGTTATTCCTCATTTATTTCCAATCACTTTGTTTTTGGACAGCCATAAATTCCTTCAACAGAGAATAGTCTTTTGGAGAATTCTCGATAAGGCTTTTTCAACTTTTCAAACGGCCACAAGACCATACTAACAAAAGTCGTGAATTAACACACCTTCTTTTGCCCCTTCTTCGACAAGTGTTTAGTGGCTAAGATTGCTAGAACATGAGTGATTCTTTTGTCAAGCCGATAAAATGAATTTGCAATCGTGTCCTCTACGTGCTCCGACACTTTAAGGAAAACGACTAACTCAATCGTGTTTGAGATGAAGACGCCATCATTCTTTCTTGTATCTGAGTGTACTAAGCCTTGCAGGTTTTCCAAAGCAATGTACTTGTTCTCTTCTCTTTCCTTAATCAAGATTGCAACCCAATGCTCGCTCGTCTATACTAGACCTTATCCATTTGAGTTCTCAGGCAATGGAGCAATGTAATGTATTCTCCTACAGTATGTCCATGTTTCTGATGGTGAAGCAACTAAGTTGAATCCCAATACTGTGATGTATTCTTTCATCGCGGGTATCATGTCTTCCTTTCCAAATTTGAAGTTATTAGAAGTTGGATTCTGATATTAAATGAGAGGTTGAAATTGATGTCAACATATTCGTGATTGGACATCTGCCTTATTTTGTCTTCCATACTTCTTTCAGCTCTAGCAAACTGCTATGAGTTTCATGTACTTGGGCGTAATCTTGAATCCCTGACATGCACCCCTTTGACAGGTCATCACCTTTATCTTTGACTATATATGCACGACCACGTTGACTTCTACCTTATCAAGGAATCCATTTTCTTATGACCAGTTCTCTATTTGGTAATAGAACAGGAATCAACATCTTTTGAATGAAGATGCAATATGAATAGATTCAAAATGAACAAGTTAGTGTAATTAATACAGGAATAAAATTTTGAAATAAATTGCAATTAAAAGCAATGAAACAAGAATGTAACTGTGTCTCTTACCTTGTTCAAGTAACCACTGAAGGTTTGGCACAATCTTACTCAAGGTAGGCTTGTGTAGCATTACATAAGTTAATAAAATGTGTTGCATGAATGCATGTATGCATAAGAAAGGTATTGACTTATAGCTCAATTCTATTAGAAAAACCTTACTAGAAATCAAATTCCTTTACATAAAACAGATACGTATATGGTCGTGTCGCGATATTCCAAAAGACTTAATCTTCGCAGGAAGCCATTGAAATAGTCTTGGCTCATTCTTGACTTTCGATCCACAATATCATTTTGAAAAGGTTGAGTGGTCATTCAGTTCTCGTACTTTGGCCAAAACTCAGATGATTACACGATCTTTGTTTTCTCTTGCTTCTCTGGCAGATTATCGATTTTCGTTCTCTTCATTTCTTTGCCATATAAGCCCGACCATATCGTCTTCTATTTTATCAAGGTATCTGTTTTCTTATGACCAACTTTTCTATTTAGTAATTGAGCTTAGAGCTATACCTCTCTTTATATGAGGATGTAATCCAAATAGATTTGAAATTAACAAGTCAGTGTAATTAATGCAGGAATAAAACTTGGAATAAATTGCAATTAACAGTGAAGAAGCAAGAATGTAGCTGTGTCTCTTACCTTCTTTGTGCAACCACTGAATGCTTGGCCCAATTCTATTTGAGGTAGGCTCTCAAGGAATCATGTGCAAGTTAACAAAATGTGCAGCTTATGAGTGCATGTATGCACGAGAAAACATTGGCTCATAGCTCAATTCTATTAGAAAATTTTACTAGAAAACAAATTCCTTTACATAAGACAGATACGCATATGATTGCGCCTTAGTATTCAAAAGCCTTTAATCTTCATGGGATATCTTTTGATTTTGCCGTCGTTCGTCCTTTGATTTTCGGTCCCAAAATGTCAACTTAAGTGATTGGTCACTTTTCGTCGTTGAGTCAAAGTTTGGTTCGTTGTGTGGTCTTCGTTTCTATCTTACTCGGCTGGCTAATCATTGGTTTTTCGTCTTTCTTTTTGACCATATGCGCACGACCATATTATTTTCCACCTTATCAAGGAACTCATTTTCTTATGACCAATTTTTTATTCAGTAATTGAGCTTAAATCCACTTTCCCTATGAAGATGTAATGCAAGCAACAATTTAAAGCAAAAGAACACAAGTATGACAACAAAGTACGGATATAAAACAGAGAATCCAGACTTGGGAGACTACTAATAGCTCGGTGTAGTTCTATCCTAAGGTAAGCAACTAGGGTTCACTACATGTGGTTTAAGTTCTAGAGTTGAGGTAACCAGCAAATTCCTCGATCCTCACCCATTACAGGCTCATACGGATGAGTTCGGTTCAGGGGGACACATTTCCCACATGTTTGCACGAAAGTGAAAACTTCACGAAAACATGGGTACGGATGTAATCCCGAAAGCGATTCACTATCTTGCACGAAGGTGAAGACCTCACGAAGGAGTAGTTTCCCACTTCCACTTAAAAGGGTAGTAATCAAAATGCATATGGATACAAATTTACACTAGCAATATCACATAATATAATGTCACACAAAAGATGCTGAGGATCGCATGTTAAACAAAATCGAAAATTTTAAAGTTTTCAAAAAGGACCCAAAAATAATCAATTTTGGCTTGACTCTCGTTTAATTTTTAAAAAAGTCCCCAGTGGAGTCGCCAGCTGTCGAAACCATTTTGAAAATGAAGTTTCGAAAAATTATTTTAAAATTTAAAAAATGGGAGTTGCCACCAATATTTTATTTGGGTGTGATTGGATCACCATAAAACGTTCAAAATACATTTAAAAATGTTGGTCTTCGATATCCAGAAAAATAGGTTCGGGAATCGGTTACACATGAGGAAGGATTGGCACCCCCCATACGCCCAAAATTGGTACCGTATTGATTATTTTTGGGTCTTTAATTTGTAAACCTTGAAAGCTCGAATAAAATTTAAAATACGATCCTCGAATGCATGAGCTATGTTTAAAAGAAATCGATTTTGTTTAGAAGTCCCGCTATTTCAAAAAGATCGGGGAAGAAAATTACGTCCAATGAGTTAGGACATAATATTTCGAGATCCAGAAATAACGAGCTTTCCTTTGTAAAACTTTTTAAATTTTAGGAAAGGATATTCGATTATCTCGATTTAAAGAAATGTTGCACCTAGTGAGTTAAGGCGTAAATTTTTAGAATCGGAGATAAGGAAACATTGCCTCGATTAAGGGTATTCGATTATTTCAATTTGAAGAAATATTGTACCTAGTGAGTTAAGGTACAATATTTCAAAACTCGAAATAAAAGAATATTGCCTTGATTTTAAAGTTTTTTATGAAAACAATTTTGGAAACAAATATGCGAGTTTAATATGAACGAGCAGTTAAATGTGGATATTAAATAACACGAAGTAAAATAATTAAACAGATAAATGATATGCAAAACTCAAAAATGCAAAATACGAGTGCATAATAATTAAAAATTAAATGTAAATATTGATGAGGAAGAAAAATGATGCAATCGAAGTTTGAAAATGAGACTTTTTGGATACTCGGGGGTAAAATGGTAATTTTGGGAAAATTTAGGGTTAAAAATGAAATTTTAGACATCCAAGGGTAAAACGGTAATTTTTAGAAAAATCGGGATAAAAATGGAATTTTTGGACCTCCGGGGGTAAAATGGTAAATTTTAGAAAAATTAGGATCAAAATAAAATTTTTGGACATCTAGGGGTAAAATGGTAATTTTTGAAAGTTTCGGGATCAAAAATGTATTTTTTGGAAGTTCGAGGGTAAAAATGTAATTTTTGGAAGTTTCGGGGTCAAAAATCAAATTTTTGGAAGTTTGAGGGTAAAAATGTAATTTTTAGAAGTTTTAAGGTCAAAAATCAAATTTTTGTAGAAGTTCGGGGGCCAAAATACAATTTTTAGACAGTTTAGGGACCTCTAGGGCAATAAAACCAAAAATGAGTGACATGTGGCAACCCTTCAGGCATCCTGAAGTCAAAGGACTAATTTGAAAACCATGAAAAATTTTTGGGCTGATTTTATAATTAAACAGAACTTGATTTAAGTATTAAATTAAAATAAATTTAAAACAAAAGGGACCATTTGCATAAATAAGCCAAAATAGTGACACGTGGCAGCCTCTGGTGCACTCAAAAAGTCAAGGGACAAAATTGAAAAGCAATAAAAATTACAGGGCTAATATATAATTAATTAAAAGTACAAATAAGACTAAATTGAAACAATTAAAAATACGGAGGACTAAATGCAAAAATAACCCATTTTTCAAAAACACGTTGATCCTAGGAGCGGGTCGAGTCAAACCGGTCGGGCCATGGGTATTTTAATCAAAACGACGCCGTTTTGGGGCTGAAACTCAGCCCTCAAAACGATGTCATTTCGAAGGTCCTTATAAAGCCATTTTAGGTTTTTTTTTTATTCATTTTCACTTCTTTTTAAAAAAACAATCAAAAACTCTCTCACCCTCTCTCTCAATCTCCATGGCCGACCGATCCAAGCCCCCTTTCGTCCAAGCGTCGGTCGTTGCACGCGCCTCACCAGTCGTCGCACCTAGTCGTCGCGAACCAACGCATGTCGATCTTCGCGCGCACGCGTTGTCGGCTACCCACGCGCCGCTGTCGCTGGGTAAGAAACTCTTTTCTTCCTTTCATTTTCATTTTTCTTTGTTTTTTCAAAAACCAGATCTGGTTTTGAACCAGATCTGGTCATTTTAAAGCCCCTTTTCTCTTTATATTTTTTTTTTAAAAAAACCCCTCCTGTTTTAAAACCCAAAGAAAAGATCTGGTTTTGCTTGGCAAATTCCCGATTTTGGTTTTTTTCATGCAAAACTGTTCTTGCTTATCTTTTATTTATTTTTTTTGTTTTAAACATTAAAATCTCGTGTTTGCCCAGATTTTGGTCTCCATTTCGCATCCCTGCGCAGATCAGTCCCCGTTAAGGCGAGAATGACGATGATCAGAGGCGGGGGCAATGCGATTCCGACAGCGACAACAGTCAGGGAGTTTCTGTCCTTTCCATTTCTTTTTTATTTTAATTATTATTATAAAAAATTTATTAATACCATTTATTGCTATATTTATTATTAGCCCTATTAATGAATTTGATTTTATTACCTAAACTGTCATTTATATTATTAATGCATTAGTAATATTATTAATATTAAAAAGTCATTTAATATTTATTAGTATATTTAAAACAAAACAATGAATGTAAAAGGGGTATTTAAAACATACATCAATGCATATTTAGAATATGATGCGTTTAGAACTTGGAAGCATAATGGATATTGAATGCCTTAAATGTACTTGGTTAATTTCAAGGTTTGATTCTTTGACTCAGTTTCAGTTGCTTGGTGTCTATTTGAATATCTACTGACGTTAACTACCTCTGTCTTGGTTACCAATTGCTTCGAAATACACTTGCTTATATGGATTGGTAGTGCAAAGGGATTCTGTTTTGTATTGGTTTTTGATTTTGGTGTGTATGAAAAAAGATTTGTAACTGTATATTTCTCCAACATGGGTTCATCTATTGATCTTTTTCGAAATGGTTGGGTCGTCCTTATACAAATGGTTTGAATCTGGTTTTATAACCAGATTTGCCATTGTTTTACATTACTAAATGCTTGTCTATTCTCCTTTTTTGCAGGTTCAGTGCAGTGGCAGTTGTGACAGTGGCGGTGCAAGTTGCTGGTTGAAGAAGATGCAGTCTGGGCTGACGTGGCAGCGCACGATTGGTTGAAGTGGAGGCTGTCAATGCAAGTGGCTGGGTTTCTGTTTGGGCTGCTGTAATTTGGGGCACTTGGGCTAGCAAATTGGGTTTATTGTATTTGGATTTGGGCTAGCCAAATTTAGTCCAATTGGGCTTGTAAACTTGGACTTGTAATTTGGACTTTATTTGTAAATGGACATTAAAATTTACCATAATATTAAATTTAAATTAAATTTAAATCAAAAATAAATTTAAATTTAAAATAAATTTGAATTTAAAATAAACTTAATTTTAAAACAAATTTAAAATGGTTTGGACCCGGTCAAAATTGGGCTCCTACACTATTTATTGTTAAAACCCTCATCAAAACCTTTCTTTCATCGTTAAAAAAACCAAAAGACAAATATAAAATAAACATTAATCATTCAGAAATCTGAAAGTGGGTATGGTTATCGGTTATGAGAAGAAGGCAATACGATAAGATCAATGACAAATGAAATCCCTACGAAAGAAATACCCATATGAAAGAAAGATTTTGGAGAGAGAATAAGAAAACTTTTTAAAGGTAAATCAATGAACAACGAAGCAGACAAAGAAGAAAACCCTAAATTTTGTCTGGTTTTGGGTGGAGAGAACATGAAGAGTTTAGGCAGAGGGAGAGAGAGGGTTCCTATTTTTAAATTAATTTTTTATTATTTCGAATCCAGATGAAAATGTGAGGGGGGAAGGGCAAATTGCAAAACAACCCTTCCCTAATCTGCTCGTGCAGCTACCCTTCAGCCTGCCCCTTGCCACGTGTCGACACATAATTGGTCCATGTGGCAAAATCAATCAAAAATTAACAGTGTTAATGATAGGTACCAGATTGTGTAACGGAATTAAACTTCAGGTACCACACTCAAACAAGTGTCAAAGTACAGAGGTGTAAAATGGCATTATCCCTATATTTATATAATAAATTTACACTTTCACCCCTTAAAATAAAAAAAATCATTTTAAATTTTTTTTAAAAAATAATAAAATCACAAATTAATAAATGATACAAATACATTTTTTTATTTCAAAACTTTATAATTCGATTTTAAACCTCCTAAAAAATTCCAAGATTTACCCCTAACCTTATTTAAGATATCAATCTCTTTTTCATTTGTAACTTAGAAGTAGTAAAAAGAGAGATTTTTTTTGAATCCTGTGTGTTGACCTGATGATCAAGGGTGTTTATTGTTCCAGATGTAGTCTGCATTTGAATCGTATCAATCGGGTTATTGTTAGGACTTTACACTCCCTTTATAATTCACCAAAAAAAGAAGAAAAAAGACTTTTTTTTTTATTTTCAACTTCACTTATGATTTTATCTTTATAGTGTTTCTTAAATCAAAGGTAATGTATGTAATTGTAAATAAATATATTTTCTTTTTTATATAAAATAATATATTATAGTAATTATATTATAAATAAATAAAATAAACACATAAAATAATAATATTATTAATTAAATCATAATAAAACAATAAATCATTCAAAATGAGTGTTGTTTTTGTAAAATGTCTAAAACTACTCATAACCCCTCCCTAATATTTGTAAATGTGTACATTCTCTTGCACTGACAATAATACCAATGCTAACACTCAATCAAAAACTTTAAACAAGTTTTAAACTATTTATTAAACAACCTGGTTTATAAATATAAATGAGTTGAATATACTTTGTTCATATTTATTTAATTTATAAGATTTAAATTTTATCCATGTTGTTTTAATTGTTTTTATAAACATAAACACACACAAATTGAACTATTTATCAAAAGTTTTGTTCATTTAGCCCTAAGTGAAACTTTAATACACGATAAAAATTCACTCAAATCACAAAATGGTATCTAAATTTTATTTTTTATTACAAGTGATACCCTAAATTATATTCCATTATCCAATGTAGTATCTAAACATTTTTTTTCTTACTAATGATACCTAAACTACATTATATTACCCAAAGTGGTACCTAAATTATATTTCATTACCCAAATTATTTTAGCGTTAAAAAAAATCTTTTAACCAATAATTTTGTGACACATACTATTTTTAAATTAAAATTAAATTAAAAGAATAAAATTAAATTTAATTAAAAAAATCAAATTTAATTATATTAAATCTATTCAATTTTTTTACACTCACCCTCATTATTTTTTTTTCTTTTAATGCATTTTTTAAAAAACTATTAGATAACTTGTCTTTGCAATTCTTATTTTCTTTTCTACTCAACATCTTCTTAGTAATTGTATTTCATGCTTTATCTTGTTTTTCTTTTATAATAGAAGGTCTCTCAACATTAATTATTTTATGTAAAGTATATAGAAAAAATTACATAAAGTTATTTTTAAGAAAAATAACATATTTATTTAGAACCGAAACAGAAAAAGAATTGAAATTGATGTTTAAAAATGGAAAAGATGCTTGTCGGAATAAGAGTTTTGTTGCAAAAAAATAGGGTTTGAATGAAGTTTTCGACAAATTCTTGAATTTTTCATTACTAAAGTTTTTGGTAAATAATAAAAGAGATGAAAATATTTATAGTTTTAAAAGAAAAAATTTTAAAAAATTTAAATTTTTTTAGTTAAAAATTGTCATATATCTCAAAATGATTGGATAAAACAATATTTTAATGGTTGTGATAATTTGGGTAACTATATATTGCTTAGTTACCATTTTAAGTAAAAAAATATAATTTAGACACCAATTTGAAAAATGATATAATTCAGATACTATTTTGTATTTTAAACTTAAAAATTCATAGGCTATTTAAGTGAAAAAAAGCTAAAGTAGTGAAAAGTAAAAACGAAAAAGGAGCTCAAAGCTAAAGTAGAAACTAAAGGCTTAATGATCAATTTGGCCATTAACGTTTGTATGTTTTGTAAAAATGATCTTAATTGTATTTTTGAATTTTTTTGCCATCAACCTTTGTTCATTTTTTAATTTACTTTTTGTAACAGATTTATTAAAAGTATTGTTAAAAATGTTAACAGGGATGATCCATGCTTAAACTGTGTATTACTTCGATTGAGCGAAAAAAAAGGGGGATGATGTGTAATTTCATATACGAAATATTTTTAATGAGATATAATTTATTACTAAGATTACCCAATAAAATAATTACATGTGAAAAATAATAAAATAAATATATAAATAATACATTAAATTAAAAAAATAACTCTTAGTTTAATGAAAATAAATGTAATTATTTAAAAAAATTAACTCAATAAAAAAACCTTTTAGTAAACAAACGCATGAAAGATTGAAATCTTTTGAAAGAAAAGAAAGATTGAAAGCTTGAATTTATTCATTAAATTTGTTAGAAAAAAGCAGATTGAAAAAAGAATAAAAGTTGATAGCAAAAAAAGACTAAAAAATACAATTAAAATCATTTTAACAAAACATGCAAACGTTAGTGACCAAATACATCATTAAGCATAAACTAAAACAACTACCAACTACCTTACGTAAAGAGCTGGAGAAGAGAGAAGTAGGGAACCTAACAAAGGGACTTCAAAATCTAATCAACCATCCATTTATTTTTATCATGTCAAGTGATAATAAAATTAATGTTTTTTGAAATAAGATTTCCAATTTTGTGGATATAAAAAACAGCATTAGAAAATTTTTTTATTTTAAAAAAATTCAATTTAGTTAAATTTTAAATTTAATCAAAATTCAATATAAAAATCAAATATAAAAGAACTCAGATATATAAAAAAAATTGTAATAAAACAGTCAAATCAGTGATGGACTAAGAGGGTTGGCAGGGATCCTGATCACCCCTAAAATAATTTTTTTTTCATTTTAGGCCTTTTATAATTAATAAAATTTTAAATTAGTAATGGTAAAATTGTACTTTGGTCCCCTAAAAATGATAAAAATTTTATTTAATCTTTTAAAAATTATAAAGATATAGACTATTAAAATAATAAAATTGTATTTTTATTATCGTAAAAATATATAATTTAATTCCGTCTAAAAAATAATTTTCTGACTCCGCCACTGAATAAACTCAATGTAAATTATCTTTTAAGATGAGATATTAAATCCAAATAAAGCTCAAAGATTAAAGCTTGAGATATTTATAAATTGATAAGTTGAGATTTGGTAAAAAGAGAAAAACTTACTCCATCGACATTGATTATGAGTTCCTGAAATATGGAAAGAGTAGATGTAGGCGTTGAAGAGGACAAGACATTAGCCATTAGAAAAATACATTATTCTCACGTTTATTTACCAATGAACACATTGCTTGAACACCAAGTCAGCCCTAGGAAAATGTTGTCAAATTTATCAGCTTTGAAGCAATTCCTATGTGATATTCAAGTTTAAGTGAGCCTTTGCCCACATCTAATCTATTTACATTCATCTTTAAATTTATATGTTATGACTTGACTTAGTTCATTGGATTATATCGTAAAAAGAATAATTTAAAATAATTATATTTTGTATAATTGTTATATACTAGTCATCGTGAATCCAAGTCCTAAAAAGGATTCGAACCTCCGACCCATAACCCGAATAATAACGAGCTTGCAGATACTGCTCGTAAGAAGGGCTCACGGACACGATTCGTAGAAGAGAGTTTGTGAGCATACCTCACAAGAGAGGGTCGCAAATTGAGCTCGCAAGAGGTTCCCACGTATCTTAGGAGTTCGTGGAAAAGATCACACATATCCCGCAGGCCGTCTAAACATGTGACCAATAGGTATGGAACTCACAAAGGATGTCAGTCCCAGAAACAGAAAGGAAGCCAGTACCAGAGGTCATGGATGCAGGCTATAGAGCTCGTAAAGAATGTCAACATTAAGGACAATGAATGGCAGTACCAAAAGTCATAGAGACAAAATAAAATAGTGGATCCCACTATAAACTGTAATAATACCATTAGGAACATGTATAAATATCCTAATATTCTCATAAATAAGATAAAAAAAAATATTACTAAATTACTATTTCGAATAATACAGAACAACTAACTCAATATATCTATCCTCATTCCACAATCTTCTTTTTTCTCGAGCCTGAAAATAAAAGCAAATTAGCTTTTCTCTTTTCATGATTTACAATGATTAAAAAAAACTATATAATTCATTGGGTCAACAACAAAAAAAAAAAGTGTTGAGAGCATAATGTAACACTTCTGGGGACAGATTATGATTTATTCATGTGATAAAGTTTTAACATTAATAATGAAACGATCTTTTTTCTCTTTACAAAAAGTAGTAGTTAGATATTCTTTTCAAGAGGAACTATCATAATTATTAACTACCCTATTTCTTAAGCATTTTTTCCCCTAAGCTTATGCCACGAATGTAGGCTGCCTCTTATTAATTACCAACATATGATTTTTTTTCATCAAATATTTTCATGTAATAAAAAAAAGTGGGTTGGTGATGATGCTTGAATTTCATCACTAATTATTGTTAAGATAATTCAATATAAGGAGAATTTATATTTTTTTATTAAATATAAAATTAGTACTTAAATTTATTTATTTCTCTCATATTGATATATATATTTTTACACTCAATGAAAATGAGAAAAAAATGAAGAGAGTCGAGAGAAACGATGAAAAACACGGTGAGAGTAAAGGAAATTTCACCACATGAGTGATAAAATTTTTATGCAAATGAAATTAATTCATGTAGTTTGTGTGTCTATTTTGGTTTACACAAACATATCCTTAAAATTAGTTGTGGAGTCAGAAATTTTTGTTGGAGGGTCAGAACTAATTTGAATAGTTTTACGATAGTAAAAATGTAATTTTACTATTTTAATAGTCTATATTTTTATAAATTTTAAAAGATTAAATTAAATTTTTATCATTTTGAGCGACCAAAGTGTAATTTTATCATTATTAATTTAAAATTTTATAAATTATAAAGAATTTAAATGAAAAAAAATATTTTGGGGGGCGCAAGGCCCCTATCAACCCTTTGGCTCCACTGCTATTTAAATGGATGTTTATGCTTAACTTGTTCCTAAAGACGACTTTATGTTTAGGGGTGCTTAGATCATCAAGTTAGTAAAATTTTTGGATACTTAATATTCCTCAAAGGATTTTTGTTGGTTTAGTAAAGAACTAATTGAAGAAAAGAAAAATATGAATGAAAGGAATGATTTAATTCATTAACAAAGCAGACCTTATATACAAGTCTCAAGTAACAACCTCAACAAAAAAATTAAACTTCTACTCCTACTAGCAAGCTAACAAATCTCCCTAGGACTTAGTCTTACTAATAAAAAATACCTTCGTAGCCCTTGAGACACTAACATTCTCCTCCTGACTCAAGTGTTGCAGAAACCAAGTTTATTCCTAAAAAGCTCAAATAAACTAACATAAAAAATAGTAAAAATTATTGTCATCTAATCCTATGATCTGCAATAAACCAGTTTCTTCTTGCAGCTAATAATTCTTTTTATCAATTTTACATTTTGCACTAAAAGTTTTATCACCTTACCAACTAAATTCTTAAACTCAACAGCATCTACAGATGTTAATTCTTTCGCATTTGAAGCTTCTTCAGTCGACTTTTGATTTTGGAAACATAGCCCACTATTCTCTTCAGAAAGTTGCACATGTTCCAGTTTTAGTTTGTCACTCTCGGTCTCTTGAGATTGAATCTTTTTTCGTAGCTCCTCAGTATGTTTTCCAGATATTTCCTGTGCAAAATATGATAGTTTATCATTAGAGAGAGATGTCAACTGTTGCTCCAAAAGAGTTACCTTTGCATGCATTTCCTTATTCTCAGAACACTTGTTTCGCAATTGTTCTTGCAGGATACGATTATCTATCGATTTTATCTTAAGCTTAAAACTCTTTTCATTATATTACATCATCAATTTCATAATTGTCTTAACTTTCTCAGTAAGAAAGTCCATTTGATCTGATATCATTACTCCATGACACTTAGATGCCACTTGCTCCTCCTCGAATGGATTCAATAAGAAACTCTTCTTATGCATCTTGATCTTAAACAATTCATTGCCACTAGAGTAATGGATTAGACACATTCCTTCTTCAAACATCACTTGGATCCTTTCTCTATCAATTGCCCACTGATGGTATTACAAATGGCATAGATTTTCTTCTCAATTTAGTGTTTAAATTGTCTCTTTTGTACTTCATTTAGCATGCATCATTAGCATTTTATAATTAGTTTTCATATTTTTCCAATTCATTGATAGTTAGTTTAAAGTTTTGTTATTTTTTGTTATTTTTATACTAATGTTGATGCAAGCAGCCGAAATATTGCGTCTTAATATTGTCAGTGCAAGAGCTCAACCCAGAAGGTCAATATAGAAAGAACGCAATCACAAGATCAGCTTGGAATTGCGACCAAGAGATGTCGCCGCATTGAATTTGAACATCAAATGAGTAGAACAAAGCTAAATTTACATCTGGAAGCACCAGCGCAGGAATATCATAGGTGTCGCCACAATTACAATATCAGATTACGCCTAGCAGTGTAGCGACAACCTGCAGATCTTTGAAGAAAACATGTAATCTGCTTGAGTACACAGCTGTACTCTAACTAACTTTGACAGCTGCAAAATCTAGATCTGAATCTGAGAATGGAGGCTGAAATCTGCAATATTTAGAGGCTATAAATAGACAAACAAAGAAAGAAAAGAAATCATCAAGAGCAAGGGGATTAAATTTCGAAAATTCTGTGTGAATTAAAGATTTGAGCTGGAATTCGGGGAGTTGATGAAGCAAGTCCGCAACTGCTTCTGACGAGAGGTGCTTGATGCCGAGCAAGAGGAACAATTAGAGAGTAGGCCTAGTAGTTTAGAGATAGTAAGCTTCGTTGTACTTTTTAATTCTTCTTAAAAGATGATGGATTCTATTGATATTAAATGAATACAAGAGTATCTTTTGATGTTAGATCATTTTGATTCTTACTTAACACTGCTTATCCGTTTATTCTTGGATCTAACCGCTCTAAACACGAGAGTGAAATTACAGAACACCGACATTGAGAGATGCGACGACAGGTTAGGTTAACAAGTGGGTTAGGTGAGAGCTGCTCGAGACTAGGATAAATACCAGTTACTTGTTCTTGGATACACATCGTTACTTGCACCGAGAGGTGAAGTGATTGTATTTGAGTCGGGATTAAGTAGGGAGCTATTGTTGGTAAGAACCCAAAGGGACTTCATTCTAGCGATAATTCATCTATATTTTACCTTGTCGACGCATCCAGCGTTGCGACTTAGCAATATTCAGTAAACCATTTCTACCCTTTACACTTGGTTTCATTTATATTTCATGCATTTAAATATTCAGCATTCAACACTCAACATAATTGGATTTGTTTTCAGTACACTGACATTTAATCTCTGAAGTTTAACTCTAATTGCGTTGACATTGATTGACTATTTTAGTGTGCAGATCTGACATATTACACTGACATCAGTACTCACATTACCTTTAATTTCAGTATTGATTGCTCCGACAATTAGACATTAAAAATCCATTCCTCGTGGGATCGATATCCGATAGATTTGTCTATTAACTATACTTGCATTGACATGTGTACGCTTGCACAATCGTTGTGTCGTAAAAACGCCGATCAAGTTTTGGCCCCGTTGCCGGGGACTTGCGTTTGTTTAATGTCTACTTTTTTAGTTGCAATTAATTTTACTTACTTAATTTTTAATTTTTACTAATCTATTATTATTATTTTTTTAATTGTTTTCTTTTTCAGATTTTTTGTTGCATGTCCACAAGGAGAATTCCTAAGGACATTGTAAGCTTTGATTCGGAGCTTGAGAGAACACTTAGGAGGAGAAGGCAAGAACAAAGGAAAATGGCTGGTAATAACAACATCAATAATTTACCACCAATGCTATTACAAAATGACATTCCTCCAGTGCTGCCACAAGATTTACCACCACCACGTCCATAAGAAGAGCAAATACAGAATAGGACAATAAGAGATTTTGTTGTGCCTGTACTCAATGATCTACAACCAAGGGTTATGAGACCAGCAATTCAGGTTGGTAACTTTGAACTGAAACCGGTGATGTTTCAGATACTCAATTCTAATGGGAAGTATTCAGGTTTTCCGCATGAGGACGCACGAGAACATTTGAAATCATTTGTACTTATTTGTGCATCATTTAGTTAACACGGTGTCCTTGATGATGCCTTGAAGATGCAATTATTTCCTTACTCATTGTAGGGAAAAGCACAAACATGGTTCTTAGGATTGTTGGCTGGATCTATCACAACCTGGAATGCTTTAGCAACGCAGTTTGTTTTAAGATTTAATCCGCCGATAATGAATGCAAGGTTGCGAAATGACATCACTGCATATCATCAACTTGATGATGAGAATTTACACACAACGTGTGAGCGCTACAAAGCATTGCTTCGACGATGCCCAATGAATAGAATTCAATAAGAGACCCAGATTGAGATTTTTTATAATGGTTTAAATGCTCAGACAAGAAATCTTATCGACGCATCGGCAAATGGCCCGTTGTTGGATTGTACATACGATGAATTTGTTCGAATTCTGGAGAGGATTGTTCAGAACGACTACCAATATCCAATCTCTCGCTCTACACAAGTGAAAACTAACCCTGGAGTTCTTGAATTAGATGCTATTTCTGCATTGTCAGCGCAGGTATCTTCACTATCCAATATCATAAAGAATATGAAAGGAACAAGCGACGTTGCTCCTACACAAGTAGCCCAGCAATTGGATGCGTCGATATTTTCATGTGAAATTTGTGGTGACAACCACAACTATGAAGACTGCCCACAACATGCAGTAAATGCATACTATGTTAACAACATCCGAGAGGGTTCATTTGGTAACTCTTACAATAATCCCTCGCAACAACCTTGGGGAAATCTAAATACATCCACATATAGATATAAAAATTATTCAAATGAAGGAAGTTATAGGCAAGGAGGTTACAATAACAGCTAATCGCAGAACTACCATCAAAATTCACAAGTAAATTCCCTTACTGAACCAATGCAGTCACCTAGTCAAATATCATGATTGCAGCCACAACCATCTGTACTACCACAAATGCAAGGACAACATCATCAACATAAACAACAGTAATTAACTCAACCTAAGGTAGATCCTATGGCTGCTCTTGAAGCGATGATGTGCGAGCATATCACATGAACCGAAGCAATAGTGCAAGGTAATTCTTCTTCTATACAAGTATTAGAAGCTCAACTTGGACAGTTGGCCTTTAATCTCAGCACTAGATTATCGGGTACTGTACCTAGTGATACTGAAAATCCAACGCAAAGGGGAAAGGAGCATTGCAAGGCAATCATACTAAGAAATGAGAAATAGACGATAGGATTAAGTAATTCTGATCAAGACCATGTCGAAGTATCCACTTCGCAGTAACAAGAAGAGGTTATAACTGAAGGAAGTCAAGCACAAAATAATGCTGAAGAACCAACTACAGTACCATCTCTGCCTACAGTCTGTGCAGATAAGTTGTCGACACAACCATCATTGCCGAAGCAACAGAGTTATCCACAACCACTTACTGCAACCATACCTTTTTCATTTCCACAACATTTCAAAGAAAAAGTCCATGAAAAGGAATATCAAAATTTTGTTTCTACTTTGAAACAATTGCATATTAATATACCTCTAATAGATTCTCTTGTGCAGATACCCAGTTATGAGAAATACATGAAGGAGCTTTTATCAAAGAAAAAGAAGTTATCCGACATCGAGATGATTGCGCTCATAGAGGGATGCAGTGCTGTAATCACAAACAAGTTTCCAACCAAGATGAAAGATCCTAGTAGCTTCATAATTCCATGCTCCACCGGAAATCATTACTTAAGTAATGCTTTGTGTGATTTAGGAGCTAGTATTAACTTAATGCCTTTGTATACTTTTAAAAAGTTAGGAATCGGGACGATAAAGCCTATTTTGGTGACATTACAAGTGGCAGACAGATCTCTAGCACAACTGAAAGGACAGATCAAAGATGTTCTTGTTCAAGTTGATAAGCTGGTGTTTCCTGCTGATTTTATCATTCTAAACTGCGAAGCAGACAAGGAGGTACTCATTATTTTGGGAAGACCATTTCTAGCAACAGGATGAACACTTATCGACGTGTTTAAAGGAGAACTAGTGATGCGTCATAATGATGACCATGTAACTTTCAGTGTATTTGGAGCATCACCATCCGAACCCAAAGAAAAATGTCACCACATTGATGTGTTGGACGAGGTTATTTTGAAAGAATTTCATGCAAGGAGTTAAAAAATGTGACATCTATCGATGATACCTAGCTGATTGTCAAGACAAAGAGGAGGTAAATAATTGTGAGATGCGTAGAAATTGGCAAATGGAATCTTTAGATTGACGTGTTGGACGTGGTTATTTTGGAAGAATTTCATGCAAGGAGTTCAACATTGTCTGAGGATGATGCGTTGACATCTATCGATGATATCCTAGCTGATTGTCAAGACAAAGAGGAGGTAAATAATTATGAGATGCTTAGAAATTGGCAAATAGAATCTTTAGATTGACGTGTTGGACGTGGTTATTTTGGAAGAATTTCATGCAAGGAGTTCAACATTGTCTGAGGATGATGCGTTGACATCTATCGATGATATCCTAGCTGATTGTCAAGACAAAGAGGAGGTAAATAATTATGAGATGCTTAGAAATTGGCAAATGGAATCTTTAGATTTGTCCAACAAGATGATCCCAGCATTTAAACTGTCCATTGAGCAAGCTCCTACCTTGGAGTTAAAACCATTGCTGATACACTTGAAATATGTTTTCCTTGGTGACAATGAAACACTGCCTGTCATTGTCAATGCATCCCTCAACACAACACAAGAAGAGAAGCTTATCGCAATCCTGAAAGATCACAAGAAAGCCATAGCCTGAAGCATTGCAGACATCAGAGGCATCAGTCCTTCTTTCTGTATGCATAAGATATAGTTAAAAGATGAAGGGAAGCAATCCATTGAACAACAACAATGACTCAATGAGAAAATGAAAGAAGTGGTAAAGAAGAAAATTATCAAATGGTTGGATGCGGGCATTGTATACCCTATTTCTGATAGTAACTGGGTAAGCCCAGTTCAATGTGTGCCTAAAAAGAGTGGTTTCACAGTTGTGACTAACGATAAGAATGAGTTAATCCCTACTCGCATCTCAACTGAATGGCGAGTGTGCATGGATTACCGACGATTGAATGTGGCCACAAAGAAGGACCATTTTCCACTCCCTTTCATCGATCAAATGTTAGATAGGCTAGCTGGTAAAGCCTACTATTATTTCTTAGATGGATATTCGAGATACAATCAAATAGCTATTGCGCCGAAAGATCAAGTAAAGACTATATTCACGTGTCTTTTTGGAACCTTTGCCTTCCGACGGATGCCATTTGGGTTGTGTAATGTGCCAACAACATTTCAGAGGTGTATGATGGTGATATTCTCGGATATGATTGAGGACTCACTCGAGGTATTCATGGATGATTTTTCAGTTTATGAACAGAATTTTGACCAATGTGCCGACAATTTGGCAAGAGTTTTAAAAAGATGCGAGGAAACAAATCTGGTTTTGAATTGGAAGGAATTGTTCTTGGTCATCGCATTTCTTGTCAAGTATTGAGGTCGATAAAGAAAATGTTGAAATCATCGAAAAATTACCACCACCTACCACAGTCAAAGCAATAAGAAGCTTTCTTGGACACGCTAGTTTCTATATACGATTTATTAAAGATTTTTCCAAGACAGCTAAACCCTTATGCTCATTGTTAGAGCAGAATAAAAAGTTTATGTTCGATGATACATGTCTGAGTGCATTCACATCAATAAAAAAGTAGTTGGTACAAGCTCCGATTATCGTCGCATCAGACTGGACGCAACTATTTGAATAATATGCGACGCTAGTGATTTTGCTGTCAGAGCTGTCCTAGGCCAAAGAAAGGATAAGGTATTTCATTCTATTTATTATACTAGCAAAATACTAATCGAAACGTAGGTTAATTACACCACGATTGAGAAGGAGTTGCTAGCAATAGTCTTTGCCTTTGATAAGTTTCGTTCTTACCTTGTCGGCACAAAGATTACAGTTTACACGGATCACTCAGCATTGAGATATCTTTTCAACAAAAAAGACACCAAACCTAGACTCATTAGATGGATCCTACTCCTCTAAGAATTTGATGTTGAAATCAGAGATAGGAAATGATTTGAGAATCAAGTAGCTGACCATTTGTCTCGGTTGGAAAGTGGGAGTGAAAATGAGCAAATAACTCAAATTGTCGAAGCATTTCCTGACGAGCAATTATTCGTTGTGGATACATCACCATGGTATGCTGATATCATCAACTATCTGGTGTGTGAAAAGCTACCTATAAGTGTAACTGGTCACAATAAAAATAGGTTCATACGCGTTGCTTCTAAATATCATTGGAACGAGCCATACCTATTTAAGGTATGCACCGACAATATAATTTACCGCTGTGTACCTGAAGAAGAAATGACGTCAATCCTGCGACACAATGCCCTGTATGGAGGTCATTTCGGTGGAACAAGGATTGCTGCAAAAGTCGTACAATCAGGATTCTATTAGCCCAATATGTTTCGAGACCCTCACAATTTTGCACAATAATGTCATCGTTGTCAACGCACTGGTTCTATATCTCGACGTAATGAGATGCTCCAACAATCTATCATGGAGGTAGTGCTTTTTGATGTTTGAGGTATAGACTTCATGGGACCATTTCTGAACTTTTTTGGAAATGTATATATTTTAGTGGCTGTTGATTATATATCCAACTGGATTAATGCTATTGCGGTTCCAAAAGATAGTGCTGAAATTGTTTCACACATACATCCTCACAAGGTTTGGAACCCCGAGAGCATTGATAAGCGACCAATGTACTCATTTCTATAATAACCAAGTGGCGACTACATTGAAATGATATGGTGTGAAACATCGTATAGCTACCACGTATCACTCACAAACTAATGGTCAAGCCGAAGTATCCAACGTCAAATTAAAGGTATACTTGAAAAGGTGGTTAATCCATCTAGGAAGGATTGGTCAATATGGTTACATGATACATTGTGGGCACTTCGCACCGCTTACAAAACCCCATTGGGAATGTTGCCATATCAGCTAGTGTTTGGAAAATCTTGTCACCTACCTGTCGAACTTGAACATAAACCATGTGGGCAATTAAACAGGTAAATTTGGATTATGATGCTGTTGGAAAGAAAAGACTGCTGGACATCATGGAATTAGAAGAGATCCAACGCCATGCTTATGAGAATGCTGTGATATATAAGGAAAAGACAAAGAAATGATATGACAACATCATTTTGCGTCGACAATTTCATCTTGGTCAGTTGGTACTCTTGTTTAATTCACGTTTAAAATTGCATCCAAGGAAATTTCGATCAAGGTGGTCAGGTCCTTTCAAGGCTGTCGAAGCATTTCAAAGCGGTGCGGTGACAATCGAAAACTTACATGATGGACAACAATTCAAAGTGAATGGCCAACGTCTTAAAGACTATGTGAGCCCAGATGTTCGAGAACCAGACGAAACCATCAACTTGGTGACATTTGAATAATGTCAATGCATTTCTTTATTTACTTTCAGTTATTTCAGTTTCTGTTGTGTTGTTTCATATTCCTAGCAGAAATAAAAATCATCTTTTTGTCGACGCATTAAAGCACAGATTATCGGTGCATTTGTGATGAGTCAACATTACTTTTTCGACAAGAATCGCGCCGATTGATTCTTTCTTCTCCCAGCCATTAGATTGAAACAAAATTGGTACAATCTGCAGCTTGGTAATTAATGGCTGTAGACGCAATGATTCCCCGTATTTTTCCACTCATTACACTTAGGTTATAAAATCCCCCATTGCAGTTATCTTTCTCTTCATAATCGTCATTATTACTGTAACTTATCTCTCTCATTGTCTGCAAATTTCCTTTTTTTTTTAAAAGAAATATCCCTCTGCAATCTTTATTTTTCTCTTTTATTTTCACCATGGCTAAAACCCGCGCTTTCAAAAACACTCTTAAACCCTCTTTCAAAAACACTCCGACCACCCCTATTGAGATTCCATCCGCGACACCACCGCCTTCGTCCATAGGCCCGATCTTGCTTCTAACGATTGCGGCCAAAGACAGATACCACAATATCATGCTCAAACGCAATATCCATCCTGAACAAGGCCTCCAGCTTTCACCACACTTGACCCTCGGAAAACAAGTCCACCACACTATCAGTCGCTTAGGGTGGGAATACTTTTGCGACCATCAATCTAGCTATTCCCCTACTTTAGTTCGAGAATTTTGTGCTAATTTAGTGGACAAAGAGCAAGAATTTGTTTTTGTTCGAGAGGGGCTTGTACCATAGAGTGCGACACATATCAATGTCTTACTACAGATACCAGAACGGGTAGATAGTCACTCGCCCTTCATGAATAATTTAAACGAAGATAGCCCGACTGAGATGATGAACGACCTTTACGTCGATAATGCTTCATGGACGGGCAGTGGGTTCTACAATTTTACAATGCATAGACGTTACCTAATGACTTTCTGTAAGGTATGGTTTCACTTTATTAATAGTCGTGTGATGCCATCCACTTACAGTACTATGGCCACATTGGACCGTATGTGTTTGTTGCATTGGGGAGCTTAAACATGCCCAGATTGTAGAAGCTGTTGGAAAGCAAAATGGTATTCTTCCTTTCCCCTCTCTTATTATGCTTATTTGTCAACATAAAGGTATTGTACCAAAAGATGATAAGGAGGTCGTGGAAAATAAGGGTCCAATCAACGATATATCAGTTGAGAGGATGACACGAGGCCAAGATACACTTGTGGCCAAGGAAGCTTCGAAAAAGAAAGACAAGAGAAAAGGGAAAAAGAAAGAAGAATAGACTAATGCCCCCACAGATCCACAAATATTAAAAAGACTGGCTAGTTCGTAAATCCACCTTGACCGTATTGATACGCGTACAATCCGCCTCTTGAGTGTATTAGACGATTTGGATTACAAGAAGAATATATTTTATGCATACACAAAAGCCTAGAATGAAGCCATTGTCGCTGCATTGCGTCACATCAGCACCAGAGCACTGCCAGATTTTTCATCATTCCCTGATATCTTCTATCCTATGCACCACTCCTCATCTGACCAGCCTACTACTGATGGTAAGCCTACTCAAATGCCAACAAGAATTCACATATCTGATGATGAAAACAACGAAGGGCATTCAAACGCTGAGGAGGATTGCTATCGTAATATTGCTGATGTGTTCGAGGATGAATTCTCTAACAGTTAAGGCGTAAATATGGCTAAAAGAGCAGCTGTTGCAGAAGAAGATGTCGATGCAGTCGAATGCACTGACACTGGCCAACTGAACTTGAGCAACATATGGAAGAGGAAGCCAATCAGGGAGGAGATCAAGAGAAGGATGAAGAAAAAGAAGAAGGAAAGGAAGAAGAGAAAGAAGAAATAGAACCTACTGAGGTGCAATAAGAGAAGGAACCCGATGCCCTAACAATGATCGTGGAGGACGTTGTGGGAGCATCTAGCTCAAAAGAGACTCGATTTACTATGAGTCAGGCTGAAGTTGTCACTGGCGAAGTAGAGGAGCTGAATCCTCTCACTATTGTACTGTACATAGCACAACTCATCGAAATCCACCTATCTAACGTGACAATTGATGAGGCCGTCACCCAATCGGCCTAGGCAAAGCAATCCACTGAGTCGGATGGTTAAAGAGGCGCAAGGGCAAGAAAATGAAGAAAAACCATGATGAGGAAAAACGCCCGAAAAAGAAGAAGAAAACCAAAGCAGCCTCTGCATCGACTACTACTGAATAACTTGGTACAATCCTTTTTAGTTAACTTTCTCGCATTTTTATTATGCCTGCATTTTTAAATGTTGTTGCATTCAATTTAGTTTAGTTCATTGTAGCTGCATTCCCATTAATTTTGTATATCTATATTGTCAGTGCATTAGGGACAATGAAGACATTAAGTTTGGGAGGGATGCTAATATGACTTGGAAATGCAACTACACCTTCTTATTTGACTTTTATTTTGTTTCTTTAGTAATGAAAATTGACAAAATTTCGACAGAAATGTGCCTACAAATTTTTATTTTGATGCGTAATTCTTGAATTGTTTGAATGCTGATGTGGAGATTGGATGAGTATGAATGAATGATGAGTCTACTATTTTGGAATGAATAATTGAATTTGTTTTAGTAATGAATGAATAGTATTGGTGTTGAATCTTGAACTGACTAATCAGTACAGCAACATTGTATGAATAAAAGACACTCCAATATGAGTGCATTGTGACTTTTAAGGGAGAACACTCCACTGCAGACAAAGAAAAGAAAACTTATCTAGCCAAAGACTGTAACTGCAAGAGTGTGTCTTAACGCAATTACATGCCTCCTAGGGGTTTGTTGCACCCTATCGTTACTACTCAGGAACAAAGGTAGAGTAATGCAATGACATCTTTCAGTCACTTTTAACATGAAGAAAGAAAGAAAAATAAGAATAAATTGCTGAAGTGGTTCAAGGTAGGTCAAGATTCGATACGTGATACTAACATTGATGAATTGCAGTTTCAAGTTATTCATGTCTGTAAATTGTCAACACATCATTCTATTATATGAATGCAGTTTAAACATTAGAAATTTAGAGAATTCAAGTTGTATGAATACTGATTACGGTGACATTTCTAATTGATACTTTGTTAACTTTTGTTTACTTGAGGACAAATAAAAACTCAAGTTTGGGGGTGTGATGGTATTACAAATGACATAGATTTTCTTCTCAATTTAGTGTTTAAATTGTCTCTTTTGTACTTCATTTAGCATGCATCATTAGCATTTTATAATTAGTTTTCATATTTTCAACTCATTGATAGTTAGTTTAAAGTTTTGTTATTTTTTGTTTATTTTTGTACTAATGTCGACGCAAGCAGTCGAAATATTGCGTCTTAATATTGTCAATGCAGGAGCTCAACCCAGAAGGTTAATATAGAAAGAACGCAGCCACAAGATCAGCTTGGAATTGCGACCAAGAGATGTCGTCGCATTGAATTTGAACCTCAAATGAGTAGAATAAAGCTGAATTTACATCTGGAAGCACTAGCGCAAGAATATCACAGGTGTCGCCACAATTACAATATCAGATTACGCCTAGTAGTGTAGCGACAACCTGCAGATCTTTGAAGAAAACATGTAATCTGCGTGAGTGCACAACTGTACTTTAACTAACTTTGACAACTGTAAAATCTAGATCTGAATCTGAGAATGGAGGCTGAAATCTGCAATATTTAGAGGCTATAAATAGACGAACAAAGAAAGAAAAGAAATCATCAAGAGCAAGAGGATTAAATTTCGAAAATTCTGTGTGAATTAAAGATTTGAGTTGGAATTCGGGAAGCTGATAAAGCAAGTCCGCAATTGCTTCTGACGAGAGGTGCTTGATGCCGAGTAAGAGGAACAATTAGAGAGTAGGCCTAGTAGTCTAGAGATAGTAAGCTTCGTTGTAATCTTTAATTCTTCTTAAAAGATGATGGATTCTGTTGATATTAAATGAATATGAGAGTATCTTTTGATGTTAGATCATTTTAATTCTTAATTAACACTGCTTATCCGTTTATTCTTGGATCTAACCGCTCTAAAAATGAGAGTGAAATTGTAGTACACCGACATCAAGAGATGCGATGACAGGTTAGGTTAACAAGTGGGTTAGGCGAGAGCTACTCGGGACTGGGATAAATACTAGTTACTTGTTCTTGGATACACATCGTTACTTGCACCGAGAGGTGGAGTGATTGTATTTGAGTCGGGATTAAGTAGGGAGCTATTGTTGGTAAGAACTCAAAGGGACTTCATTGCAGCACCAATTCATCTATATTTTACGTTGTCGATGCATCCATCGTTGCGACTTAGCAATATTCACTGAACCATTTCTACCTTTTATACTTGGTCACATTTATATTTCATGCATTTAAATATTCAGCATTCAACACTCAACACAATTGGATTTATTTTCAGTACATTGACATTTAATCTCTGAAGTTTAATTCTAATTGTGTTGACATTGATCGACTATTTTAGTGTGCAAATCTGATATATTGCATTGACATCAGTACTCACATTACCTTTAATTTTAGTATTGATTGCTCCGATAATTAGACATTAAAAATTCATTTCTCGTGGGATCGAATCCGATAGATTTTTCTATCAACTATATTTGCATTGACGTGTGTATGCTTGCACAATCGTTGTGTCGTAAAAACACCGATCACCCCTACTCAGCAAGTTTTGATCAATCTTAGGTACAACCAGAGTGTCTGAGATCAACTTAGTTCTATCAGAACTCTTTATTGCCTCTCTGTCTTTTTCCTTCACTTCTAGGCATTCTCCATTTCTTATCCTTATTCTTGACTTCAATGAACTATTAAGGTCTTTAAACAACTTCTCATCACAAGTCATATTATTGGTGTAACCACTATCAACTAACCAACTGTCACATAAAGTGTTTGATGAGAAACAAGAGACAACAAATAGATGGTCATCTTCTTCTTTAAGAGCAGCATGTACTCCACCTTGTTGTTGATTTATTGGTTCCTTATAGAACCTCTCAATGTGCCCCTTCAAGTTGCACCTTCTGCACTTCACATCCGGCCTTCTCCAATACTTGAAATGGGGATGATTTTGTTTACCATAATACTTATATGAAAAATACTTATTATAATTTCCAGTACCATTACCTTTTGCAACAGTTGCTAAACCACTATTGCCATCACTCTTCTTCCCATTCCACTAATGTTCCTCTTTTTTTTCGACCTGCTGCATCTTAGCTTTCAGTGCTCCTTCTATGCTTCCTTCTTACCTCATTAGCCTCCTCTGCTCTTGTGCTTGTAAGGCATAGATCAACTCCACTACTCTCAATTGAGTCAAGTCCTTGGTGTTCTCAAAAGAGGTAATTGTTTCTTTATATTTCTCAGGCACAGAGACAAGTATTTTCTACACCAGTCTAGAATCAGAGAGATCAGTCCCAAGAACTCTTACATTGTTGGCAATATCTATTAGCTTGTCAGAGTATTCTTTGATTGACTAAGACTCTTTCATCTGTAGCCTCTCAAATCCTCTGATCAAGTTCAACACTTCATGCTCTTGATCCTCTCATCTCCTTGATACTCAGCCTTGAGGTAGTCCCATATCTCTCATTCGCTGATCCAAAAGTCATAATTCTATTGAATATGGTTGGTGAAATCGAAGCAGACAAGACTTTGCCTTAGCCTTCATGGTGGTTCTTTCCTTGTGAATTTTGATCTGGTTCATAGTTGGATTATTGGGAAGTGGAGTCACCTCATAGTCTTCCTCGACAGCTTCCCAATAATCACAACCCTCCATGTATGCTTGCATTCTCACAACCCATACTTGATAATTCTCTCCATCAAACGCAAGTGGGGCTAAGACAAACATGTTACTTGATCCCAATTCCATTTTCCTTAAAACCTGACAAGTGCATCTCTCAATTTTCTCTCAAAATTCTCACAAAACTTTTCTCATAGGTCCCTCAAGAAAAATAACTCTGATATCACTGTTGATTTAGCAAAGAACTAATTGAAGAAAAGAAAAATATGAATGAAAGGGATGATTTAATTCATTAACAAAGAAGGCCTTATATACAAGTCTCAAGTAACAACCTTAGCACAAAATTTAAATTCCTACTCCTACTCCTACTAACAAGCTAACAAATCTCCCTAGGACTTAGTCTTATTAATAAAAATACCTTTGCAGCCCTTGTGACATTAAAATTTTTGATACTCAATCTTTTAATGTGAAAGGAAAAAAATTGTATCCCTAGAATGATTTCCCCTTAAAAATTTTCTATTCTCCACCTTTACAAGTAAGGGTAAAAAATCATGTCTTTGAAGAGGCATTGCTGTTATTTGGCTCATTGGTGTTTGGAGATTGACCAATGTGGAGTTGTTATTTGGATGCTAATGTGGAGTTTGTTGGAAAATATGGACATCACATATATAATAAGGATAATTACATGTTATTATTTACTATCATAATAGGTTAGTCCAAATTAAAAGTGATCTAATTTAGTTAAAGTTTATTGGGCTTTAATTATTAAATAAAGTATGAGATAAATATGTATCGATACTCTAGTAATTAAATTCTAATTGATGACTAATTCTTAATTAATGATGGGCTGCTTAGGAATTAGGACTATGTGCCAAAGTTATATATCCCATCTTTGAAAAAGAGAGAGCCACCTTCTCAAGATTACTTGTGTGGTAATTTGGAAGATCAAAACCTCAACATCCAAAAATCTCCTAGAATCCATAGATTCAGGTACGCTTCCGCATCTGGTTCTTTTATTATTTTGTTCTTGATGATTTGACATGACAGATCTTGATTTATGATATCTTGATTTACGATTTTAACAAGTGGTATTAGAGTCAAGTTATGTTGAATAATTAGGAATTGATTAAGTTTCTTTTTTTGGAATGATTAATTAATGAAATTTCATGGATTTAATATTTTTGTATATATATGTTGATCTTTGAAAGTTTATGTTAAATCTTGATTATTTTGAAATTTTAGGGATTTGATATTTCAACTAATTGAGATTTATGATGAAAAAAAGAAAATTTGTTTTGCTGCTCTTCATCGACCAATAAATCGTTTATTGCTACTATTTTATTGCCAAGTTTTGCTCCAAATAATAGTTGAATTCTCGCCAGAATAATTGATTCAAATCGCCACTAAAATTGGTTGAGTTGCTGCAGTTATGTTATATTTCAGTGACTTGCTACAAATTTAAAGCCATTGTAATAATTGTTTTGAGTGAATGCTAATTGTTGAAGGGAAAGTGGGTTATTTTCGTTTCCTTGACTTCTTTTAAAACATAAATATTATGTTTTTATTGAAAATTGTTAAAAGAATTTCGGTGAAAGCATGTGTTATGTGCCTTTGATTCAATTTTCTTTTTAAGTTGTTTTATATATATGGCGTGAGATCATGTCATGTTTGTGAGAATGACAAATTTCAAGTGTTACATTGGTTCTTGTAGTAGATTAAACTCAGTTTATTTTATTGTTAATTTGTTACAAATATGAATTTTTCCCAAAATAGTTTAATACATATTTAAATAATTTAATTTTAAATTTGATTCTATAATAGTAGGTTAATGAATTTATGTTATTATGCTAGAATGTTGCTATATATATTTTGGGGTTTATTTATGTTTCAATTTCTATTTGATTATTTAGCAATTTAAAGGTGTATGAGATACATGTTAATTTATATATATATTGTTGATTCTATATAAATATATAATATATGCATGTTTTGGAAAAGTATATAAATACTTATATATATATACAGTTATCTTTTAATTTGATTGAAAGATGAAATTAAGAGAAATATTTTGAAACAAATAAATTTGGATTTTGGTTTTGGATTTTAATTAAGGATGTCTAATATTTTAAATAGATTAGTTGAAACAAAATGCCTTCAAAGTGACCTCTTTTGCGTAGATTAGTTTATTTAAAATATCAAGATGATTATATGTTTTTGTGATTCATGCGTTTATTAATTGACCCAAAGGTAAATTATAAGGTACTTTATGTGAGCAATAGGTTAGTCCAAAGATTAATTTATTGTTTGACATAATTTATTGTCAATGTTTGATTACTACAATAAGAGTACTGCTTACAGTTAGTATTATTGTCCAAAGACTTGATATTAATGTTGTGTTTGGTATCTTGAGATGAGATTAGCCATTATTTTGAATTTATTGTTTACTTATGAATATTGATGTGAGCTTATGAATATTGATGTGAGCTTGTTTTTTGTTCAATATCCAGCTAGTTCATCTTCTGCTGCCACAATATCTGCTAATATAAATTCTATACCCATGCTTAATGGGACTAATTTTAAGGAATTGAAAAGGCACTTACTTATAGTGCTTGGTTGTATGGACATAGACATTGCACTAAGGGAAGAACAACCTGCACCTCTCACTGCGGAAAGCACCCCTGATGTTAAAAGGGATTTTGAGAGGTGGGATCGTTCAAATCGCATGAGTCTAATGATTATGAAACACAACATTCCAGAAGCCTTTAGGGGTACATAATCTGAAGAGATTACTAAGGCCAAGAGTTTCCTTGACGAAAAAGAGAAACGTTTAGCAAAGATAAGGTTGAGATGACATCACTTTTGACTTCTTTGATGTCTATGAAGTATAAGGGTCAAGGAAATGTGAGGGAGTACATTATGGAGATGTTCCATGTTGCTTCAAGACTTAAGGCACTTAAGATCGAGCTTTCAAAGGAATTGCTTGTTCTTATGGTTTTGGTATCGCTTCCTGCACAGTTCAATCAATTTAAAATTAGTTATAACTGTCAAAAGGAGAAATGGATTTTAAATGAGGTCATTTCTCATTGTGTGCAAGAGGAAGAAAGGTTGAAGCGTGATAAGTTTGAAAGTGCTCATTTGGCCAATGTCCCAAAAAAAAAGAAAAGGAAAAATTCAGAATGAAGCTGCTAAGGGTCCAGCTCAAAAGAAACAACAGCAAGCTACAAGGAGTTGTTTCTTTTGTAACAAGTCTGGTCACGTGAAGAAAGAATGTACCAAATATCATGCCTGGCGTAAAAAGAAAGGTATAATTCTTAATTTGGTCTGTTCTAAGGTTAATTTAGTGTCAGTACCTAGAAACACTTGGTGGATAGATTCTGGTGCTACTACTCACATTAGTGTTTCTATGCAGGGTTGCCTGAGCTATCAAAAGTCAAGTGATGGTAAAAGACACATCTTCTAAATTTTGAGATATATTTGAGGACTTTCATCCTGTCTAGCATAGATAGGTTGAGCTATATTTGAGGAATTACGTATTCCTTTTAAATTGGTCCTAAATGTTGTTGGGAGAGAAGAGACAGAGGCTATAGCCGTCCTAAAATCTACTATTTGTGTTTCTGGATTTGATTTTTCTTCTAAATTTAACCTCCTAAAGGCTATGCTGGTACTTCTTATTGCAAAGGAATGTCTTGGAGGCAATCTTTGTGGCCTATTGAATATCAATTCAATTGTGCCATCTTGGTGTTCGAAAATTCTACTTAGTGAAGTGTTTCTAATTTGAGTTGTGCAACAGGGTCTGTAGCACCTTCTAATTTCCACCTATCAGGAAGGTTGATTTCATGCCATTGTATTTTCTTGGGATTGTGGTATTAGATCTTGAGGTATCTGTTTCTATTAAAATGGTTTCTTCTTTTTGGGCTTTGAAGTAAAACCTTAGTATTGACTATGAAATACATAGCTTTGAAATGGAGTCTATAGACTAAAGTTAATACTTTAGATCTAGGAAGCATTTTGTAATTATGGGTATGAATTTGAAGGGTTAAAGATTGTAAAATATTTTTATTAGTTAAGGAAACCATAAAATTTGGGTAACAATTAAAATGTATTGGGCCAGTACATAGGGTTGTTTCTATAGTTCCTAGTAATGAGTCATTAAACATAACATGTCTTTGGTCTCTTAAAACAATTAAGATTGAAGTATTTTTAGTGGCTTCAACGCTAAGAGGTTTGACACCAACTTGCACTAATCCAAAATGGACAAATTTATATTTTTGTTCTTTGAGTTTATTAATGACGACTTTATCTAATAATTGGATTGTTTCATATTCTTTTTGCATAAGTAAACTTCTTTCTTTTGTTTTTATGATGTAATTACAAAAAGCATTTAAATTTTCAAAGGTTATTTTCTTATAAACTTGGTTTGTTAAACTCTCGAGAGAGTCCAATGATCAAATCTTTTATATATATATATATATATATATATATATATATTAGTCCCATTATTTTTTATTAAAACTTTAAATATATGCAACTTAACAATGTTATAAATTACATAATACATAAAATAACATATTATAAATTTCAAAAATTGGACTTGAGCTCTAAATATGGGAGCTTCAACCTAATCAATATTTTAAACTGATCTAATTTTTTTGTTGAAACCCATTTTTCAACTTTAAAATTTTGATCAAAACCCTTTCAAACATCGAATTAACCTTCTAAATTGGACGAATAATTCGATATTTAAACAAGCAAGACTTGGAAAGGCTTTTTAATTTTTTTAACAGATAGTGTAATTTTATTTTAATTCTAAAGACCACAAACCTCAAAATAAAGACAAGTGAACCAATTAAAGTAAGCCACATAATATAAATCTTATAATAAAACACTTACTCAACGAGTCTTAATTGATTAAGCATAGTTATAATAATTTGTTTATGCTTTCATGTTTTAAATAATTATTTTGGGATTTTATTTTCATTAAAAAAATAGCAATTAGCAAAGATGGGTTAATTTAACCAAATATGCTGAAAAAAATTTGAGAAACTATGTTGATTTTTTTAAAAAATTATTGATCTACGTTATTTTTGGAGAGAGAAAGAAAATGCGTCGCAGTAAAAGCGCTCCTTGTAGGATGCATTTTCAAGAGAGAGAATAAAAACGCGTCCTATAGGGCACGCTTTCACTTTGGTAAAAATTGTTTTTGTTTTTTTTTTCTTGCAGTTGGAAAGTAAAAGTTTGTAGATTTATTTTTTTCCTTGTTTGAGATGGTTATAGTTTTAAGGAATGTTTGAATTTATGGTGGTGGCGTGGAGCTGGGTAACCTGCAAATTTCATCTGCCATGTGAGTATGGAGCCATCACACGGGAAGTTGGATCATTTTGCAACTCAAGGTCCCAATTGACGGTGATTATATAGTTTGAGATTGAATTGTAACTAGGGCTTCAAGTTTACAAAGATTATGCTGTCAAGGGATGGAGCATAAATAGGGTCGAAGTTGATAGTGGTTATGTAGGCACAACAACAAGTTCTTTTCTCATTAGAAGAGGATGCTATATAAAATTCAAAAAATAAGTACGAGGACGAAAAATGCAATGGCGTTTTAGTATAATACCTTGGTAAGAATTCACCTAAAATTCTCAATCTAATTTATGCAATTTATTTCCTTAGTTTCCTTGATCTATAGAAATCGCTTACTTATGTTAATGTCTCTTTCGAGCATAAAAGTAACTAACTCTAGGTTGATTAATTGAAATTTCTTTCTAATTAAAACCGCTATTATCACATTAATTCACCATATGGATTCTCCTATTACATTTGGCTCTAATCTAGTAGATTTATGTCGCCCTATTTCTAAGATTGTATGCAACTCTATTCAACTATGCAAGATCTAATCACAATATGGGTCTATTAAACCTCAAACATGAACTAAAACTCTAGAAGTATTAACCAAGAACAATTTAGAATTCATAATAAAAAAAACAAAGAAACTAGGATTTTATTGCATAAAACCATAAATCAAAGAATAGAATCCATCAAGGTTCATCTCCCCTTGATATTTAGAAATTTAGTTCATACTTGAAAGAATAATCACCAAAAATATAATATAACCATTAAAATAAAAGAAACGCATGATAACTTCCTCAAAAATCAGCTTGGAATCTTGAATCTTGATGAACTGCTTCGAAATCAACTTCAATGAAATTCTTTTGGGTAATTTTCGTGCTAGACTTAGATGATTGTTGCCTCCTCCTATTATTTCCTTATATATGTCTTCTTAAAGTTCCAAAAACCTAAAATTTGAAACTTCCTGTTATCATCGTACACGGTTCCCGAAAGTTACACGCCCTAGATACACGTAATCACTTAAAAATGTACTAAGAATAAGACTAAAATATGTTACTTTTGACACTTATCACCAACAATCTTTTCTTTTGTTTGAAGACATTCCCGAAGGTATTTTATTCCATTGTGATAGGAAATTTGTGAAACTTTTGATAGTGTGCATCAATTGAGAATTTCGATCCTTACAAAAGGAATTTAAGATGTTTGGAAAATCCGAATGGTTGAGCCACATTTCTTGCAATCAGAAAGGGGTGTTTCTCTTATTCCAACCTTGGTTGTCCCAGGTAAGTAAGGGCGGACAATGCTTAAATCTCACTCTTGGAAGATGACGAACACAAGCATTAGGTAAATGGAGTTTCTAACTTGGGTTGGTTAAAACATAGTCAATGCATTCTTGGATGAGATAGTTTGCATTACGAAAGTTGGTCCAAGTGTATTTCGGTCTCGAAAACCCCAAGTCGATTAAGCTACAATCATTTATATAATCTTGGAATTCTTGAATTCTTCTTAGAGAGCGGTTGATCCCCTTCCTTAGAATCTAATGAGATTACCTTATTAAAATCACCCGCTACTAGTGAAGGTAAATTATGAAGCTCGGAGAGAGTGACTAATTTTTTCCACAATAATTTATGTTCTTCTAGCTTAAGACTAGCATGGCTAGCAAATAAAAGCCATTGAGATTGGTTAGCATGTACCTTGACTACCGCATTATCTCTTTTTCATTGTCACAAAGGTTTTCAGTAGTAACTACCGTAGAGAGCCAGAGGCGTCATATCTATGGGCGAATCCAAAGGGCTGGCAAGGCCCCCGACCTATCTTAAATAGAAAAATTTTCATTTAGGTCTTTTAAAATTTTAAAAATTATAAATTAGTAAAGGTAAAACTTCATTTTAACCCCTTAAAATAATAAAATTTTGATTTAATTCTTTAAAAATTGCATTGTTATTATCGTAAAAATTAAAATTTAATTTCGACCCTGCTAAAAAAATTTTAAAGCTTCGTCCCTAGCCATATCCCTCATTTATGTCCATCAATGAATGTGTCTTGCCATGTATCAAAAGCAAGTCTAATCCATAATTGTCGACACTCTTGATGCTCGAGTCTTCATTTCTGTGATGATCATAATTTACGGTTTAAGGATACGAGCCATTTCACAAATTGTTGGGATGAAATCTGAGTGACCCGCCCCTATACAATTCCAGACTAGGATAGTCATCAAAGTTCAAGTACCTGTCACAGTGCAGGCGGTCTTTGTTTGACTCCAACATCTTCTTTGGAAACATCTCCGGTTTGTGCAGCAAGTTCTATTGAACCTATATCTGCAGTGTGCTCAAACAGACCCTGAACTTCTAAATTGTGTTCTCTACTTTCGAGATAATGGTTGTTTGCAGGTCGCTGGTTAGATACATCTCTGTCCACCCGTTGCGAAAAACTACTATCTATATCCTGTTGATCCACGGGTAATTGACTATGTTTTTGCCATTGAAGGAAGGACGGACCCCTTGATAGTGAATAATTTGCCCTCAAAGACGGTTAAATAGTGCTAGCAGTATTAGGGTCCGTGGAACTTGGCAAGTGGGGGTCTTTCGGTTCCCTACTACTCATGAAGATTCTTCCCTCTCATTGCCTTTGTGAAATTTATTTGTGATGACTCTTGAGGGGGAGACCCTCTCCGTTGTCCTGGCTGGTGAAGCTTTCTTTGGGGATGATATGTAGGGGACTGTTAATGAAGGCAGAGGTTTGAGGAGAGGTGGTCTTGTTAGGGAGATGGTTGGGAAACCTCGAGTTGGCCATGCAGAGGCACATCCTTTGGGTTGCATTCAAGCCCCTTCGTTCCGACTTATCCTAGCTTCTAGAGTTCCTATTGAAGTGCCTTCTTGGAGCCATAAGGGGAAGGGTGTTGCTGGGAAAGAACTAGGTGAAGGTGTGTCTAATATGGTAACCGGGGAAATGGACACGTACCATTTCAAGTTAGGTTTAACAGATTGTTTAAAGGAAGAGAAAGGAATGTATGAAATAGTAATGTCACGTCATTTGTATATCTTTTCTAATAGTTTAATGCCACATTAGTATTTTCATCTTGAAAAAAATCAAATTCAAATGAAAATATTAAAATTCAGAATGAAATTGTTGGCGTGGTATTAAATTATTGGAAAGGAATAATATCCCTATTTCATACAATCCTTTCTCGAAGCTAAAGAAGGCAATGTAGCGATTGAAGGAGAGATGATAGGGTGAGGTTAGCAGGTGGCGAGGCCCGACGTACCCTTTCTTTTTCATTTCAAGGTTTTGTTTTTGATAAAACCGTTCACGTGGTTGGTTTGCATGGTAAAATCCATGAAATTTTCATTCGATGTGATAGGGTTTATTAAAGCTTTCTTGTCAGCTTCGATATTTCCCCAAGATTGACCTTTCTTTTCTTCATATTTATTGATGTTAAAGCTTCTTGTCTTGTCTTTTATGTATATGGTCGACGGTAAAGGAGCCCATAGCCTTATCATCCCTAACCTTTGTATTGTCATCATATTTTCCTTCAGTATAAACCTTACTTCTCAACTCATGGCCTGCTAAAAAAGCTGATTTATCATTTCGTTACTTTATTCTATGATCAGCAGGAGAGAAGTGGAACGATGAAAATGTGCAAATTTACATAATCATATTCAAGTAATAAAGTGACAAGTAATGTCGAGTATCGTACCCACAAAGATTATGCTATGAAAAGTATTTATGAAATATTTAATCAACAAATTGGTTAGGAACAAGATAATATTTGTGAAGGGTATTAATCTAAACTAAATTAATTTAAGTTAAAAATAAAAATAAAAATGATTCCAATGCACGATTTCTAGGTTTTAATCAGTATGACATAAATGTGTTAAGTTAATTGCTCAATTACTTAATTAAATCTAAATCATGTTCATGCTTGTTACGAAATACAATTCATGGCAACTCAGTATCTTACTAACTTATGAATAACATTACTTACAAAAATCAGTTTATCTCTTGAACATACACCTATGTCAATACGACCGACTAAACTAATCTTTGATAAGTAAATGTGTTATGACACATACATACTTTATGAAATAAATTTATCTCTTGAACATACATCTATACCAATACGACCGACTAAATTAAATTCATAAGTAAGTAAAGGATCAAGTGAAGTAACAACATACACCTATATTGAAATAATTTAATCACAAAAATCCTGCAAGTTATTCAAGGATGTGTATTCTCCAATACCATTGCAATTTTAACCCTCTGCTTCCTTAGAAGATTAAGCATGCACAAATTAAATAGTGTGTCCATTAATCACAATTTCAACGCGCTTAAATGATTAATTCAATAGTTATATCACAAGGGTAATGCAATAATAACTTAGGCTTGATAATATTTAATTAAACAAAATATTCAAGGCCTATGACAAAATAAACATGATAAATAAATAATCAAGAAATCAACACAATCAACCCAACACTTAAAGAAATTTAAGCCATTTTAATTAAAGAAACAATAGCATTCATAATAGCATTCATCATAATAACAATCAAGAATCTAAAAGAGCGAAAAAGAATAGGATTAAATCTGACAATTTCTCAAGAATTGCTTTTGCATTCTTCGTCATTTTTCTTCGATTCTTCCCAGATAGAGGTCTCTGATGAACACTCAACAAAGCTATTTCAAGGACTGAAGAACCACTCTTTTCCAAGACAGGAAATTGGCAAGGGAATGGAAGGGAAAATGGGATGAAAGGCTAGAGAGAAAATGAGAGAAAGAAGAGAGAATGGACAAAATTGGTGTGAAAAATGAGGTGAGTGAGGGTGGTATTTATAGGTAGGAGTTGGGGGATATATTTAGTAAATAAATATCATCCACCAACATCCCTTGGCCCACCATGAATGGGCAAAGTTTGACAAGTTCAAACTTTGCTAAATTTGGCTTGGGGTGAATATTTGAAACCACCAAAAGTGGAGGGGTTTGAATGAGATTTAGGAAAACTTTAGGGGCTGTTTTGTAAGGTTAAAAATTCAACATATTCAGTTGATTTGGTCAGCACTTGGACGGCACATGGGCTAGCTAAAGTCAAGGTGGTTCGACCCTCGATTGCATGCACTTTGAGTCACTTTACTACAGCCTTTATAATTTATTTTTAACCCAATTTAATTGAATTAAAAATATAATTATAAAGCATAATTTTGATTTATGTTGGGCCGACCTTGGTTGGAAAAATAATCTCTTAGCTCTTCATCGACTCGGTGTAAAAATTCCCTCAACGGTTCAAACTGTCGGTAGTGTCTGTCGGGCCGATTTTCACCAATTGTGCAAAACTGTCAAAAAATCATCAAATTCATGATTAATATTTATAAAAATAATTAAAAATCAATATGTTGGAAATTTTAGCATAAATTTATTATTTTATAATTAAATTCTATTTTCCGACATTAATTACTTAAAATTTGCATGAATTTGAGTTAAAAAATATATGAAAAAATCTATATATTGTCATCGTTCCACACCCCCGAAATTAATTCATTGCTCGTCCCGAGTAATGCAGGGAGATAGGATTTGAGGTTGTGGCTTCACTCCATTCCATTGCAACTTCAATGAAGGTTGAGATGTGCTACTTGCTTTACTCTGCCCTTCTGCCATTTTAAGGATATGAGAGTTGTTGTTCTATCATGTCATTCTCTAGGGATATGACCTGTAGAATCTGTCTTATAGGCCTCTATCTAGGCCATGAAATTAAGATGTCATGATCTGAGTGAATCAAATGCTCTTGTCTAAACGTACATGAATGATGTTGATATGTATGCAAAGATGTCCTATTTTAGAATGATTTTCTGTTTTACTCCTTAGATCCACATTGTTCATCATTTGCCTAAGTTTCATCCCTGATATACCACCATGTCTTCTTTTCATGTCTGGTGTCCTCAATATGAAATCCAAAAGGCAGTCATACTTTGAGCCACAGTTTTAATGTCCTTTCGACCCTCGGATTTGGTTATTTCCAATTGGTAGTCCTATTTCAGGTCCCTATACTTTTTAGAAATTTTCTAAAGCAATATGTAGAAATCCTTTTGTACCTTATATCGTCTAGTCCATTAACCATTATTTCAATGCAAAGAATGCCTTAAACATGAATAAAATTGAAGTTATTGAAGGCAAGGTTTAAATAGGAATGAATAATAACAAACATTGGTTAGGAATATCAATATTGATCAAAAAGTGGGTTTGATTAAATAATGGCTAAATATTACAAACATAGGTCAAAATAGCAAATGTTGGCAAACATCAATCAAAAGTTACTAAGGTGAATAAAAAGGAATACAACCAGATGCCCCAAAAATCAACATATGAGTTTCTCCGAGCAGACTTGACGAGAACCATTTTGAGCCTGATGTGTATCCATGGAAACTATTGTACCTTATCGATGCCCAGAATGTAACGTCTCTCCATCTTGTTACTTTTGAGAGAGAAGACCATTTTATGCCCAATATTTTGGTTCAAATCTAAGCCTTCCTTTGCAGCTTTTCGACTCAAATCTCCTTTAAGCTTCGAGACGCCCTTTGTGGGTTTTCATCTCTGTCTTTCCATTTTTTTAAGCTGCCCTTTCAGGTTTTCAACCCAAACTTTTGGAATTATTTTAGGCAAAATATTTTTCCATTAAATCTAAGTTCACTGGGTTTGACAGATCCTTGCCATCCATCTCAGTTAAAATTAAAGCTCCTCTAGAAAAGGCTTTCTTTACCACTGTTGAAGCCCAATTTATCCGGGCCCAACAGAATTTAAATTTACTTAAAATTTAAATTTATTATAAATTTAAGTTTAAATTTATTTAAATTAATGTCCAATTACAAACATAAATATCCAATTACAAACCAAGTTCATGTACAAGCCCAAAATAAATACATGGCCCAATTACAAAACTACAGTCCAAATGGCCCAATTTCTCAACATGGACAGATCTAAAATTTGGCCCAAACAGCCCAAATCAAAAATCCTAAGTCAAAACTTAATCTGCTACTGTTGATGCTATTGCCTCCATCTCAACCAACCAGAGGCCGCCACGTCAGCAATCAAGTTGCACCACCAGCAACTTGCCCCTGCACCACCGCCCATCTGCCATAGCCACCACTGCAACCTGCAAAGGAGAAGACAAGCATTTAGTTAGAACAGACAAAATAGAATCATTGTAATTCATAGCTATAAAGCCAGAATTGAAATCAATTATAAGGGGTTACAGATTCAAAAATCAATACACAAACAAGTTTTTTTTAGAACTCAATAGAGAAACAACAAAGCATTCTGAAATTAAAATAGGAAGAAATTAATATCAAGCAGAGAACAGACCAAAGAGTTCAGAGTTTTCAAGCATTAAAGTCATCCAGGAACTTTCAACGAGTGTTTATTTCCATTTATGGTTCGAATTCCTAATACTTTTCCAAATATGCATTAATGCATGCATTGAATACCTCTGTGGTCATTTATTAGTTTTTATTTGTTTCAAAAAATGTGATAAATATATATATATATTAAATAATTTTTAATAACATTAATAATAATAATAATAAAAAGAAAGTTGAAAAGTTGTCCCTGGATTCGATTGGTCACTGTCGGAGCTTCGATCGAGTCCCCTTCACGCCGTCGCTGATGCAGTAGCCCCAGAGGCCGCCGTCCTCACCACTTCAAATAGCAAGACAAAAGCATATCAGATTTGAATAACAAAAAATTAAAACACTTTGTTTTTTTAAAAAAAGAAAATCAATAATAAAAAGGAACAAATTCGAAAGCAAGCATACCGAGACTCGTTTAAAAAAATAATATATTTAAAAACTAAGTCAAATCGAAAAGATATAAGAAGTTTGATTCTTTTTTGGGGTATTCTTACAAAACCAGACTCGATCTTTTGTTTTGAACCCAGATCGAGCCTTCTTTAAAAAGAAAAAATAATGAAAAGGATGAAAAATTTTAACTAAGGAGACGCGTTTTACCTTTCAACAACGGCGTGCGGACGGAGGTGATGGAGGCGTGAGACAAAAGCGATGGTGGAGGGACCGGTCGACGACACAGTTAGGGTGGTCGGCCATGGATGGCATTGAGGGAAAAGGGAAATTTTTGAGAGGAAGAGAGAAAAGGGGATGTTTTTTTTTAAAAATAGGCTGACAAAATGAATTTTTTGTGTAAAAATCTCCTTTTACAAACATTAAAAACGGCGTCGTTTTGGGGCTTGAGTTTCAGCCCCAAAACGACGACGTTTCGAGCTTACCCGTTTTCAGACCCTACCCGCTCCAGAGGATCCGAGTGTTTTTGTTTAATGGTCTATTTATGCAATTGATCCTTCTGTTTTTTTAAATTTTTCAATCTCATCCTTTTTATTTTTTAATTAATTATAAATTTGCCCAACAATTTTCACTCTCTTTCAATTTGGTCCTTAAACACTTTGGAAGCCTGAGAAGCTGCCACTGTCTTATATTTGGCCTATTTATGCAATTGGTCCTTCTCTTTTTATTTTTGCTTCAATTTTGTCTTTAAATCAAGTTTTGTTTTAATTCTAAATTGGCCCAAAAATTTTAAATTATTTTCAAATTAGTCATTTGACTTCAGAATGCCTGAGGAGCTACCACGTGTCACCTTTTTTGGTTTTATTGCACAGAAGGTCCATGAACTGTCCAAAAATTATATTTTGACCCTCGAACTTCTCAAAAAATATATTTCAACCCTCGATATTTTCAAAAATTGCATTTTGACCTCCAAACTTCACAAAATTTACATTTTTACCCCTAAACTTCACAAATATTACATTTTTAACCTTGAACTTTCTAAAAATTATATTTTTGCCCCCAAATTTCATAAAAATTACATTTTTACCCCTCAAACTTCTAAAAATATCATTTTCCCCGAACTTCCAAAAATTACTATTTTACCTTCGAACTTTCAAAAATATCATTTTTTACCCCGAACATCCAAAAAATCACATTTTTACCCTCGAACTTCCAAATATTACCATTTTACCCTCAAACTTCCAAAAATATCATTTTTGACCTTGAACATTCCAAAAATTATCATTTTACCCCCGAACTTTCAAAAATTTCATTTTTGACCTTGAACTTTCTAAAAATTACCATTCTACCCTCGAACTTCCTAAAATTGCATTTTTTATGTCGAACTTATGTTTTCACCCCCCGAACATCAAAAATTACCATTTTATCCTTTGATGCCCAAAATTACATTTTTGCCCCTGATTTTTCCAAAAATTACCATTTTACCCCCGCATTTTGACTTCGTTTGTTTCGCTTCTCTTTCTCTTCAATATTTATATTTAGTCTTTAATTATTTCGTATTTCATATTCTCTTATTTTTGTGTTCATAATTATCTGCTTAACTATTTTCTTTTCATTTAATCTTCGTTATTAATCGTTCACATTTCACGCATTTGTTTTCAAAATTATTTTTTCCATAAACCTTTAAAATCGAGGCAATATTTTTTTTGTGTGGAAACTTCGAGAAATCATGCCCTAACGTGTCGGGTGTGGTTTTTCGTATAATTTACACGAATTAAATATCCTCTTTCAAACTTTTTAAATGCCTTTTAATTTCGAGATTCCGAGAACATCATGCCCTAACGTGTTGGTCACGACTTCAATTCTCTGCAAAATCGAAATGAACGGGCATTCTTTCTTCAAATATTTTTAAGTCGTGTGTCCGAGGATCGTATTTTAAACTAAATACGAAATTTTGAGTTCTCAAAAATATATACGTATACAAATAATTTTAAAACAAAACGAGGCAATATCCTTTCATGTGAAAACCTCGAAAAATCATGCCATAACATGCTGGGTGTGATTTTCGTATAATTCGCATAATTGAATATCCTCTTTAAAAGTCTTTCAAACCGTCCTTCACTTTCGAATGTTCGAGAACATAGTGCCCTAATGTGTTGGACACGACCTCTAGTTCTCTTAGAAATTTGAAACACATGGACAACTTTCCTCAAATAGAATTTTTGAAAATCACGCAAAGTTTTCTAAAGATAAAAGATCGTATTTTAAGTTTTACTCGAGTTTTCAAATGTTTAATAAAATAAGACCTGAAAATTATCAAAGTGGTACCAATTTTGGGTGTGTGAGGGTGCTAATCCTTCCTCATACGTAATCGACTCGCGAACCCGTTTTCTGGATTTCGAAGACCAAAATATTTTTCAAAATGGATTTTAAACGTTTTATGGTGATCCAATCACACCATATAAAAAGATTGGTGGTGACTCCCTTTTTTTGATCATTTAAAATACCCTTTTTTCATTTTTAAATATTGTTCGAGACCTGTTTGTTTTCCCGGAAAATAAACGTTTCGATAGCTTGGTGACTCCACTAGGGAGATTTTTTAAATAAACGAGAGTCAAGCCAAAGTTGATTATTTTCGGGTCTTTTTTTGAAAACTTTAAAAGTTTCGGTTTTGCTTAATATGCGATCCTCGACATCTTTGTGTGATATTATATTATGTTGATATTGCTAGTATAAATTTGCATCTATATGCATTTGGTACTACCCTTTTAAGCGAAAGCGGGAAACTACTCCTTCATCAAGTCTTCACCTCCGATAGTGAATTACTTTCTGGATTACATCCGTACCCATGTTTTCGTGAAGTTTTCACTTCCGTGCAAACATGTGGGAAATGTGTCCCCTTGAACCGAACTCATTCGTATGAGCCTGTAATGGTGAGGATCGAGGAATCTGTTGGTTTGGGTACCCTTTATTCTAGAGCCTAAAGCCACATATAGTGAGCCGTAAGTACTTGCCTTGGAAGGAGTTATACCAAACGTTTTAGCAATTATCCGAGACATTTTCTTAGGTTCTCTGTTGTATGCTTGTATGTTGATATTATTATGTTTTGCTAACATGCTTTGTTTTGTCTCTGTTGCTTGCATTGCATCATCATAAAAGAAAAGGTGTTAATTTAAGTTCGATTACCAAATAGGCAGTTTCATCATGGAAGGCGGATTTCTTGATAAAGTAAAATATGACATGGTTGCGCGCTTATGGTCAGAGGAACAGCAGCGTGAAAAAGGAGATAGTCTGAAAGATGGGCATTTATCAGAGTTTTGGGATTATACTCGGATTAAGGTGACTCAAAACAATTTACAAGAATTAAGAGATATCTTGGGTTAGTGGGATAGCGAGATGAAATAGATGTTCTATCGGGAATATGGAGATTTACCTTACTTACTTGAAGTGAAACTCGACAAACATCTCTTTCGAGCCCTTGCCTAGCATTGGAACCCCGCATATAGCTGTTTTACCTTCGGGAACCTAGACATGATGCCCACAGTAGAAGAGTATACTACTTTGATCCGTTGTCCCAGAATTCAAGTCGATAAAGCATACTCAAAGGATGCAAGTGTCCCGACATTTCCAAAATGGCTGATGAATGTAACCGGGATGAGTGAACAATGGGTCGCGTCTTGGATTAAAGTAAAGGGAGACAACAAGTGTATCAACTGGAAAAGCTTGCGAGATCTAATCTTAACACACCCATATATGAAGAAACGTATTGACATTTTTGCTCTTGGCATCGACGGGTTGATCCTTTTCCCAAAAGCATTAGGGCATGTGGAAGACGCAGTGACAGTATTGTTTGATTGGCTTAGTAAAGGAGTCACACCTGTCCCAGCGATTCTTGCTGAAGCATTCAGATCATTAAGCGCTTGCCGAAGAGAGGTGGAAACTTCGGGAAATCATGCCCTAACGTGTCGGGTGTGATTTTTCATATAATTCACATGAATCGAATATCCTTTTCCAAGTTTTTAAAATGCCTTTTAATTTCGAGGTTTCAAAAATGTCGTGCCCTAACGTGTTGGTCACGACTTCAATTCTCCGCGAAAGTTAAAATAAACGGGTATTCTTTCTTCAAATCCTTTTAAAGCTATGTGTCCGAGGATCGTGTTTTAAACTTTGCTCGAAATTTCAAGTTCTCAAAAAAAGTATATATGTATAAATAATTTTAAAACAAAAAATAAGGCAATGTCCTTTCGTGTGGAAACTTCGAAAAACCATGCCCTAATGTGCTGGGTGTGATTTTCGTATAATTCACGCGATTAAATATCCTTTTTAAAGTCTTTGAAACCGTCCTTCAATTTCGAAAGTCCGAGAACATAGTGCCCTAACGTGTTGGACATGACCTCTAGTTCTCCTAGAAATTCGAAACACACGGACAATTTTTCTCAAATAGGATTTTTGAAATATTGCAAAGTTTTCTAAAAAACGAAGATCGTATTTTAAGTTTTACTCGAGTTTTCAAATTTTTTAACAAACCAAGACCCAGAAATAACCAATTTGGTACCAATTTTGGGCGTATGAGGGTGCTAATCCTTTCTCATGCGTAACCGACTCCCGAACCTATTTTTTGGATTTCGAAGTCCAAAATATTTTTCAAAATGGATTTTAAATGTTTTGTGGTGATCTAATCACACCATATAAAAAGATTGGTGGCGACTCCCATTTTTTTCAATAATTTAAAATACCTATTTTTTCGATTTTAAATATTGTTCGAGACTTGTTTGTTTTCCCCAAAAATAAATGTTTCGATAGCTTGGCGACTCCACTAGGGAGATTTTTTAAATAAACGAGAGTCAAACCAAAGTTGATTATTTTCGGGTCTTTTTTTTAAAACTTTAAAAGTTTCGATTTTGCTTAATATGCGATCCTCGACATCTTTGTGTGATATTATATTATGTTGATATTGTTAGTATAAATTTGCATCCATATGCATTTGGTACTACCCTTTTAAGTGGAAGCGGGAAACTACTCCTTCGTGAGGTCTTCACCTCCGTGCAGGATAGTGAATCGCTTTCTGGATTACATCCGTACCATGTTTTCGTGAAATTTTCACTTTCATGCAAACATGTGAGAAATGTGTCGCCTTGAACCGAACTCATCCATATGAGCCTGTAATGGTGAGGATCGAGGAATCTGCTGGTTTGGGTACCGTTTACTCTAGAGTCTAAAGCCACATACAGTGAGCCGTAAGTACTTGCCTTAGAAGGAGTTATACCGAACCTTTTAGCAATTATCCAAGACATTTTCTTAGGTTCTCTAGTGTATGCTTGTATATTGATATTATTATGTTTTGCTAACATGATTTGTTTTGCCTCTGTTGCTTGCATTGCATCATCATAAAAGAAAATTTATTGATTTAAGTTCGATTACCAAATAGGCAGTTTCATCATGGAAGGCGGATTTCTTGATAATGTAAAATATAACATGGTTGCGCGCTTATGGTTAGAGGAACAGCAGCGTGAAAAATGAGATAGTCTGAAAGAAGGGCATTTATCAGAGTTTTGGGATTATACTCGGATTAAGGTGACTCAAAACAATTTACAAGAATTAAGAGATATCTGGGTCAGTGGGATAGCGAGATGAAACAGATGTTCTATCGGGAATATGGAGATTTACCTTACTTACTTGAAGTGAAAATCGACAAACATCTCTTTTGAGCCCTCGCCTAGCATTGAAACCCTGCATATAACTGTTTTACCTTCGGGAACCTAGACATGATGCCCACAGTAGAAGAGTATACTGCTTTGATCCGTTGTCCCAGAATTCAAGTCGATAAAGCATACTCAAAGGATGCAAGTATCCCGACATTTTTGAAAAGGCTGATGAATGTAACCGGGATGAGTGAACAATGGGTCGCGTCTCGGATTAAAGTAAAGGGAGACAATAAGTGTATCAACTGGAAAAGCTTGCGAGATCTAATCTTGACACACCCAGATATGAAGAAACGCATTGACATTTTTGCTCTTGGCATCTACGGGTTGGTCCTTTTCCCAAAAGCATTAGGGCATGTGAAAGACGCAGTGGCAGTATTGTTTGATCTACTTAGTAAAGGAGTCACACCTGTCCCAGCAATTCTTGTTGAAACATTCAGATCATTAAGCGCTTACCGAAGAGAAGGGGAAGGAAGGTTCATTGGTTGTGCACAGCTTCTAATGGTTTGGTTTCAAAGCCATTTCTGGAAGGCAGAAAAGTTTTCCTGCAAAGTATTCTCAGCCGATTTCTCACCTTTAAGGGAATTTGTCGCCATGCAAAGGAAGCAAAATGTGTCCAAGGAAAAATTGATGGCTATCCTTCTGAACCTTCAGGATGAGGATGTCGAATGGTGCGCGCCTTGGTTCATCTCAGAGGAGATCCTCTATCATTGTGGTAGCTTTGATTGGGCCCCTCTACCCGGGGTAGGGGGTGCCATAGGATATGCCCCTCTGCTCTTGTTAAGACAGTACAAGACAAGACAATTTATTCTTGCGACACATGGCCTAGCTCAGTGCGAGTTCTCCTACAAAGGGTATGATTACAAGAAGAGGGTCTGAGAAATAGCAAATGCATGGAAGAAAGCACATAGAATGAAGAAATTTAGTGCAGACCTGATGACAACACCAAACTATGATTAGTGGAGAAGTAAAAGAGTTAACGATAACATTCCAGCGTCGAATCTTGAAAATGTGTAGCCGGTAGAGGAATATTTGCAAGAGGTTCCATCAGAAATAGACATCATGAAACAAGACTTCGAGGAAAAGAGCGCAGAGTTCGGAAAAAGAATAGAGGTCCTAGAAGAGGAAAAGATGAAGTTGGGGCTAGACGTGGATATACATAGGTTAAAAGCTGAAAAATTGAGGAAAGGCAAATATAAAGCAGAAGAAGACTTAGTAGACTTGAAGAAAGTTTATAAGAAGATCCGTTTGTCTATGAGAATCGCAGGATTGGACAAGATGTCGGAACAATGGGGACAGGAAGTTCAGATAAAACAATACCAAACAGAGCAGTGGAAAAGGAAATTTCAAGACGGTCAGGCTCGAGAAAATGCCCCGAAAGGAGAGCTGTTAGAGAAACAAGTCGAGAAGGCTGAGATGAAAACCCAAATAGCTAGATTAGAAGCAAGAATAAGGGAGTTAGAAGAATTACTACGAAGACATCGTAACCGAAATTCTGTCATAGAACTTAAAGTAAGTATGGTCGAAAGTCAAGATTAAGGAAAAGGGTACAGGAATTAGAGGCTGCACTCCACAACAATGAGGTTCGATTTGAGATCATGGAAAGGAACCTAGAAACCAGCGAATGGTACTCTCGACAAGCTCAGAGACAAGTCGAAGAAAGAAATTATGTAATGGGAAGAGCATTGACCCAAATGAGGGCAAGTCGCTGATCACATGCAAGAGTTAGCTGTCGAAGCTGATATTTTGAGTCTCCAATATGAACCGAAATTAGAACGAAGACAAAAGTTAGTTGGACTTTTTGGAAAAATCAAAGCTCTAGGCAATAAGGCAAAGCCATTTATGTAATTTCACTTTATGTAAAGAAGTTTTTCTTCTGTAGAAGTTGTTCTAATGGAAAATGGACTTAAAAATCAACGCCTTTTGTTGCATTACATACATGCATCTTATTCGCATTGCATCTTTGCATATTTTCGCATAATAATTCTAACTAATTAAAAACTTTAACAGCTACATCGGTAATCATTGAAAATTCACATCGCTATAATACCCGTAAAAAAACTAAGGCCATGGAGCAAAGACTCGAACAAATCCAGAAAGAATTACAAGATCAAATGCAATGGCACATTCAAGAACAAATGAAGGTGATGTGTAGGGAAATGAAAAATCAATTTATGGAAGTACAAAAGAATTTGATGAATGAACTAGCACAAGTGAAGCAAAGCATGGCTGATAAGGGAAAAGGTCCTGCAATTGAGGAAGACGAGGGCCCAATTATTCCCCCAGGCTTCACACCCCTCTATAACCCAGCTTCGCATGAGGTGCTAACACGGGAGGCCACCGTTACTATAAGAGCGCAACAGCAGGCCACTGGCACATCAAGGCCTGCCAATTATCCAGTAGGATCTGGATCAAACCTAGAAGATAATACTGCAAATCTGGGTGTCCCGAATTTTGATGAAATGATGAGGATAGATCTTCCCCGACAAATAGAAGAAAAATATAAACGATTAGAAGAAAAGATTGAAGCAATGCAGGGAATTGAAAATTCTTATGGGATGGACACCAAAGAATTAAGTTTGGTCCCAGATTTAGTTCTCCCTCCTAAATTCAAGGCCCTAGAGTTCAAGAAATATAATGGAACAAGCTGCTCGAAACTCACCTTACCATGTTTTGTAGGAAAATGGCAGGGCACGTTCATAATGACTAACTGCTGATTCATTGTTTTCAAGACAGCCTGGCAGGATTGGCAGTTAGATGGTATAATCAATTGAGCCAAGCAAAAATTCATTCATGGAGAGATTTAGCTTAGGCCTTCTTAAAACAATACGGCCACGTAACGGAAATAGCTCTTGATCGACTCACGCTACAAAACATGAAAAAAAGATTAAATGAGAGTTTCAGACAGTATGCACAGAGGTGACAAGATGTGGCAGCTCAGGTGCAACCATCGCTAACAGAAAGGGAAACAACTATGTTGTTTGTTAACATTCTCAAGGCGCATAATCTCAATCATTTGTTAGGAAATGCCACTAAGAGTTTTTTTGATATGGTCATATCGGGGGAGATGATTGAAAATGCAATCAAAACTGGCAAGATTGAGGCTGGAGAAAACACTAAAAGGCCTGCTCCCAAAAGGAGGGATAATGAAGTTAATAACGCAATTGTGTATAGGCTAAGTTACGCCAAACCATTAGTATCAGGACAGCCTAAAGCCTTGACAAGCAATTATCAAAGTACCCCAAGGCAAGAACCGGGCTTAAGGCCAAAAAGGGAAAGAATTCAATATACTCCCCTTCCTATATCATATGGAGAACTTTACAAAATATTGTATGACGCGCATGAAGTATCTCCACAACGCGTGAAGCCATACAAGCCCCCGTTCCCGACTTGGTACGATGCGAACACCCATTGTGAATACCATGCAGGGGCAGAAGGCCATTCAATTGAGAATTGCCCCGCCTTCAAGAGGCGAGTGGAGGGACTCATCGAGCATGGAATCGTGAGATTAGAAGAACCAACGAAACCCAATATAGCTGGGAATCCTTTGCCCAAAGATAGTAAGAAAGTCCCATGGAATTACAATTGCAACGTAACCATACTAACGGAAGGGGAACTCAAGAAGGATGTGAATCTTGTTACCCGCAGTGGTAAGAATTATGACTCAATGAATAAGGAGAAAGAGATTAACAAAGGGAAGGCAATAATGTGTGAGCCAGAGGAAGAAATATTTAGTAAACCCGAAGCACCCACGAATGAGCTCGTATCTAAGAAAGAGGCAAAAGAGTTTTTAAAGTTTCTAAGACATAGTGAATATAGTGTAGTGGAACAATTACACAAACAGCCTGCTCGGATATCAATCTTGTCCTTGCTCTTAAGCTCAGAAGCCCATCGAAGCGCGCTAATGAAGGTGCTGAATGAAACATATGTAGCGAATGACATCTCTGTCAGTAAGCTAGATCGATTAATCAATAACGTAAGTGCGATAACTTCATTTTCTTCAGCGATGACGAAATACCAATTGGAGGCATGGGATCTACCAAAGCCTTACACATTACTACCCGTTGCAAGGGGTACACACTACCTAGAGTACTCATAAACAACAGCTATGCTTTGAATGTGCTACCGTTAGCTACCCTGCAGAGATTACCATTTGATAGCTCTTACATGAAAGGGTGTAATAATATAGTGAGAGCATTTGACGGGATTGAGAGGAAGGTAATGGGCAAGATCGAAATACCTTTTCAAATTGGGCCAAATACGTATGAGATGGATTTTCTAGTGATGGATATCGGGCCCACTTATAACTGTCTATTGGGAAGACCATGGATTCACTCAGCTAGAGCAGTACCATCTTCGTTGCACTAGAAAGTGAAATTAATAAATGAAGGACGGTTAATCACGATCAATACTGAAGAGGAAATTATCGCATCCATAATAAGTGATTCACTTATGTCAGAATAGATAAGGAGGTTGTGGAATGTTCTTTTCGCTCACTAGAGTTCGTCAATGCAACCTTCATTTCAGAGGGGAGCAAGATACCCGTCCTTACGATATCATCAACCACTAGAATAGGCCTGCGTTTAACAATCGGAAAGGGGACGTTACCTGGAAAGGGGTTAAGAAAATACCTCTAGGGAGCCAATGCTGATAGAAAAGAGGGATCATTATGGCCTGGGGTACAAATCAGATGCGAAACAAAAGAAGAAGGAGCTAGAAAGAAAGCAAGAAAGAAGGAGGGCGAGACTGTCTAGAAAGGAAATTTCGTGGGAACCCATGGTCTTTCCGCACATATATAAGACTTTCGTCTCAGGAGGGGTGATCGACCAAAAGTCGGGGTCAGAAAAAGGGTAAGTGACAATCAAGACTGAAGGAATCTTGAAGGATCTAGGCATCAACGCTATATTTGATGAAGGAAAAGAAGGGAACCTGTCAGGAATCAGTCCATGTGCACCTGAAAGCACTCTGAATAATTGGACTGCGGAGGAACTCCCTATAATTTTTAAGATTTCTTCAGAGTAATGCTCAAAACACCTATTGCTTTAGACTCAAAAGCAATATGGATCTTTTTTGTAAAAAGGGCCTATGATCATTATCCAGTTATTTTGAATGAAAATGCATTTCCATCTTATATGACAATTTTCTTTTTCCTAATTATTCTTTCATCCAACTTAATAAACCATTCATACATATAGAATAAACAAGATTAATTATTCTTTAATACATACATTCTTGACCAATTTGACAGACATACTCATACACATACCATATAATCATTCTTTCATACATTCATTTTGTTCTTTAGACCTCCCTTTCATCCCTCGACAGGTCCTCGAATATCAATAATATGAGTAACCCTGACGCTAACTTAGAGCCTCATTTCGAGCAAGATATGTGTTTAGAGGAGCTTCAGGACCTCGAAGATGATCAAGATTGTAATTTGCCTCTGGATCTGTTAAGAATGATGGAGCAAGAAGAAAGGCAAATCTTGCAACATTCAGACCCAGTGGAAGTTATTAATCTAGGAAACGAAGATGAAAAGAAAGAGGTGAAAATCGGGACAAGCATCTCCTTAGAAGCTAGAAAGGATCTTATCGAGTTGCTTCTAGAGTTCCAAGATATCTTCACATGGTCGTACCAAGATATGCCTGGCCTGAGTACTGACATTGTGGTACACAAACTTCCCATAAAGGAGGAATGCAGGCCTGTGTAGCAAAAGCTCCGAAGGATGAGACCATATATGTTATTAAGAATAAAAGAAGAGGTCAAGAAGCAATTTGACGCAGGGTTTCTCCAAGTAGTTAAATACTCTTAATGGGTAGCAAACATAGTCCCTGTTCCTAAATAATATGGAAAAGTGCGCATGTGTGTGGACTATCGAGATTTAAATAAGGCTAGCCCAAAGGATAACTTCCCATTACCTCACATCGACACCTTAGTCGATAACACAGCAGGTCATTCCTTGTTTTCATTCATGGATGGTTTCTCGGGGTATAATCAGATAAGGATGGACCCTGAGAATATGATCAAAACCACGTTTGTCACATTGTGGGGAACGTTTTGTTATAAGGTGATGCCTTTCGGACTCAAAAACGCAGGGGCAACTTATCAAAGAGCCATGGTGACCTTGTTTCATGACATAAGTTTATGTCAACGACATGATTGCGAAATCCCAAACGGAGGAAAAGCATGTAAGAATCCTGAGAAAGTTGTTTGGAAGGCTAAGAAAGTATCAATTAAAACTAAACCCAGCAAAGTGCACTTTCGGAGCCACGTCAGGAAAGCTGTTAGGCTTTGTAGTCAGCAAAAGAGGAATTGAAATTGATCCAGATAAAGTCAAAGCCATACAAAAGCTACCACCACTCAGTACACAAAGGAAGTTCGAGGGTTATTAGGAAGACTAAATTACATTGCTCGGTTCATTTCACAGTTGACTGATAAATGTGATCCTATTTTTCGCCTGCTTAGAAAGCGCAACCTCGGTGTATGAGACGATGAATGTGAGGAAACTTTTAACAAGGTTAAAGATTATTTATCCAAAACTCCCATCTTAGTACCTCCAATTCCTAATAAACCGTTGATCCTGTACTTGGTGGTCTTTGAAAATTCTATGGGATGTGTACTAGGCCAACACAATGAATCTGGAAAGAAGGAAAGGGAGATATATTATCTCAGCAAGAAATTCACTGATTGTGAGACTCGATACTTGCCCATTGAAAAATTATGCTGTGCTCTAGTTTGGACCACGCAAAGATTAAGGCAATACATGTTGTACCATACCACTTGGTTAATCTCAAAATTAGATCCTTTGAAGTACATGATGGAGTCGACTGCATTAAATGGGAGATTGGCTAGATGACAGATCTTGCTTTCAGAATTCGACATAGTTTACGTCAATCAGAAGGCAGTAAAAGGGAGTACGATAGCAGACTTCCTAGCCAGTAGGGCTTTAGAGGACTATGAGCCAATAAACTTTGACTTCTCGAATGAGGATTTAATGTGTGTTGCGACCGCTGAAGGGGTAACCACAGTAGAACACCCTTGGATATTAAATTTTGATGGTGCTTCAAATGCCACGAGTAATGAAGTTGGGGTAGTCTTGGTATCACCAGAAGGAAACTACTACCCTTTCACCAGTAAACTCGATTTTGATTGCACAAATAACATGGCAGAATATGAAGCAAGTATCATGGGAATCCGTACGGCCATAGAACGGGGAATCAAAGTTTTAGAGATATATGGAGACTTCATCCGAGTAATCTATCAACTCAAAGGAGAATGGGAAACAAGAGATTCTAAGCTAGTGGATTATTGCAAATTGGTTCTCGAGTTAATCAAGGAGTTTGATGATGTCACCTTCCATTATCTCCCACGGGAAGAAAACCAGATGGTTGATGCTCTTGCCACTTTAGCCTCGATGATTAAAGTAAATAGACCAGAAGACGTAAAGACCATTCAAATGAGCATCTATGAGGTTCCAGCTCATTGTTATGATATCGAGGCTGAAGAAGAAGAAGAAAGGGATGACCGCCCATGGTACCAAGAGATTCTTCAGTTTGTAAGAGATCGCAAGTACCCCGAGCAAGCTTCAGAATATGAAAAGAGGACATTGAGAAGACTTACCAATGAATATGTCTTAGATGGGGAAATCTTGTACAAAAGAAGAAAAGATCAAGTGTTGCTGAGATGTGTCGACGTAGTTGAAGCTAAGAAGATCTTAGAAGAAGTTCATGAAGGCATTTGTGGGACACACGCTAATGGTTTCATGATGGCTCGAGAAATAATGAGATTTGGGTATTACTGGTCTACTATGGAAGGAGATTGCATCAATTATGCCAAGAAGTGCCATAAGTGCCAATTTGTGGAGACAAGATTCATGTACCTCCATCGCACCTTCATGTCAAGACTTCTCCTTGGCCATTTTCTATGTGGGGCATGGATGTCATTGGGCCAATTTCTCCAAAGGCTTCCAATGGTCATAGATTTATCTTCGTGGTTATCGACTATTTTACCAAATGGGTAGAAGCAGCTTCTTACGCCAATGTCACGAAGTTTGCGATTAGTAAGTTCTTGAAAAAGGAAATCATCTGCCAATATAGGATGCCAGAAAGGATCATATCTGACAATGCCTTGAATTTGAACAATAGCACGATAGCGGAAGTTTGGGAGCAATTCAAAATCAAGTATCATAACTCATCTCCCTATCGCCCAAAGATGAATGGAGCTGTGGAGGCAGCTAATAAGAACATCAAGAAGATCGTTGCGAAAATGACTGAGACCTACAAGGACTGGCACAAAAAACTATCATTTGCCCTTTTTGCTTATAGAACTTCAATCAGAACTTCTACTGGGGCAACATAGTTCTCGTTAATATTCGACATGGAAGTAGTCTTACCTATTGAGGTAGATATACCTTCTCTCCGAGTCTTGACAGAATTACAGTTAGATAAGGCAGAGTGGATTCAGACCTGAAATGATCAGCTGAATTTAATCGAAGAGAAGAGATTAAGAGCTATCCGTCATGGTCAGATGTACTAGAAAAGAATGATGCGAGCTTACGACAAAAAGGTTTACCCTAGAGAATTTCATGAGGGAGATCTAGTTTTGAAAAAGATTCTTCCCATACATAAAGACTTTAGAGGCAAATGGATGCCTAATTGGGAAGGGCCTTATGTGGTAAAGAAAGCTTTCTTAGGATGAGCTCTCATTCTCACAAAAATGGACAGAAAGGATTTGCGCAACCTCATCAACTCGAACTCGGTGAAAAAAATACTTTGCCTAAAAAAAAGATTGAGATGAAAACCCACAAAAGGGCGTCTCGATAAAAAAAATCATCAGGATGAAAACCCGCAAAGGACGTCTTGAAACCAAAGGTTTTGAGTTGAAAACCCACAAAGGGCGACTCAAAATAAAGAAGCGGGTATGAAGTGACTATCTAGCAGGACGGAGAAATTTCACAGCTTGAAACATCAACAAGGCACTCCAGGTCTTCTAGACACATATCCGAGCTCAAAAGTGATTCTCAGCAAGGCAGCGCAGGGAAGCTCATTTTGCGATATCCGGGGCAACTAATTGTCTTTTGCTGTTATACTTAGGAAATTATTGAATAATATTTCCTTTTTCAATCCTCTCTATTGAATAGAATTTTCAATAAATCACGACTTTATTTCTTCACAATTTTGTTTGAGCATTTTACATCTAAAATAATAGATAATGAACTAATAAATCATATAAACATCCATGAGCATTATTCTAAAATTTTCTAAAAAGTACAGGGGTCTAAAATAGGACTATCAATTAGGAAAAAAACTTGAAAACAAGCAGTTCAAGATTAGCCTAGAAGAAGACAGGGCAACACATCAACAACAGAGTTTGGACAAACGATAGACCATGCCAACTCGAATAATAATATATGAATCTGACATTCATCTTGCACATTCATGTAGTTAGGAGCATTTGATTCATTCTAATCATGACATTCTAATTTAGGCCTATATAGAGGTCCATAGAAGCATACTTTATAGGTCACATCCCTCAAAATGGCGAGACGAATCAAGAAAACTTCGAGCATTGAAGAAAAAGATTGAGACAACAAAGGAAAAGTTGAAATGAAGCAGGACTCCAATACCTTGCCCCGATCATGTGGATAGATTACGATTATCCAAAACAAGTGATGCAGTCATCTTCCTGATGAGATACTGAGAAGTAGAGCAAATCAATGAAACAAAACTCAATGTGAGCGAACCTTCGAACCCCAGCTTCCTGATAAGATATTGAGAAGCAAGTCGAAGTAATAAAATTGTTAGTTTCTTGATGAGATACTGAGAAGTGAACCAGATCCATCTTCCTGATAAGATACTGAAAAGAAGACCAAATCAATAAAGCCAAGCTCAAAGTGAGCAAATCTTCGAACCCCAGCTTCCTGATGAGATACAAAGAAGTGAACCGGATCCGTCTTCCTGATGAGATACAGAGAAGTGGATCAAAATAGAGATGCAGTCATCTTCCTGATGAGATACTGAGAAGTAGACCAAATCAATGAAACCAAGCTCAAAGTGAGCAAATCTTCGAACCCCAGCTTCCTGATGAGATACTGAGAAGCAAGTCGAAGCAATAAAATGGTTAGCTTCCTGATGAGATACAGAGAAGTGGACCAAATTCGTCTTCCTGATGAGATACAGAGAAGCGGATTGAAACAAGCGATGCGGTCATCTTCCTGATAAGATACTGAGAAGTAGACCAAATCAATGAAATAAAGCTCAATGCGAGCGAAACTACGAACCCCAGCTTCCTAATGAGATATTGAGAAGTAGGTTGAAGCAATAATATGGTTAGCTTCCTGATGAGATACTGAGAAGTGGACCAAATTCGTCTTCTTGATGAGATACAAAGAAGCGGATTGAAACAAGCGATGCGATCATCTTCCTGATGAAATACTGAGAAGTAGACCAATCAATGAAACCAGGCTCGAAGTGAGTAAATCTTCGAACCCCGGCTTCCTGATGAGACTGAGAAGCAGGTCGAAGAAATGAAGTGGTTACCTTTCTGATGAGATATAGAGAAGTAAACCAGATCCGTCTTCCTGATGAGATACAGAGAAGTGGATCAAAACAAGTGGAGGTCATCTTCCTGATGAGATACTGAGAAGTAGGCCAAATCAATAACACCAAACCATTGGAATTACAAGCAAATCGAATGAAACTACAGTGGCAAATTTTATCTTTTTGAAATTGCCTTAAGGCAAGATGGAATCACGACACCAAAGATATAGAGAAGTAGATGCAGTGAAATCGAACGGTTAATAAAGCAAAGGGTGGGCTAGTTGAAGAAAGAGCATCAAAGAGATGAGACCTGACAAATTGGGCATCCTTTTGGTCTTTGCTCCATTCAAATTACATAGCAACGAGCAAAGAGGGGCAGCTGTTGAAGCCCAATTTATCCGGGTCCAACAGAATTTAAATTTATTTTAAGTTTAAATTTATTTAAATTAATGTCCAATTACAAACATAAATGTCCAATTACAAACCAAGTTCATGTACAAGCCCAAAATAAATACATGGCCCAATTACAAAACTACAGTCCAAATGGCCCAATTTCTCAACATGGATAGATCTAAAATTTGGCCCAAACAGTCCAAATCAGAAATCCTAAGTCAAAACTTAATCTGCTACTGTTGCTGCTGTTGCCTCCATCTCAGCCAACCAGAGGCCATCACGTCAGCAACCAAGTTGCACCACCAGCAACTTGCCCCTACACCACGGTCCATCTACCATAGCCACCACTGCAACCTGCAAAGGAGAAGACAAGCATTTAGTTAGAATAGACAAAATAAAATCATTGTATTTCATGGCTATAAAGCCAGAATTGAAATCAATAGTAAGGGGTTACAGATTCAAAAATCAATACACAAACAAGTTTTTTTAGAACTCAATAGAGAAACAACAAAGCATTCTGAAATCAAAATAGGAAGAAATTAAAAGCAAGCAGAGAACAGACCGAAGAGTTCAGATTTTTCAAGCATTAAAGTCGTCCAGGTACTTTCAACGAATGTTTATTGCCATTTATGGTTCAAATTCCTAATACTATCAGTTTCCAAATATGCATTAAAGCATGCATTGAATACCTCTGTTATCATTTATTATTTTTTATTTGTTTCAAAAAAATGTGATAAATATATATATTAAATAATTTTTAATAACATTAATAATAATAATAATAAGAAAGTTGAAAAGTTGTACCTGGATCCGATTGGTCACTACCGGAGCTTCGATCGAGTCCCCTTCACGCCGTCGCTGATGCAGTAGCCCCAGAGGCCGCCATCCTCGTCGCTTCAAATAGCAAGATAAAAGCATTTCAGATTTGAATAACAAAAAATTAAAACACCAGGTTTTTTTTATTAAAAAAAAGAAAATCAATAATAAAAAGGAACAGATTCGAAAGCAAGCAGACCAAGACTCGTTTAAAAAATAATATATTTAAAAACTAAGTCAGATCGGAAAGATATAAGAGGTTTGATTCTTTTTTTTGGGGTATTCTTACAAAACCAGGCTCGATATTTTGTTTTGAACCTAGATCGGGCCTTCTTTAAAACGAAAAAATAATGAAAGGATGAAAAATTTTAACTAAGGAGACGCGTTTTACCTTTTGACGACGGCGTGTGGACGGAGGTGACGGAGGAGCGCGACGGAAGCGATGGTGGAGGGATCGACCGACGACGCAGTTGGGGTGGTCAGCCATGGATGGCATTGAGGGAAAAGGGAAATTTTTGAGAGGAAGAGAGAAAAGGGGATGTTTTTTTAAAATAGGCTGACAAAATGATTTTTTGGTGTAAAAATCCCCTTTTATAAACATTAAAAATGACGTCGTTTTGGGGGTTGAGTTTCAGCCCCAAAACGACGTCGTTTCGAGCTTACCCATTTTCAAACCCGACCCGCTCCAGAGGATCCGCGTGTTTTTGTTTAATGGTCTATTTATGCAATTGGTCCTTCCGTTTTTTACAATTTTTCAATCTCGTCCTTTTTATTTTTTAATTAATTGTAAATTTGCCCAACAATTTTCACTCTCTTTCAATTTAGTCCTTAAGCTCTTTGGAAGCCTGAGAAGCTGCCATGTGTCTTATATCTGGCTTATTTCTGCAATTGGTCCTTCCCTTTTTAGTTTTGCTTCAATTTTGTCCTTAAATCAAGTTTTGTTTCAATTCTAAATTGGCTCAAAAATTTTAAATTATTTTCAAAATAGTCCTTTGACTTCAGAATGCTTGAGGAGCTGCCACGTTTCACCCTTTTTTGGTTTTATTGCCTAAAAGGTCCCTGAACTGTCCAAAAATCATATTTTAACACTCGAACTTCTCAAAAATTATATTTTAACCTCTAAACTTTTCAAAAATTGCATTTAAACCTCAAACTTCATAAAATTACATTTTACCCCCAAATTTTACAAAAATTACATTTTTGTCCCCTAAACTTCCAAAACTATCATTTTTGACCCCGAGCTTCCAAAAAATCACATTTTTACCCTCAAACTTCCAAAAATTACCATTTTACCTCGAACTTCCAAAAATTCCATTTTTAACCTTAAACTTTTCAAATATTACCATTTTACCCTTGAACTTTCTAAAATTACATTTTTACCTTGAACTTTCCAAAATTATGTTTTCACCCTCGAATATCTAAAAATTACCATTTTACCCTCGGATATCCAAAAATTACATTTTTGCCCTCGAGTGTCCAAAAATTACCGTTATGCCCCCGAATTGTCCAAAATTATCGTTTTACACCCGAGCGTCCAAAAATCATATTTTAACTCCGTTTGTTTCGCTTTTCTTTCTCTTCAATATTTATATTTAGTCTTTAATTATTTCGTATTTCATATTCTCTTATTTTTGTGTACATAATTATCTGCTTAACTATTTTCTTTTCATTTAATCTTCGTTATTAATCGTTCACATTTCACGCATTTGTTTTCAAATTTTTTTTCATAAACCTTTAAAATTGAGGGAATGTTCTTTTCGTGTGGAAACTTCGAGAAATTATGCCCTAACGTGTCGGGTGTGGTTTTTCGTATAATTGACACGAATTGAATATCCTCTTTCAAACTTTTTAAATGCCTTTTAATTTCTAGATTCCGATAATGTCGTGCCTTAACGTGTTGGTCACGACTTCAATTCTCTGTGAAAATCGAAAAGAACGGGCATTCTTTCTTCAAATCTTTTTAAGTCGTGTGTCCGAGGATCGTATTTTAAACTCAATACAAAATTTTGAGTTCTAAAAAATATATACGTATACAAATAATTTTAAAACAAAACGAGGCAATATCCTTTCATGTGAAAACCTCGAAAAATCATGCCCTAACGTACTGGGTGTGATTTTCGTATAATTCGCATAATTGAATATCCTCTTTAAAAGTGTTTCAAACCGTCCTTCACTTTCGAAAGTTTGAGAACATAGTGCCCTAATGTGTTGGACACGACCTCCAGTTCTCTTAGAAATTTGAAACACATGGACGACTTTCCTCAAATAGAATTTTTGAAAATCACACAAAGTTTTCTAAAGATAAAAGATCGTATTTTAAGTTTTACTTGAGTTTTCAAATGTTTAATAAACTAAGACCTGAAAATAATCAATGTGGTAGCAATTTTGGGCATGTGAGGGTGCTAATCCTTCCTCATACGTAACCGACTCTCGAACCTATTTTCTGGATTTCGAAGACCAAAATATTTTTCAAAATGGATTTTAAACGTTTTGTGGTGATCCAATCACACCATATAAAAAGATAGGTGGTGACTCCCATTTTTTTTATCATTTAAAATACCCTTTTTTAATTTTTAAATATTATTCGAGACCTGTTTGTTTTGCCGGAAAATAAACATTTCGACAACCACATATGGTCTTTCCAATTTGGCATCCATTTCCCTCGAAAATCCTTTTGTATAGGAAGAATATTTTTTAAAACTAGATATCCCTCATCGAATTCCCTAGGGCGAACCTTTTTGTCATAAGCTCTCATCATTCTCTTTTGGTACATTTGACCGTGCCGGATAGATTTCAACCTCTTCCTCAATTAGGTTTAGTTGGTCATATCTTGATTGGATCCATTCTGCTTCATCCAACTTTACTTCTGATAAGACTCGAAGAGAAGGAATCTTAACTTCAATGGGTAAAACTGCCTCCATTCCATATACTAATAAGAACGGTATTGCCCCAGTAAAAGTTCGGAGAGAAGTTTTATAGGCGTGGAGAGCAAATGGTAACTTCTCATGCCAATCTTTATAGGTCTTTGTCATTTTCCCATGATCTTTTTTATGTTCTTATTAGCTGCCTTCACTGCCCCATACATTTTCGGGCGATACAGTCTAAATTATGATGTTTGATCTTAAACTAACTGCAAACCTCTACTATCACGCTATTGTTTAAGTTCAAAGCATTGTCGGATATGATCTTTTTTGGCATTCCATACTGACATATGATTTCTTTCTTCAAGAATTTGTTGACCACTAATTTTGTAACATTAGTGTAGGAAACAACTTTTACCCACTTAGTGATGTAATCAATGACCACAAAAATGAACCTATGCTCATTAAAAGCCTTCGATGAAATTGGCCCAATGACATCCATGCCCCATATAGAAAAAGGCCATGGGGAAGTCATAACATGAAGTAGTGAAGGAGGAACATGAATTTTGTCTCTATAAATTTGGCATTTGTGACATTTCTTAGCATATCTAATGCAATCTCCTTCCATGGTTGACCAATAATATTCAAATTTCATGATCTATCTGGCCATTGTGAAACCATTGGCATGCGTTCAACAAACGCCCTCATGGACTTCTTCTAGAATTTTTTGAGCCTCAACAGTGTCGACACATCTCAACAAAACTTGATCCTTTCTCTTTTTGTATAGAATATCCCCATCAAGGACATAATTAATTAAGAGCCTTCTTAACATCCTTTTATCATTCTCAGTGGCTTGCTCAAGGTACTTGGGGTCCTTTACGTACAGCAATATTTCCTTATACCAAAGATGATTATCCTTTTCTCCCCCTTCAATGTTGTAGCAATGAGATGGAACATCGTAAATGCTTATTTGAATGAGCTTCATATCCTCTTGTTTATTGATCGTAATCATGGAGGCAAGGGTAGCCAAAGCATCAGCCATCTGATTTTCTTCTCGCGAGAGGTAATGGAAGATGATGTCCTCAAATTCTTTAATTAACTCGAGAACCAAATTTCGATAATCAATCAACTTAAAGTCTCTCGTTTCCCATTCACCCTTGAGTTGATAAATTATCAATACAGAATCTCCATGCACCTCCAGAACCTGGATCTTGCATTCTATAGCTACACGGAGACCCATGATACATGCTTCATATTTTGCCATGTTTTTTGTGCAATCGAAGTTTAGTTTTCTTGTGAGAGGGTAATGATCTCCTTTTGGGCATACTAGAATAACCCCAATTCCTTTACCAATGGCATTTGAAATGCCATCAAAATTCATTTTCCATGGATGCCCTTCTGATATTTCCTCTTCTGCGGTCACAACATACATTAGATCATCATTTGGGAAATCGAACTCTAATGGCTCATAATCTTCAAGAGCTCTACTAGCCAGAAAATATGCTATTGCACTCCCTTTTATCGCTGTCTGATTCACATAGACTATGTCGAATTCAGAGAGCAACATTTGCCATCTAGTCATTCTTCCATTTAATGCAGTTGACCCCATCATGAATTTGAGAGGATCCAATTTTGAAATCAATCAAGTTGTATGGTACAACATGTACTGGCTCAACCTTCGAGTAGTCTAGACTAGAGCACAACATAGTTTCTCAATTGGCGAATATCTTATCTCGCATTCAGTGAACTTCTTGCTGAGATAATAAATTGCTCATTCTTTTTTTCTGACTCATCATGTTGGCCGAGTACGCATCTCATAGAGTTTTCAAATATGGCCAAGTACAGGATTAAAGGTTTATCCGAATTTGGTGGCATTAAAACTAGAGCGTTGGATAAATAATGTTTAACTTTATCAAAGGTCTTTCAGCATTCATCATCCCACACTCCTAGGTTGTGCTTTTTGAGAAGACGAAAGATAGGATCACGCTTCTCAGTTAGTTGTGAGATGAATCGAGCAATGTAATTCAATCTCCCTAGGAACCCTCGAACTTCTTTTTGAGTACGTGGCGATGGTAACTCTTGTATAACTTTGACTTTATGAAGATCGATCTCAATTCCTCTTCTATTAACCACAAAGCTAACAACTTGCCTAAAATAGCCTCAAAAGTGCATTTGTTTGGGTTTAACTTCAACTGGAACTTTCTCAATCTCAAGAACAACTTTCTCAAAACCCTCACATGTTCTTCTCTTGTTCAAGACTTTTCGATCATATCATCGACATATACCTCAATCTCTTTATGCATCATATTATGAAACAAAGTTACCATAACCTTTTGATATGTTGCCCCTGAATTCTTTAGTCCAAATGGCATTACTTTGTGGCAAAAGGTTCCCCACATGGTAATGAATGTGGTTTTGTCCATATCTTTAGGATGTATTTTTATCTAATTATACCCGAAAAAATCATCCATAAAGAAGAACAAAGAGTGACCTGCTGTGTTATCTATCAAGGTGTCAATATGAGGTAGAGGGAAATTTTCCTTTGGGCTAGCTTTGTTTAAGTCCCTATAATCCATCCACATTCGTATCTTCTCATATTTCTTAGGAACTGACACTATGTTGGCTACCAATTCTGAGTATTTAACCACTTATAGGAAACCAACATCGAATTATTTTTTGACTTCTTCTTTTATTTTTAAGAGTACATCAGGTCTCATTCTTCCAAGCTTCTGTTGGACCGATTTGCATTCTTCTCTTATGGGGACCTTGTGCACTACAATATCAGTACTTAGATCGGGCATGTCTTGATAAGACCACACAAATACGTCTTTGAACTCTCGGAGCAATTCAATGAGATTTTGCCTTGTTTCTGTATAGATACAGGTCTCCATTTTCACCTCTCTTTTTTCAGTTTCATTCCCTAAACTCACAACTTCTATTGATTCTTTGTGAGGTAGTATTTGTTTCTCGTCTTGCTCAACCATTCGTAACAAATCAAGAGATAAATTACTATCTTGAACATCTTCGAAATCCTGAAATTCTTCTGAATACACATCCTGCTGGGGCTTTAGGTCGGCAACAATGTTACGCATATCATTGATAGCAAGAGACCTCTCATATGGACAAAAAAAGATGTAAATAATAAATGAATTTAAGGATGATTTATTGTGGTATGAAACAAAAGAATAACAAGAATGTTTGCTAATTAAGGTGAAAGAAATGCATCATTTTATTGATATAAAAGCTAGCAGTCATGTGCCCTTTACAAAAAGATCCCTATTGCTCTAAGGCTTAAAGCAACAAGGGTGTTCTAAACATTACTCTGGAAAAGTCCTAAAAACTACAAAGAGCTCTTTCGCAGTCCAGTTGTCCAAAACACTTCCGAGAGCGTAAGGATAAATTCCTGTTAAGTCTCCTTCTTCACTCTTCTCCTGAAAAATAGTATTAATGCTCAGGTTTTCCATTATTTCCACCATCCCATTCTTTTTCGGCTTTTGTTAAGGGTTGATAACACCTCCTGGCACGAATGTTTTCAAAATGTGAGGAAAGACCATTGGTTCCCATTTGATCTCTTCCTTGCTTATTCTTGCTCTTCTTTTTTCTTGTCCTTTTGCAATTCCTTTCTTTTTTCTCTTGCATCTGGCTTGAATCCCAAGCCAAAGCGGTCTTGTTTTTCTAACAATACTAGCACAGTAATTCTTCCCTGAAGATATTTTTCCAAGCCTTTTCCAGGTAAAGCTCCTATTCCAACTGTCATCGTCAGACCCATCTAGGTATTTGCAAACATCTTTGGCGTGGGGATCTTATTTCCTTCAGCAATTAAGGTAGTATTCACGAATTCCAAATATTTGAAAGAGCATTCCGTGGCCTCCTTATCTGTCCCAATGTAAGGTGCGTTAGTGGTTACTAATGCAATAATGTCCTCCTCAGCATTTATTATGATTAATCGGCCCTCTGTTACCAATTTAAGCTTCTATTAAAGTGATGACGGCACTGACCCTATCGAATGAATCCATGGTCTTCCCAATAAACAATTATAAGTGAGCTTGATGTTCATTACCAGGAAATCTACTTCATATATGTTCGGTCCAATTTGGACTGGTATCTCAATTCTCCCATGCACTCCCCTTTTAGTTCCATCAAATGCCCTTACTATATTGTGACACATTTTTATATGGGAACTGTCGATTGGTAGCCTGTTTAATGTCATTAATGGTAGCACATTCAAGGTAGAGCCATTGTCTATCAGTACTCCTGGTAACATGTATCCTTTGTAACGAGTTGTGGTGTGTAAAGCTTTTGTTAAGTCCATGCCTCGTAATGGTATTTCATCATCACTGAAGAATATGTAATTATCAGCACTCAAGTTACTAACCAGTCGGTCTAATTTGTTTACTGAGATGTCATCAGCAACATATGTCTCGTTCAACACTTTCGTCAATGCGTTACGATGGGTTTTTAAACTTAGTAGCAGGGCTAAGACTTATATACGAGCTGGTTGCTTATGTAACTGTTCCATCATGCTATACTTACTATGCTTTAGGAATTTCAAGAATTCCTTGACCTCCTTCTCAATTATCGGCTCATTCACTGGTAGCTCAGGCTTATTAACTTTTCTCCCTTTAGGCTCAATCATCAGGGCTTTTCCTTTGTTGGCTTCATTTTCTCCCTCTACCTGGTTATAGCATCTCCCACTACGGATGATTAAACCTACATCTTTCACTAATCCTTCTCCTCTCGGTACCATCACATTGCAATCATAGCTACATGGGACCCTTTTACTATCCTTGTAAGGGAACATCGCAGGTTTCTGAATAATGATTCGTGGTGTCATTCATTCCCCAACCTCATTACTTATTGGCTTATATATGATTAACACTTGCAGATTGGCCTTGTAAACTTTTTTCGATACCTTTTCCTCAAAAGTATAAATCTATTCTCCTTTTATATCCTCTGTCTCCTCAAAAAATTCGAGCTCCTTATTATCCATCATTTCTTGTACCAAGTCTCTGAATTTAACACACTCTTGAATTCTATGCCTTTCGGTGGCATGAAAATCACAGTAATTCTCAGCTTTTAGTACATCTTCCACATCTTGCATGATCAAGCCCATATTGACCATCTACCGCCAGACCCATTTTAATGGAGATTTGACCTCCCTGATATCAGTTTTAATATTCTTTCCTTTTTCCTCCATAATTTCATTCACTCCTTGATCAGGACGATTGGGCAAGGGATTTCCAACTACATTAGGTCCCACTGGCTCGTCGAACTTCACAATTCTCATACTAATATACTTCTCAACTAGCCTTTTGAAGGTAGTACAATTTTCAATTGAGTGTGCAGTTATTCCTGCATGGTAGTCACATTGAGAATTTACGTTGTACCATTTTAGGAATGGTGGTTGCAATGGCTTTACAAAATGCGAGATCACTATATGAGCATCGAATAGATTTTTGTAGAGCTTTTTGTATGACATCAAAATAGGAGTAAATTGAATTCTTTCAAAATTCGACCTCAAGCCTGATTCTTGTCTTTGAGTGCTTTGATAGTTGGCTATCGGGGCTTTAGGTTGTGTTACCATGATTGGCTTTGCATAACTCAGTCTATATAAACCTACGTTGTTGATTTCATTGTCCTTCCTTCTAGGAGCAGATCTCTTGGCACTCTTCCCAGCATCAATCTTGCCACTTCTGATTGTATTTTCAATCATATCTCCTAACATGACATATCGGAGAAATTTTTGGTAGCATTTCCCAACAAGTGATTAATGTATGTCGGTTTTAGGGTATTAACAAACAGCATACTTGTCTCTCTTTCAGATAGTGGTGGTTGTACTTAAGTGGCCATATCTCTCCACCTTTGGGCGTATTGCCTGAAGCTTTCATTAGGCTTTTTCTCTGCATTTTGTAACATGATTCTATCAGGAGCCATATCAATAACATGGTTATACTGTTTCATAAAAGCTTGTGCCAAATCCTTCTAAGAACTGATCCTAGCACGGCTTAATTGATTATACCACTTTGCAATCGATCCCGTCAAACTATCTTGGAAATAGTGAATTAGCAGTTGATCATTATGGACATACCCATTATCTTTCTACAAAACATGGTGATATACGCTTCTGGACAACTCGTCTTGTTATATTTTTTGAACTCTGGAGCCTTAAACTTGAGAGAGAGTACTAGATCTGGGACCAAACTTAGTTCATTGGCATCAATTCCACAAAAAGATCTTAGCTCCTTCCATTGCCTTGAATATTTCCTCTAACCAATTACAGTGTTCCTCCAGTTGGTTTGGAAGTTCAGCTATTGTATTCCCTACCCCCATTACCTTATCAAAATCTGGTATGATAGGATTGACTAGGTTATCCCTTGGGTGGGAACTAGAGCCCATTGGATAATTTGCTGATTTTGATGAGCCAACCAAGCATGGTTGAGGCCTGATGGTGACAGAGGCTTCTTGAACACACGTCTCTTACTGAGCTTGGATAGGCACTAGGTAAGACCCAAAGGATATGAAAGATCCTTATTTTCTTCCTTAGAGTTTTCTACACGACTTTTCCCTTTATCAAGTCCCCTAATCAGTAATTGAGTCATCTTTTTACAGGACTTTTTTACAGGATATTTTAAAAACGCGTGGATCTTACCTGGGTCGGATCGGATCATTAGGTATGGAGCTTAAAACGACGTCGTTTTGATGCTTATTGAATTAAGCCAAAATGACGTCATTTTGACATGGCTATATAAGTTAAAATTTAGAACAAAAAAATACATTTTCATTTGCCTTTCAAAAAAAAAACTAAATATCCTTTTCTTTTTTCTCTAAAAGGGTCTCTTGCCCGGCCATGGGCTCCGGTGTTCCACTGTCGCCCGTCGGTGCCAACGATCACCATACACAGTGGTCAGAAATCCAAAAACTTCCCTTTAACTTTTTTGACCCTCCCGATCCTAGATCTGAAGTCTTTTTCACCAAAATCAGACCTACCACGCCTCCAAACTTGAAGAACCTTTCGGATCTAGGTTTTGCTTCACCGACGAAGCTCCCCACAACGGCGATGAAGAAGAAACGACGCCAAAAGGTAAAAATAAGCAATGAAAATCTCTTTTTTTTATAATTTCAAATCAAACAATATTAGATCTATTGTTAGTTTAAAATAAATAAAAAAATTAATACATTTGGATCTTTGCTTTCGAAAATTTGCTTTGAATGTTCTCGATTGTAAAAATAATTCTTGTATTTTATTTCAAAATTTAGAGTGCTTCTTACAAGAAATTCGTGTCTCAATACAAGAGAAAATTTGTGTTTTTATACACGTATTTACAATCTTTTTTATTCAATTTTTTCCTGAGGTGTTCTTGATCTTCTTTCCTTTTTTTGCAGATTCGTATCTTGAAAGATCGGGGCAGATCTTCGGGAAATGGTGGCCGACTGTTTAAGCTTGGGCAAGGGGAGAGGCGATTGGAGGCTCAATAGTTGCTAGGGTCTTTTTGAAAGTTAGGTTTAGGCTAAAAAAATTGGGTTGTAATTTGGGTTATTGGGCTTAGGGTTAGGTTATTGGGTTTGTAATTGGGTAGGTAATTTGGGTTGGTTTAATTAGGTATTTTTGTATTTTTATTTAGGTTAATGAAAACAAAAATAAAAGAATAGGTTTGGGTCCGGACAAATTTGGGTCTCTACAGCTATCCCTCTTTGCTTTTTGTCGTGTAACGAGAAAGGAGCAAAGACTCAAAGAAAGACAAATTTCGTCCAGTCCTGCTGAATTTTGGCCCCAATGCTTCTCCATTCTTTTGTCTCGTTGGTGATTCTACTCAACTACAACTTCAGGAAGATAAGGTTTAGTGTTGTAATTTCAATCCGCCCCTCTAGATTAGGGGTAAGAGATTGGATGATGGCTTCAATCTGCCCTCTGGATTAGGGTAAAAGATTGGATGGTTTCTTCAATCTGTCCTCTGGATTAGGGTAAAAGATTGGATGCTGGCTTCAATCTGCCCTCTAGATTAGGGTAAAAGATTGGATGGTGGCTTCAATCTGCCCTTTGGATTAGGGTAAAAGATTAGATGGCTTCGATCTACCCCTTGATCGGGGTAAGAGATTGGATGGTGTCTTCAATCTGCCCTCTTGTTAAGGTAAAAGTTTGGATGGCTTCAATCTACCCCATGGTCGGGGTAAAAGATTGGATAGTGTCTTCAATCTACCCTCTAATTAGGGTGAAAGATTGGATGGCTTCAATCTGCCTCATGGTCGAGGTAAGAGATTGGATGGTGTCTTCCATCCACCCTCTGGTTAGGGTAGAAGGTTAGATGGCTTCGATCTACCCCATGGTTAGGGTAAGAGATTAGATGGGATGATGCAACTTTACTCCATTCTACTACAACTTCAGGGAGATTGAGATCTGCTACTGTAGTTTTAATCCGCTTCACTGCAACTTCAAGAAGATAGAATTTGGTGTGGAAGCTTCATCTTGCTCCATTGCAACTTTAAGGAGATAGGATTTGAGGTTGTGGCTTCACTCCATTCCATTGCAACTTCAGTGGAGGTTGAGATATGTTACTTGCTTTACTCTGCCCTTTTGCCATTTTAAGGATATGAGAGTTGTTGTTATATCACGTCATTCTCTAGGGATATGACGTGTAGAATTTGTCTTATGGGCCTCTATCTAGGCCACACAATTAAGATGCCATGATCTGAGTGAATTAAATTCTCTTGTCTAAATGTACATGAATGATGTTGATATGCATGCAAAGATGTCATATTTTAGAATGATTTTCTATTTTAGTCCTTAGATCCACATTGTTCATCATTTGCCTAAGTTTTATCCCTAATATACCACCATGTCTTCTTTTCAAGTTTGGTGTCCTCAACATGAAATCCAAAAGGCAGTCATACTTTGAGCCACTGTTTTAATGTCCTTTCGACCCTCGGATTTGGTTATTTTCAACTGGTAGTCCTGTTTCAAGTATCTATACCTTTTAGAAATTTTCTAAAGCAATATGCAAAAATCCTTTTGTACCTTATATCGTCTAGTCCACTAACCGTTATTTGGGTTAATATTAATAAAAATAAAATAATGGGTTTGGGCCCCGACAAATTTTGGTCCCTACACATTTCAAAACCCTTATTCTCTTCTCTTCTTTGCTGCCTCTTCCCCTTCTTCTCCTTAGTTGTTGCTTTTTTTTCTAGTTGAGGAGACCATGGCTCTCTTATAAAGAAAACATTTGTAACACCTGTGAGGCTTAAATTGGCCAGTTCAAGCCATCAAACCGCGTGATTATGTCATCTCTAGCGCAAAGTAGTGCTGCCTGTCATGGTGCCTCCACCAATGCCGCCTGTCAGGCCCCCTTCTCTAATAACAAACTATTTTTTTACATAATAGATTAATGATTAGGGTAAAAAATAAGGGTGGTGTTGCCTCTCCACCACTCACATCATACCATTTTCGTAAATAATGGGAGTGAGATACCATTTTGGTAATTTTTTATTATTTTTATATTATAAAAGTAAAAAAAGCCCTCGATATTACTCTTTTCAAGCATGGCTTATTGACATGGGAATGTTTTAGAAGTTGTCAGAGGTCCTTGTACCTTTTAGGATTCATTCTGAGTGTCTATCTAACCAACACTAGGGCTTTATGATACATTACTGTCAATGGTATCCTTTTTACCCATCCGACCACAGTAGAAACATTTTTTTTCTACCCCTTCATACAAGATGATATCTTTCTTCCCTTCGATAAAGATGAATTGTTTAAGAAATTCTTCTAGATTGATTTAAACGCACAATCTAGCAAAATTTCCTCTTCTCTCCAAACTAGTGGCATTGCCAACACGAAGTAGGCGATGCATGCTCCTACCTATCTTAGCAATGATATTTACCTTGTAATATTCTATAGGAAGCTAGGGAGCTGAATCCATACAGCCACTAAATTGAAAGAAGTCTCTAAAGCCCTAAAATTAGGGTGCCATTTATGCTTAGAAAGGATGTTTTCATTTATGAACCAAGGCCCCCTTTAACAGCGTTATCATAATCTTCAGAGCATAAAAATTTAACTAAAAAAACAATCTTTCCCTAGATCTATTAGCTGGAAGGATCTTGATTGTTTCCATAAATGATTTAGTTTGAAGTTGAGAAACTGGAAATCCATTGCCTTCCCGTTAACCCTAACTATGACGATTTTTTCCTAACTCCTTATTCTACTTCTCTCCTCTTTGGAGAGGAAGATGGAGATATCTGTAGAGATATCAATTCCCTGTTCTTGTTCTTCGTCCATGGAAGCAAACATTTTCCTCCTCCAAGATCGACTGTTCATAGTTTCAGAACTCATTTCCCATAAAGGAGTCCTTATAGGAAATAAGTTTCCTGTTTTCATGCCTAGATGGATTCATATTATGTTTGACCTTCTTGATTCTTCTCAATAGCTCCTCCGCTTTCTCTTTCGGCGACAAACATCATTCTTCTCCAAGGGCGAAGCCAGAAAATTTTGTTATAAGGATCGAAATTAAATTGTATATTTTTACAATAGTAAAAATGTAATTTCATCATTTTAATATTTATATCTTTATAATTTTTTAAGAATTAAATCAAATTTTTATCATTTTTAGAGGGATCAAAGTGCAATTTTACCTTTTCTAATTTAATTTTTTATAAATTTTAAAGGGGTTGAAGTGAAATTTTTTCCATTTTAGGCTATTCTTCTCCATTCATGACTCCAATATTAATAATAGCATTTTGTTCATACCATGGAGCAGTAGCTTTTTGGAATTGATAAATTAGATCAAGAGCTTAGAAGAAGAAATTTGGAAGACCAAGTCAACCTACACTCACCAATGGAGGAATGAAAAAATTTAAGTACCAAAATGAAAATAATCATAAATTAAGCTAAAACAATTCAATATGTATAATGAGTTGGGAAAGTACTTATAAAATTTTTACAATGGAATCGAGAGTATATCAAATATTACATCTATTTATATATTTTCCTTACTCTTTGGGAATAAATTATATTAGGATCATCCTAAAAAGTATAATTTTTAGGCACCAATAAAATAGTGTTATATCATTAAATTTTAAAGATAACAAAGTATTATCGTACACTCATCTATATCTAATATATTCTCCAACTTAATTTAACTTTAATTAAATTATTTTAAATAATTAATTTTACCTTGAACCGAAAACCCAAAACCTCGATCTTTAAACTCAAACCTTGAACCTTAAACTCAAATCTTAAGATTCAGGGTTTGGAATAGTGTTGTAATGGAATAAAGCTGTAATCAGTAATTCAATTGTTTGGTTGAATGTAATGAAATAAATTTGTAATAGTATTCTTGTGTTTGGTTGAATGTAATAGATGTTGTAATAGTATAAGAAAAAAAAGCTGAAATGATCAAAGTATCCCTAGCAGAATTTTTTAAGTAGATGATTATTGTTTTTTTTTTTTGAAAAGATGGATATTGGGCTTTTATTAATTGAAAGTTTGAAACCAAACAGAACATAATAAACAATAAACATGAAAAGAAACTAGGCCTACTTCCGAGAAAAGAATTTGGCCCTATGAAAGGCAAAGAAAAGTAAACTAAAAAAGGATAAGAAAGAAAAGAAAATAAATGCCCAAATCCTAGGGAAATGTATAGCCCGTTAACCATGAAAGTTGTCATCCTAAAAAAATGGCTCTCATTTCCCTTTCATTCCAAATCAATCTCCTTTCCTTGTCAAAAAAACCCTAAAACAGTCGAGCAACCAACCTTTTGTTTTCATGGAACCACTCATCATCTGGGAAAGAAAACTAATTATCAACATTCCAAATCAGTCTGGCTCCCTGACAAATTTATTCGTTTGAGGCAAAGCAACAAAGCATGGATTCGACCCAATCTGGTAAGCGTCCTCATTTCTCTTTAAGCACTTAGTAGCAATAAAATCTTCTTGTCTATTTGCGGACCGTCGTGTATGTGAAAACCTAATCCTTCGAAAGTTCACAATTAAGGCCTTGATGTCTCGAATGTAGGGGTCAATCTCAGATCTATCCTTGCATGTTTCCCCACATTTCTTTATCATAGTCAGAGAATCAACTTCTATAAATACTGATAGCCACCCTAATACTCTTTCCATTTTAACTGCTTCTTTATAGGCTAGCGCTTCTACCGTAAAAGCGAAGCCAACATTCGAGTGTAAAATGGCTTTTGAAGCAAGGATTTGACCCCTTGAACTCTGAGCAACTATCCTTGATGCGGATTTAAAGGTTGATCCATCGAACGACGCATCAAAATTCACTTTAACCACCTCTAATGGTTCCCATTCACCTCCCAAAGGTATATTAGAATGGTAGTTGTCTTTCAAACCATCTAGTTCTCCCACATACTGTTTAATGAAAAAAGATAGCTCATTACTGTTCTATATGATGCCTTTTGTGACCCTTTTATTTCTTGTAGTCCATGCAGCCTAAATGGAGCAACAAAATAAATGACATTGTGAAGTGGAGCCAACCGTGAAAACCCAGGTGAGCCATTCTAGATATTTCGTATACTATGCATATAACACCCATTGTAATCCCACTAAGCGCCACATATCTATGGAAACAGGGCATTGACTGAAGACAAGGAGTATCGTCTCAATCCCATACTGCATAATGGGCACATTCCATCCACCTCCAACCGTTAAAATAATAAAACTGCCATAGTAGGGAGGAAATTTTTAGAGGACCTCCAAACCATGATTTTAATCTTTGTAGGAATATCAAGCTGCCATAGTTTCCAGTATAAAAATTTAGCTATTGGACGTAAATTAGTTATTCTAGGAGTAGAGATATCTTTTTGTAATAGTTTGTAAGAGCTTTTAACATAAAACTCGCCTGAGGGATCACCACGCCAAACCAACTCATCGTCATGGGTAATACTAGCCAGAGGGATCCGAAGGATACACTCCGCATCCTTCATAACAAAGGTATTGATAATAACCTCCCTCTTCCATTAACGCAAATTATGATCACTTAATTCTGCCACACATGATAACTCGCAATTAACAGCTGGATGAATTAATCTATAACGAGTAGAATCCTTAATCCACACATCGTTAAAAATTGAAATTCGATCACCTCTACCAACTCACCAGCACAAACCATCACTCAAAGCCTTTTTTGATGCCCAAATGCTCTTCCAAGCATAATATGACCCCACCTTTAAAGTCAACTGAAGGAAATCTACTCGAGGATAATACTTTTCCTTTAGAACTTGCACCAATAGAGAATTAGGATTAGTTAAAAGTCTCTAGCCCTGCTTCGCCAAAAGGGCTATATTAAATTTGGCAAAACTCTAAAAACCTAAACCCTCATCATCTTTTGATACGCACAAGCTCCCCCAATCACACTAATGCAACCTTTTTTTCCCATGAGCTTTTTGCCATCAAAACCTGGCCACCAAACTCTCCATCTCGTCGCATAAGGTTTTAGGAAGAAGAAAACATGCCATAGTATATGTCGGGATAGAGTGAAGGACTGACTTTATAAAGACCTATTTCCCTCATTGTAAAAGAAATCTCGAGCTCCAACCATCGATTCTTTTTCTCATCCTGTCTTTCAAAATTTGAGAAGAGAACTTTTTCTTCCTTCCCACCATGTTGGGTAAACCAAGGTGCTTCTTTACATTCCTCGAAAGGTGAACCCCCAAATTTTCGATAATTCTTTCCTTCATATTATCCACTGTGTTAAGGCTAAAGAGGATGGTGGACTTTTTAAAATTAACACATTGAACCGAGTTAAGCTCATATTCTCTCAAAATATCTTAAGCACTTGAGCCCCCCTCATAGTTACCTCACCAAATAGTATACAATCATCCACGAAAAGCAAATGGGAAATGTTTGGCCCATGTCAACATGCTCTAACCCCATAAATTAGCCCATCCGGTACCTCAAGTCTCATTAAGGAGGATAAACCTTTGCTACAAATTAAGAAAAGAAAATGACTAAGTGGGTCACCTTGGCGCAATCCTCTAGTTGGCTTGAAAAAAGGCCCCGTTTTCTCATTGATGCTAACAAAGTAGGAAATTGCTGAAACATAATTCATAACACAATTGATCCAAGCGGTATCAAAACCCATCTTCTCTATCATCCCACTTAGAAAACACCACTCGGCTCTATTATATGCTTTACTCATATCGAGTTTAAGCACCATGAGCCCCCTCCTTCCACTTCTCTTTTATCGAAAAGTGTGCAAAAGTTCATACACAAGTCAAACATTTTCTGAAATGAGCCTACCAGGGACAAAAACACTTTGAGTCGTATCTATACACCTATCAAGAACCTTTCTAAAGCGATTGGCAATTACTTTAGAAATAAGTTTATAAAGGACATTACAGAGGATAATAGGTCAAAAATTGACCATCTTCATAGGATTCAGGATTTTAGGAATAAGTACAATACTAGTGGCGTTAAGATCATCAAAGCTTAGCCCATTGTTAAGGACCTCAAGACAAAAATCACTAACATCATTCCCCATAATATGCCAGTATTTGTAATAGAAAACAGCTAGAAAACCATCAAAGCTTGAAGCATTTGTGGGTCGTATCTTTTTAAAGGCTTCAAAAACTTCCACACTAGTGACAGTAGCATTTAGCTCAGAATTATCCTCAGCAGTAATGGTCTGATCAACTGCTGACAAAATAAACAACATATTGGTCAACCTATGTCTTGAAGTGAAAAGATCCTCGAAGTAGGATTTAGCTATCTGCATTATACCATTCTGCTCGATTACTACTCTACCGTCCCCCGCTTCCAACGCTTTGATTAAATTCGTTCTCCTCCTTTGGGTCACTAACTTATGAGAAAAGGAAGTATTCCTATCTCCATATTGTAACCAATTAACCCTAGCTCTTTGCGCCCAAAACACCTCTTCTTATCAATTTCCTAATTTAAGTGAGTTTTTGTGTTAATAATACCAGCTAGATTCTCCTCATCTCGATCTACCTCTAATGAAACACGTAACTTACTTATCAATTCATCTTTAAGTCCCATTCTATCCCTCCTTTTCTACCTCTCCCACCTGCGTAATTCTACACGAAGGTATTCAAGTTTTGAGAAGATATCACCTCCCATTGATTCCAAAAATTTCTGAATCTCATCCTCAAAAGATGGCTCAAGTGTCCATCAAGTTTTAAATTTAAAGCCACGAGGTCCCGAATCCTCTAACCTGAAATTAGGTTGGATTAACAAAGGGCAATGATAAAAGTAAGAGTACGGTAAGTTGCAGAGAGATTCCGTTGGAAAGAACTTAATCCAATCCATACTAGCCACCCTATATTGAGCCATTCACTTATGTTTGTTATTGGTAAATTACCCCTTTCCAATGTAAACCACCTTTCAGAATATCCGATATCAACCAAACCACAAGCATCCAACGTATCACGTAACATCTCCATCCTTCTCTCATCTTTCGAAATACCACCTACTTTTTCATGAGCATACATGATTTCGTTGAAATCACTACAAACTAACCAAGAGAGTGATTTATCCAACCCTAAGTTTCACAGCACATTCCACGATTCACATTTATTTCGCTCAAATGGAGAATAATAGAAACCAGTGAGCCTCCGACGGCCATTCATCTCCATGTCTACTATCTCAACATCAAGAACTACAAAAATTTCGTAGATCCACATGAAGCCCTTCTTTCCAGGCTAAGCAAAGGCCTTATTTGCTTCCATCGGCACTAACATTAAAACCATTCGCAAACCTACATCGTAGCTTAACAATTTCCATTTGTTGTTTATTCAATTTGGTCTCCATCGAGAAGACCACTTGGGGTATATGTAGCCTCAACATTTGTCGAAGCTAGCGAACTACCCGTGGGCTCCCCAACCCACGAATAATCCAACTAAGAATTTTTATTGCACCCGGTCCGCTTGCCCTCTTGTAGTCGTCGATAAATGTAGATTTTAGAAACCATCAGTCTTCAACCCGAAAACCATTTCACTACTTGCCCCATATAGACCTTCTACCCTAATACCGAGCTTTACCCTTTTTCCCTCCTTTAACCTACTATCGTTGAGATCCAACTTTCTCGCACTTACAGGCATTAGCTTTCTCTTTCGAACTTCTACCTTTGTCACACTATCATTAGCAACAATCATGGTAGACAAGCGTTTCTAGCTTCTCTTAGGTCGTATAGCCCTTTCACCCATATAGACGTGGGCCCCCTCTTTTTTCATGTCGGGCCTAAAATCTGAAATATATCCATCATGTTCCATACTCACCACTAAAGAGTTTGTGTTTCCTGAAACTCTAATTGTGTCAGACTCCTCTACTTCCTTACCACCCAAGACTAAAATTCCATCCGCAGTAGACATCAAGTTGACATTAAGCTTCTCAATCCCCACCCTAAGAGGTAGCTCTAACGTGGTAGATCCCAATTTGGACTCAAATCGCTCAACATAATCCAGTCTTTGTTGCAAAGTCGTAGCATTGTCCAACATGGAACCAACCATCTCATCCTTATCCCGAATTTGATGCCTAACACCAATAGAGTCCCACACATGATCAATTTCCCCCAAAGTGCCACCAATTGTCTCCTCGTGGACCACCACCATCGTCATTGGAGAACTTACAGATAATTCTGCCCCCATTACTGCCCTATCTGAATGGGGCTCCTCTTTTGCCTCATCATTGACTGATTTGGTACTCGAGGCCTTCATACCCACATAGGAACAATTTTCCATCTTCTTCCTACCTCCAACCCCAACAACATCAAACCCTTTCCGACCAAGTAGGATTCTGCTTTCAACGCTAAGGAAAATGGGAAATCATCAGGTAGCTCCTTAATGTTATCAGACGTATATTAACAAACCCTCAAATTGTGCCTCATTCAACCACATCCAAGACCTTTGTTGTGCCTCAGGCATCACAAACACCCCCTTCGAAGAGGCTTCCGAACATCAATTAGAACCCTGATATGACAATAATCCCCCTTAACTTCCGATTAAAAGACCCCACCAAAAGTGGCCTCAATTTCATGCATGAGGTCCTTTCTATCATATTCAGGAGCGCAGGGTCCTATTTTCATCCAAAATGGGGATTCCACTAATTAGATTTTCTTTCTTTCCACGGGACCCTAAAGGCGGTCAAAAAAAGCTAATTACTTGCGAAAAAGCCACGGTCTACCTTCCAGTATCAATTCCAAATCCTTCTGAGACTCAAAAGAGATGAAAAACAAGTTCTGCCCACCCACCTGAATTCAAATTTCTTCTTTGTTTTCTATATACTTTCATTTGAGCCTTAAAATTGTTCGGATTATAAGACTTCTTAATCCAAATAGAACACACCAAGGAAGGCTTATTAGAAGGAGAGACTAAAGAGCCTCTAATAGACAGTTGAAGCAATTCCTCTTCAAACAACGAGATCTCATCATTCTTCCAAGCCATAAAAAAAGTCACCACTCACTCTATACCCTAACCATAATCGCTACTGTTCCTCCGAGAAACCTAGAGAGAATACTCTTGACTTTTTTTTATAATAAGTAGATGATTATTGTTATTGTTATTAAATATAATAGGATTATTATTAAACATAATTTAATAAAAATGATAATAAATAATTTAATCATATTTTAATAAATTATTATTAAATATAATTTAATAAAAATAAAAATATATAATTTAATAACATTCTTAATATAATTATTTTTAGAATAAATTATATTAAAATATTTTTTTAGTTTTATATTAAATTATGTTAAAATAGACCAACAAGTGGTTAGGTGCAATGGTAAGACACATTACACTCCCAAGAGAAGAACCTAGGTTCAAATCTTGTAGATGACATTGTTAGGAGGGGTAGTCATGCACCCTGAACATGGACCGTAAAACGGACGTGAATAACATCAAAAAAAATTAATTTTGTTTTATTATTTAAAGTTGCATAGAATATCTACTCTTTGGTATCACCAAAGAATAGCTATAACAAAAGTGTATTACATTCAATCAACCAAATGAATGATTTACCATTCAATGAATAAGGGAGAAATACTCTTCCATTCCTCCAACCAAACAAAATGGTAATATTTCCAAAATTCACTTATGCTTTAATTTTAAAAACAACATTAAATTGTACCAAATGTATAATATAAAATCCCAAATTTTAATATAACAGGGAAACCAAAATTAAAAACGCAAGCTAGTGGGAAACCGGGCCGTAATTGGGACCGCCATCTCCAATGTGTTAGTTTCGTCGTTATTCCCTGCTTTGTTTTTCAGGTTCTATGCTTTGTTTATTTAAAAACAGATAGTACCAAGAAAATTACCCCTGGCAATTTTTCAGTTTTTCTCGAGTTTCTCTCCCTCCTCTCTCCCTAGAACTCGCCAGAAAATGTCCAATGGCAGTGACATGTCTATGCCTATGTCAAACAGTAGTATGAACTCCATGAATATGCAGATGAGCTTCTATTGGGGTAAAGATGTAATAGTCCTTTTCTCCGGATGGCCTGATAGCAACTCCGGCATGTATGTAATGGCCCTCTTCTTTGTACTGTTTCTAGGCGCCGCTATTGAAATGATGACTATGTTACAGGCGGTAGTTAAACCTGGCACCAGACCCATCCTTGGAGCTTTCATTCAGGCAGGTGTTTACATTGTTCGGATGTGCTTTGCTTACATGGTTATGCTGTCTGTTATGTCCTACAATATTGGAATCTTCATAGCTGCACTTACCGGCCATGGTATCGGGTTCTTCGTCGTCAAGATTCGTGCTCTGGCTAAAGAAACCGAGCAGCAGTACTCGTCTTCCGGTAGTATCCCTTCAAAAATTTGATAGAATTCGTACTGCTCCTGCAATTGTTGCCTCAACTTAACCCATTTCAATTATAATTGTTCTCGTAATATAAAAACTTATGTTTGAACCCCATATGTTGGACTGATAATCAGGGTGTTAATCATCTCAAATGTAATCTGAATTCGATTTGCACGAATCGCGTTGTTGTTAAAGATTATTATCTTCCTCTTGTAATTCACCAAAAAAACTTATGCATTCAAAGTTGTAATCCTTTGTTTTTTTAAACATATGAGGTTGAATAATGTTAAAGGAGTAGCACAACATGCTAGTGTTAGAAAAATAGTTTGAGTTAGCATACTGAATTTTTTTCTATGACAGACATTTATGGTGATATTCAGTCCGGTTTTTTATATTTTTGATTTAAATGAGTTTTTTTAAAAAAAATTATAAAATAACATATTAGTAATTTCATTAAAATAATATGTTTTATGACATTAAGCGAATAATCAGGGGCAAATATAGGGGATACAGAGGCTCGGACCCCTAAAATGAAATATTTTTCATTTAAACCCTTAAATTTTTTTAAAATTTTAAATAAGTAAAGGTAAAATAGTACTTTGGCCCTCTAAAAATGATGAATTTTTTATTTAATCTTTTAAAAAATTATATTTTTACTATCGTAAAAATTGTAATTTAATTTTGACCTCCTAAAAAAATTTCTAGCTTTGCTCCTGTGAATAAAATATTTTTTTAAGAAAATTAAAAAAAATACATTTTTCATTCAATTTACTTCTATGTCTTCAACTATAAAAACACAAAAAATCATAAAAAAATAGGTTCTAAGAGCATTTTGAGATGCAAAATCATTAATGATAACATCAACATCAATGTTTTTCAAAAAATCATTCTCAATTTTTTATTTTAAAATTAGTTACTACCAATAAAAGGGACAAAACTCAAAATTACGTATGAATTTTGGTTTAATGTGTAACATAATTGTTAAGTAAGTATCTTTTTTATTTTAAAATATCATATTAGTGAACTTGAACTTATTAGAAAAATTGGACGGAGTTAACAATTGAACTCGAATTTTAAAACATGAAAAATAAAAGGATTAAATTTCAAATATACAAAAAGTATAAGGATTTAAAAGCAGTTTTAAGGTATTATATATATAGTATCTATTTTTTTTTAATATACTGGTGCTATTACATGGTAGTATCTGTTCATACTTTCTTAACCTTTTGACAATGCACACACCTTGCACACACAGGTGCTCGAACCTGGGTCTTCTAGGATGAACAACATCCTTTTTACAGCTGGAGCCACTCGTTGGGTTCTATATAGTATCTATTTTAGTTACACCTAGCTCACCGGTATACAATTCCCGTAAATTAGATTTTTTTTATTTAGATTTTTATATAAAAAACCAATTATAAGTGGATATGGTGTGATGGTTATCACAATAAAACATAATTTTTAATTTTAATGCATCGAAAAAAATATAAATTATGTATTGAAGTAAGAAAAAAAATATCTATTCATGCTATTATTATTTAAGAATTTTACTTAATTATATGATTAATTAATCCAACCTCAGTTTAATTGTGAATTTATTAAAAAGATAATTAATTTATATATTGTTATTAGAGTAAAAAAATTATGTCTAGATTGATGTCATTTGTTTTTAGAGTATAATAAAATAATAATTAAAAAACATTTTACATTATTTTATATATGTTTGTTGAGTTTTTTACTCCATTAATATTGGAAAAAAATAATTATCCTACTAAAATCTATTATTTATACCAAACAACAAGTAATATTTAAAAATCTTTTTATCTGAAATAAATATTATTTTAAAGATATTTTATTTTTTGGATCCCTTTTATCATTAATGAAATAAACATTTTTGGACCCTTTTTATCTTTGAACCCTGAAAGACTGTACCTCAAAACAGCCCTATAAGGCCCTGAAAATAGGTCTAGTAGTTTCGGGTAAGTTTACCGGGTTCCGAGTAAAAATTAGGAATTAATCGGGTTTATTAGTGATTTTTTTAATTTAGTTAGCTTAATTTCATTTAAAAATCGATAAATAATATTCCAAAAAATAAAAATATTTTTAAAAAATTAATTTTATAGTTTTAAATAATTTTTGGGTAAAATAAATATTTTGTGTTTAATTAGAATCGAAAAATAAATTAAAACGGGGTTTAATTGAGAGAATTTAAAATATTAATTAAATAGGACCATTTTGCCAAACAAGGGAAATGTAAGAGTGGTTTTATAGTAAACTATCCTTATTTTCAGAATTTTAGAGGGAAATGAGTATTTTGAAAAACAAGGAAAATGTAGGAGTGACCTGATGGAATTTCCCCAATTTTGTTTTGAAAATCAAGTGGGGGTTTTCATTTTTAAAAACGCTACAACTACCTCACTTTGCAAATCATTTTCATCTGAATTAAGAGCTTTTTCTCACATTTTTTTTCTCATTTTCATAGACAACATATTAGAGAATAAATCTAAACTTTTACTCTCTCAAAATCCTCTCCAAAATCTCCATAAAAGTTTTTCAAAGTTGAGCAAAAGTCATCCGAAATTTCTTCAAAGATCTTGATTCAATCTTCTAAATTGATGATTTGAGATCAATTGAAGGTAATTCTCAATTCTCAATTCATTTTTAAGTTTTTTGAATCATCATTTGCTATTTAAATTGATTAAAATGGATTTTAAAGTTTTGATTTCTTCTTTCTTGAACATGGAACTCAACAATGGTGAATCCTTGAATTTGAGTTGGAATCTATGTTTTAATGAATATCTAAGCTCAAAATATGTTTATTAAGAGGTTTTTAATCATAGAACAAGAGATCAAACTCGTTTGGTTGATCAATTTTGATAAATTCGTTTTTAATCAAGAAGATGTGTAACTGCTCGAATTTCAACGGTGTTAGAAACAATGGTTTCGAGGCCACAAATCCGACGACTGAATTCATAAATATTATAATTTAATATTTACAAGCCAAATAGAGTATTATAATAAATTTTGAATTTCAATTTTTGCTATTTGAATGGGTAATTTGATTTATGTGGTAAATATTTAAAGTTAAGTGATTTTAGAAATTGAGGTATCGGGACCTTGTTTCTATAAATTGGGCCTGTAAATATTTTTATTAAATATTTACGGAATAATTATATAGGTGTATTAAAGTTTGGTAAAGAAATTTTAATGTTTAAATAATTAATTGAGTGCAAAAGGCTAAATTGTAAAAGATGCAAAATATTGTGCTTCTTGTCAAATGAGCTAAATGGAATAAATGAGTGAAATAGTAGATTTGCATGTCAATATTGCCATATAACAAGTTAGTGGAGGTTGGTGGAATTAAAGTATTATAAAATTTAATACTTTAATGGCTAAATTAGTAAATAATTAGTTATAATTTTAAGAAAAGAAATAACAAAATAAGATTTGTCTTCATTCTCTTCTTTCCAACGAAACTAAGCACGGAAAAGCACCATTTTTTAAGCTTTAAAATTGGCTAGGACAAGGGCTTTGCATGTAAGTGTTTTCTTGATCCATTTTTAATGAAATTTGTATTTTTGTGATCATTGTTTTGGCATCTATCTAGTTTGAGGATTAATTTGAGATGTTGTCAAATTTTATAAAGTTTGCCAAAGATGTTTTGGAATGTACTTGATGTTAAGTTTTGAATTTGAGGCTTAATGATGGTTTTGATTAAGTTTCTAAAATGATTTAGGCTAGTTTTTACATTTATGGATTAAAATGAAATGAAATTAAAACATGCATGGTTTTCTTGAAAATTCCAACATGGGTGGACTTTATGTGTGTATAAAGAAATTCGGCTTACCTAGATTTTAGCTAAAAATGGTAAATTTGCAAGATTTGGATTTAAGGATTAAATTGCATAAAAGGAAAATTGTTAGGGTAATTTTGTAAAATGTTGATGGAATGACTTAATTGAATAAAACAGATTACTTAAGTGGTAAAATTGTATTAATTGAATTAAAATTATTATTTAGATAAAGAAGCACTATGGTTAGATTTAAATTGGGGAAAAAGTTAAAATTTCGGCTAGTTGTCGACTTCGCTTTAGCAACTGTTCAATTGAGGTAAGTTTGTATAAGGTTTAATTTATTATATGTTATCTTGTATGTCATGTAATTAAATACTCTGTTATGAATGAATTAGATTAATTGTTATTTAATATTTTGATTATGTGAATCAAAATATAATGTTAAGTAAACGGAATGACATGATGTTTTGGTTTGGATGGATTAGTATGGTTTACATGGTTAATTGTATTTTATAAGCAAAGTAAGTTATTGATGAAATTATGGACATGTGATTCTAATGAACGGTTATATGAAATTTTATATAAAAAGGGAAATTAAAGTTAAATATGAAAAATGGGAATTTCATGGAAAATTATTGAAATGCTAATGTGAAATATATATATGGCAAGAGACCCGTTTGAGCCTAGAGAATGCATAGGATATAAATGACATGTCATTAGGAAATATATGTATTGGGTGCTGGTCTTGGAGGTCCTACCGATGGTTGAGATCTAGCATTTGTTACGGATTCTCCACAGTTCGTGTGAGCAGCATCGTGTAGCTACCATACCGACCCACAGCTTGTGTGAGTAGGCCCACTTCACAGCTCGTGTGAGCATGATTGAAAAGGAAAAGGAAAGGTTGTATTTACATGAAAAAGGATTCCAAGTATCCGATGTTATTCGAAAATGGTTCAACAGGTAAGTAAAGGTTAATGGAAAGGCATGTATATAAACATTAATGTTATTAATGTTCATATGATATGGAAATATGAGTAAGCATATATGAAGTGTAAATGGATGATGAATTTATCATATGATGGATGAAATATGCTTGGAATGTATTTCATAATACATATGATGTTTTATAGATGTTATGTTTATCAATTAGCTATTAATTATATGAATTCAACTAGAAGAATGGGTAATAGATATATGCATGTATAATGGATGACAGATAAAATATAAATACTTGTCATGCGTGTTCCATGAGTTACTTAGGATTATATGTAATGCTATATTCACTAGCCTTGTGAGGTGATGATGCAAGCACAAGTAGTGCAAACACTAATAATGAGAGCATGGACCTTGCGAGCTTGGAAGATACGAGCACTCATGTTGCGAACACTGGTGCTGCGAACAGTCATGTTGTGAGCACTCACATTGAGAACATTGATGTTGCGAACACTCGCATTACGAGCAGGAGCTAAGGGAAAGCTTTGCACGATCCAATCGAGCTAACTAGAGGACCAATTATGCGAGCACAAGTCAAGAAGTTCAAGAAACTGTCACAGGTTTAATTAAATGAGTTTGGGAAAAAACTTCATGCATTCCATGCATTTCATACAATTCGTGCACTTTCAACTCGTACACTTCTTGCAACTCATCCATTCCATGCAATGTGCTGCACATCAAGCTTTAATTTATTTAGTTAATTAAATTGCTAGAAATAAGGTTTTAACCATTTAGTTATTTTTGTATAATTATTAATTATGTTTTTGAGTTATTTTGATAAGTCTTTAATATGTCCTAAGTTAGTTGTTAGTTTTAGTCAAATATTGCTGCCTATTTAATATGTCCTAACCAGCATGTTTAATATGATGTAGGGATGTAAATGGCTGACCAACACAAGCTTTTAATGCACCTACCAACATTTAAAGTGCTGAAAACACCTCTCCAAAAGGGCATTTCGTGATCAGTAAAGGAATCCAATGTTCTCTTCATGCATGGCTGATTGGGTTCATCAAAGGTCTCAAGGTACTTAAATGCTCAAAGGCTGATCATGGGAACATTAAAAGTGGCTGTTCGGGTTACTAAAAAGTCATTAATGCACCACCGACATTTATTTCAAGTGCTTGGGGAATTTCAGCAGAATTTAAGAACATTTCTTCCTATCCAACCAAGCAGTAACTACTCCATTAAAGTAACCACTACATTAACTTAAAGTGCATGGGGAATATTAGATGAATTTATGATGTAATTTTGATTAATTATTTCATGTCTTTTTAGCTGGTCATTTGTAAGCTTATAAATATGAGGCTTGGAACATTTTGTAAAAAAAAACTTTTAATGAATTTTAATTTTATTGTGAGTTTGCAAACTCCTTGTTCTTATTTGACTCAAATTGACTTATCAAGTAACCCTTGTGGCTTCAATCTGATTCTTTCGAACTTATCACTTCTTTGATGTGTGGCGTTCACCCTAATACCAATTGGTTCCTATCTTGTTGGATAGAGGGTCACAGTTCTTACTTGAAATTCATTTTAAGAACTAATATAGGAATTGGATCAATATTCTTCTATAATATTGGTTCATTCTTGAGTCCTTAACCGAGTTTAAGCCTATCCTTTGTTATCCATTGCATATCCATCCAACCATTCTCTCTAAAGCCTACCATTCTCTTTTCCATCCTTCACCAAATCCGTTACGAACAATACTTCTTAATTTTGATCGGGAATTCACGTTACTCATAATCATCCCTCGAGGACGAGCTCGCATCAGGTGATGTGTATAGAAAAGAAAGTTTGGCATGAGACATAAGGAAAGTAGGTTTGGTTGTTTAATTTAATATATTCAGTAAGTTTCTCTTATACAAATTTACTAATCATTAAATGCTTACGTAATTGTTTCCTCTATCTTATAGATTATCGAAAAGCTCAGCCGATTGGAGTCTCATCAGAGTATCGTCACACTATCCACTCGATATATTGGTATTTATGTTTATTTTGGTTAATGGTTATAGATGGCATGTGTTAGGGTTAAACGGTTTTACAAATGAATTTGCGTGTCTTGAGTTGTGCCAATCTTGTTGTGGTTAATGTTTTATATGTGGCATGTAAATAATAGGTGCAAGTATGGGTGAATAAACCCTCATGCATAATCTATAGCTATTGGATATCATAAGGTATGATGACATGTTTTGAAATGATTATTTTGGCATGGTTGATATAGGTTAAACTAGAACATTGAGATGTTGAATGGTTCTTAACATGTATAGGAGGTTGTTTTTATGGTATAAAGAAGAATGTTTTAAACTTGTAAATGTTAAGGTTTACCATGCTTTTGTTTGCATATTTGGTTAGACTAGTAGAACTTTAGTAAGGTATGTAATATGTATTTCACTTACAAGTAATTTCATATAAGGCTTAAGCAAGATAAGAACTTGAATGCTTGAGAGTTTATTTGGTATAAATGTGGTGCCTATGATGGGCATATTGGTTGGATTTTTAAATGGGTAAATTGTATGTAACAAGGTGTCCTAAATGATGTTTTTAGGTTATGAGATTGCATGTTTAGATATGGTATTTTGTTGAGCAATTTAGGTTGTGAACATACCTTGTTTAGGAAGAAATATTGGGTACACACGAGCTGTCACACGATCGTGTGCTACATTAAAGTGCAGTGCAAGTTACACGAGCAGACACACGGGCTGGGACACGCCCGTGTAGCCCATTTTCGCATAGACACATGGTCCCTCACACGAGTGTGTGATGTAAGTCAGTATGGTTATTTCGAGTATGTACACAAGTGGGTCCACGTGCTGATACACGATCGTGTGACCTTATTTTGAAGGCAAACACGGGCGAGCACACGATCGTGTGCATCTATTTCACCAAATTTTCTAACTTGTTTCAAATCAATCCCAAGTTGTATCTAAGCTATTCTTAAGGTCCTTAAAATATGTTTTTAAAGCCGAATGTATGAGATTATGTTGATATATGTGAATGCATGTTTATGTACAATTAAAATGGTATTATGAGATTGAATGTGTGCTTTGTCTAGTAATGCTTTTTAACCTTAATCTGACGATGGATATGGGTTAGGGGTGTTATAAGATGAGTTGATTTTTCAAAAAATTCTAAAACGATTTAGTAGATGAAATTAACAATTAGGTTTTATGTTAATGGACTCGGAATGAAGTTTAGAAGTGGTTTGTGGTGCTGAGAAGGTCGTTTAATTGATGAATTTTATGTTTCGGCTTAATTGTGCAATTTTGGTAAGGTAGATTAGAGAAATGATTTAAATCAATATAGTTTATGAAATTTCAACTTTCTTAATGTTAATGTTAGTTTGTAATGCATATTTTGTCTCTGTTAAAGCTTCACACCGAGATGAGGATGATGCTAATCAAATTTGAGACTCAAACTTTCCTACTTGAATACACTTTTGTTTGAAAAACAAAGTGTGGAGGTGAGTGATTTTAAAGGCTATTGGTAAATTTGCCTGGTTATGTGTTAAATTGAAGTTTTAAATAGTGTTTTTAATGATTAATCGCATTTTATTTGGTTGGATTTGCAAAAATTAATTTTATTTTAAAAGAGCATTATTGCACTTGGCTTTTGGAAATAAATTGTCTATTAAGATTTTGGCATGTATAATTTGGATTCAATGCATTGTTATTTGGAGCATGAGTTACTGAATGTTTTAGCACTTGATGTTGGTGTTATGATTGGTTTAAGATTCATAGACAAAGGCATTTGTTGTGCTTAATTATATTGATGTTGAAATTGTTAAGCTACATGCTTTTGATTGCATTTTTACATCTTAAATTAAGTGTTAAACATAATATTTTATGCCTTGTATGCATGATTATATTGGGAACATTGAATGGTGGATCCATTGGATATAGTTGCCATGCCACAAGATTTGTGAGCATATGGTTCAAGAAGTTTTGATTTTTGGAGTAAATAAGGGAGTGTTGAGCTTGTGTCTCCACTCAATGGGATTATTAGGCGGTATAAGGGAGCGTGTGGCTTTGGCCCACTCAACCCGATACTGCTTCTAATATGTAGGAGTTTGGAGATCCATTTTTCAATATATGATCACACGTTTAAATATTGTTATGGATGTGTTATGTCAAAATAAGTGTAGGTTTATAAGTTAAATTATGATTTCATATGCCATGTTAAATTGGAATTTTATTCATGGAATAACATATGTTATTATGATTATAATATGTGATATTGTGATTGAAATTTTAATGCTAAATTTGCCTGGATTTATGCATGAATTGGGTGCGATTTACTTATTGTTTTTACGATCATTCACTGAGCTTTTTAGGTTGACACCCTCACACCTTTTTGCAGAGACTTTTCCAGCTTTAGGAGTTGAGGAGCAAGTGCAAGGCCGATCCAAGATTAAGGCTCAGTAGTAGCTTAAGGATTCTTCTTTAGAAACAATAGGGGGCATTATGGCACTTATTGGGACTAGTTTTAATCCAATTGTAATGGACATTGAATTTTGGACTTTAATTTTGGTGATTTTATAATTGCTTTAATACATGATTTTACGTATAACTGGTGTTTGATTTATGGTATATTGATGAGTGTTCGTACGGTGGTTGATAACACGGTGTCTGAGGCATGTATTTTATACTAACAATGTTTAATTGAAGCTTACCATAGAGTGGATTGCTTGCGACTAAGGTATGTAGCTTGTGTGAATTAATTGGTGTTTGCTAAGCGTGTAATTGAGTGTTAAATTTTGATTAATTATTGCATATTTGTTGTAAATAAATTAAATTGGAGTTGTGTAGATGTTTATGCTGATTAATTGTAACTATTTCAAGTTTAGTAAGTAAAATATGTAAAATCAGGTAACTAAAACGAATTTTTGACAAAATAGGTGCTATGGTTTGCACATGGGCGTGTGCCTTTTCACAAGAGCGTGTGGGATTTTGGGGGTTTGATTTTTGGTTTTTGTAATCTAGTATTTTAATTTGCTTAATTTATAATTTAGTCGTAAAAATTAATTAGATTAATTGAAGCCTTTAATGATAGGGAAACTCGGTAATATTTTAGGATTAGACTTTTAACTGTTAATATTTAGTAGAAACATTCTTAATTTTTAATTTGGAAAATGTACTAAAATTTTGCAAAAGTTACGATTTAGTCCCTAATAATAAAACTTGAATTAGACATAGTAAATGAACTCGAATTAAGCTGAAATTTTTAGGGCTTGCATAATTTGACTAAGAGAATGTCTGTAACTATTTAGAAATAAAATCAGGATAGATTAACCTTAGGTGGTAGAATGACGAAAATACCCTTAGGTTAATTACTTAGAAAAAGTTTAAAAATGGTTCACAAATTGCCTCCTCATTAATAAAGGATAGTTAATTAGTCATAAATAAGGTGTTATAATGCTGAGGTGTGCGTCGGGTGGTCATTAGCTGGAGAGTCACTTTGGTGGCTAATGTAACGCTTCGAATTCGGGCCGATCCGTCCCGGTCGGGTTTGAGGTGTCACATTTGGCATTACTTTATATATTGTTACTAGAGTAAAAAAATTATGTCTAAATTGATATAATTTGTTTTTAGAGTATAATAAAATAAAAATTAAAAAACATTTGACATTACTGCATATCTGCTTGTTGAGTTTTTTACTCCAGTAATATTGGACAAAATAATTATACTACTAAAAAACTATTATTTATACCAAACAAAAAGTAATATTTAAAAATCTATTTATCTGAAATAAATATTATTTTAAAGATATTTTTATTATTTGGACCCTTTTTATCATTAATGAAATAAACATTTTTGGGGCCCTTTTATCTTTGAGCCTTGGGCGGTTGCACCTCAAAACTGTCCCAGGGCCGGCCCTGGTGATATCTATAATAGTAAATTTGATCAAGTATTTGTATTTGAGGCCAGGGAGATGTCCAAATTGCACTTGGGCTCAGTAATGTGCATGGATTTATCCTCTCAATTGAATTGTAGTCCAAAGTTTTCAAGCTTTATGACGAATGTTATTTGTTATTCTCGAGTTCTTAAATGCTTAGAGAGTGAACTCTAGTTTAAATAACAAATGTTCTTCATTATTCTCGAATTCTCAAATGTTTAGAGAATGAACTCCAAGACGTAAGTCGACTACCTGTAGAGATTCAAAACTGAAAATCTAATTTCTAAATTTGAATTATAATCACTAGATGGTAACAATTATAATTTCACAAACTTTGAACCAAAACTCAAGAAAAATAAAATTTATTTGAATTGAAAGAAAAATAACTTAAATAAATTTACTAATCTTCAATAGAGTTTTCCATCGGTATAAGCACACATAACTTTCAACAATCAAACATATTCATATGCAAGAGTGCAGCCAAGGGGGCAGGTAGGGGCCCAAGATCCTTTTAAAATGGAAAATTTTTTATTTAGGTCTTTTAAATTTTTTTAAAATTTTAAATTAATAAAGGTAAAATTACACTTTATCCCCTTAAAATGATAGAAATTTGATTTAATCCTTTAAAAATTATAAAGATATAGATTATTCAAATAGAAAAATTGTAATTTTACTACCGTAAAAATTATAATTTAATTTCGATCCCCTAAAAAAATTTTCTACCTTCATCCCTATATATATATATATATAAAGAGAGGGAGAAAGGGAATACTGCAAGAGTTATACATGAATTCAATATGCATAAAATAATTATTTAACAAGAATTCAACTCCCCAGCCATGAAGTCAGTGGCACCAAGGGAAAATACTCCTCATGTGCCAATGCACCCTATCTCTTTTGGGCTACGTGGGTTGATCCAGGTTCAGATTAATTATATGTACTTACCTCTCTTGAATTAAATAAAAGAATCGATCACATATAATTATCCAACCTAACTTTAAATATTTTTAACAAATAATTATTTTAATTAATTAATTAATTTACAAAATGCTTCTTGGATCTAAAGTATTAATTTTAGTCTACAGACTCCATTTCAAAACTATATATTCCGTAGTCAATATCAAGGCTTTACTTCAAAGCCCAAAAGAAGAAACCCTTTTAATAGAAACAAATACCTCAAGATCTCATACCACAATCTCAATAACAATACAATGGCATGAAATCAACCTTCATGATAAGTGGAAACTAGAAGGTGCTACAGACCTATTGCACCAACTCCAATTAGAAACACTTTACTAAGTGGAATTTCTCAACACCAAGATGGCACAATTGAATTGATATTCAATAGGCCACAATGAATGCCTCAAAGACATTCCTTTTAAATAGGAAGTACCAGCACAAACCTTTAAGAGGTTAAATTTAGAAGAAGAATCAAATCCAGAAACACAAACAGTAGATTTTAGGACAGCTAGAGCCTCTGTCTCTTTTATCCCAATAACATTTAGGACCAATTTACAAGAAATAGATAATTCCTCAAATATAGCTCAACCTATCTATGCTAAACAAGATGAAAGTCCTCAAAATTCACCTAACATGTCACCAGCATATTCATCAATGACTAATAATACAAGACAAGAAGAAAATTCAGAAATATTTGTTCTAGAAAAGACTTTCGAAATCAATAAAGAATGGTGTAGAAGACACTTTTATTCGAACAAAAACAAACAAAAAAAGAAGACTATTTTAAAAATTATAAAAAGAAAGTATTCTTTAGGAATATTATGAATTCTTGAATACTCAAAAAATTCACATAAAATTCTTTAAATGGTTTGAAGAATATTATTTAGAATCTATTAATACAATAAAAAATAATACTAGATGGCAAACCAATAAAGGAGAAGTTGAATCCCAACATCCCCCTTTAATGGAGGTTCAATATCTTCACAAAAATACTGGGATAAAAGCAAGCCCTTTAAGAATGAGAGCTCCTGGTGCAGGAGAACAAATCTCATCAAAAGATATTAAAATGATAATAGAACAAAACAACTATACCAATATCAGTCTTCATACAATAGGAAAACAATTAGATTATATTGAAATTTTGGTAGAAAGTCAACCAATAAAAAAAGATCCAGTAAAAGAAATAATTGGAAAGAGTTCTAAAGAACTAATATTTACGCCATATAAAATTCCAAAACCTTTCAAAAAATCTCAAAATGATTTCTTGGCAGAAATCCAAAGTAGACTTGATGTTCTGAAAAGTTACAAGTCTGAATTAATTGCTCTTGGTACCCCAATGCAAGCTCAACACTCAGTAAATACATTACACCAATCTTCACAATCTGACTCTGACCAGTCAGATGAACAACAAATTAACAAAATAGCTTTGAAAGGACCAAAAAGATTATATTATCCAAAAATTACTGCACCTGATCTTATTATAGAAGAAAAACCTATTTTCCAAAATAAATGCAATGCTAATACAATTTATGAATGGAATATAAACGGAATGTCTGAATATAATATTTTCAGTTTATTACAACAAATGACAATGGTTTCAAATGTTTATAAAACTCAAAACCAAAATGGATTAATTAATGATCATGCTATAGCCAACCTTTTAGTTGTTGGCTTCACTGGTCAATTAAAAGGATGGTGGGACCATGCAAAAATCCAACAAGAAGAAATTTTGAAAGCAATGAAAAAAGATGATAAAAGAAGAATAATTTTAGATGAACAAGGAAGAGAAATTTAATATGCAGTAGCAACCTTAATTTTCTCAATCTCTAAACATTTTATAAGAGATCCTTCTCATTTTAAAGATAGAAATTCAGAATTATTATCAAATGTAAAATGCAAAAAATTAACTGATTTCAAATTGTATAAAGATGTCTTTATGACTAGAGTTATACAAATATCTGATAACCAACAACCGTTTTGGAAAGAAAAATTTCTAGCAGGACTTCCTACTTTATTAGGAGAAAAGGTTAGAAATCAACTTAGAAAAAATCACAAAGGTATTATTCCATATGAAATACTTACTTATGGTGAACTAATTAGTTTCACCCAAAAAGAATGATTAAAAAATTATCAAGATTATTCACCAAAAAAAAATTGTCAAGATTTAAAATTACAAAAACAACTTAAAAAAGAAAGATATCAATGTAAAAAGGAATTAGGATTAATCTGTCACCAATTTGACATTAGAAATGAACCTTCTTCTTCAAAGACATGTTGCCCTGTAAAACCAAAAAATAGGAAAAAGAATATTTCAGAATATTATAAAAAACCCAAATATAGAAAATATAGAAAAGAACAGAAACAACAAAAATCTGAAAATAAAATAGATAAAACGATAAAATGTTACAGATGTAAAACACCAAGACACATATCAAAATATTGCAAGATTAAAAGAAAGATTAATAATTTAAATCTAGATGAAGAAAAAGAACAAAAAAATTAGTGAAATTCTTCTAGAAACAACTTCCTCTGAAAATGATACATCAAATGAATCAGATGAATTACAAATAGACGAGTTACATACTACATCCCAATCCTCTGATGAAAATGAACCTTCAATTAATATGTTGACTAAAGACCAATAATTCATGATTGAAGTTATGATTGAAGTTATTGATAAAATTCAAGACGCAAAACTTAAAAGAAAATATTTTTTTAAAATTAAGATCTTCAATAAAAGATAAACTAGAAAAAGAAAAGGAAATTATTTCTAGTCAATCACAAATATACAATGTACAAGATATAATATTTAATAAAAATGAAAACCAAAACCTAGAAAAATTACAAATTCTGAATTACAACTGAAAATAAAACAAATTAAATTAGAATTTTCTCAGCTTAAAATTGAACAACAAGAAATGAAAAAACAAATGCAAAGTTCCAGAAAATAGCTCTTTAGAAATTGAACCTGAACTTGAAGAAAACATACAAGAATATATGATGGTTCTTACTGAAGTATCCATCCAAAGATACTTAATAAAAATAAATCTTATTATAAATAATGAATTTCAATTAGAAACAATCGCTCTTTTTGATACAGGAGCAGATCAAAATTGTATTAAAGAAGGGATAATTTCAATAAATATTATGACAAAACATCAGAATCTCTCAAAGCTGCAAATGGTAAAAAACTCAAAATTACTTACAAAATCTCCAATGCAGAAATCTGCAATAAAGGTATAAAATATCAAACATGTTTTTTAATGGTAAAAGATATTACCCAAGATGTCATATTAGGAACACCATTCATATCATTACTTAAGTCATATAAAGTAACAAATAATTCAATTTCTACGGAAGTTTTAAACACCAAAGTAGAATTTCTTTTTGTAGAAAAACCTAGAATAAGAAATCTCAACTTCTTAAAATCTTTATCCATCCATAATGAATAATTTAATAAATCATACACACAAAACAAATCTCTTTTTGTTAAAAGAAGAAATATGTTTTAAAAAATTGATCGAACAATTAGTAAAAAGAGAAGTCCAAAAAAAAATAAATCAAATCAAAGAAGAAATAGAATCAACAATTTGTTCTGATATTCCAAATGCATTTTGGAATAGGAAAAAAACATGAAGTAACATTGCCATATGAAAATAATTTTGATGAAAGACAAATACCAACAAAAGCAAGACCCATACAAATGAACAAAGAAATGAAAGAATTTTATAAAAAAGAAATACAAGATCTTCTTAATAAAAAATTAATAAGGAAAAGCAGTTCTCCTTGGAGTTGTTCAGAATTTTATGTAATGAAAAATGCACAACTCGAAAGAGGAATGCCAAGAGTAGTAATTAATTACAAACCTCTCAATCAAGCTCTAAAATGGATTAGGTACCCAATCCCAAATAAAAAAGATTTATTAAAAAAACTTTGCAATGCAAATATTTTTTCAAAAATTGACATGAAATCAGGATTTTGGCAAATCCAAATAAAAGAAGAAGAAATATAAAAAACGACATTTACTGTACCATTTGGACAATACGAATGAAATGTGGTGCCTTTTGGATTAAAAAAAAGCTCCATCTGAATTCCAAAGAATAATGAATGATATTTTTTACCAATATTCTCAATTTACAATAGTATACATTAATGATGTTTTAGTATTTTCTAAAAATTTAGAAAAACACTTTAAACATTTACCATTTTTATAAAAGTCATAAAAAATAATGGTTTAGTAGTTTCTAAATCTAAGATAAGCTTGTTCCAAACCAAAGTAAGATTTCTAGAACATTACATTACCAAGGAACCATTACTCCAATAGAAAGGTCTATAGAATTTGCTAGCAAATTCCCAAATCAAGTCCTTGATAAAGTCCAATTACAAAGATTTTTAGGAAGTCTCAATTATGTCATACACTTTTACCCAGGTCTTAGCAAATTATGTAAGCCCTTATATGATAGGCTCAAAAAGAATCTAGAACCTTGGACAAATGTCCATACAAATATTATTACCCAGATTAAAAAACAAATTACTAAACTTCATTGTTTACATTTAGCTGATCCAAATTGCCCCAAGATAGTAAAAACAAATGCTTTTGAAATAGGATATGGTGGGATCCTAAAACAAGTTAAGGGAGGAAAAGAGAAAATTGTCCAATTTACTTTCAGATATTGGAATCCAACTTAGCAAAATTATAGTACTATTAAAAAAGAAATTTTATCAATTGTTTTATGTATCACAAAATTCCAAAGTGATTTGTTAAACCAAAAATTTCTTTTAAGAATTGATTGCAAATCAATAAAATAAATTTTACAAAAAGATGTTCAAAATATTGCTTCAAAACAAATTTTTGCAAGATGGTAGACAATTTTGAGCATATTTGATTTTTATATTGAATACATCAAAGGAGAAACTAATTCTTTCCTAATTTTCTCACCAGAGAGTTCCTTCAAAAAAGCCAGCCATACTTCGAGACAAAGGAAAAGGGAAATGGAGGAATCATACAAAACCAAAATTTCCTCAAAACCAATTACATCATGGTACGAAATTTGCCTTGAAGAAGAAAATGAGAGATTGTCATGCTCATCAAAATCATCCAAAAATGCATCCCTTCAAGATGCACAAGATCGAAATGAAATTGGTTTGCAGATCAAAAAAATGGATTGAGTCCATTTTTCAGTCCCCAAAAGTGGCACTAGCCTTTTCCCAATTAAAAGAGGATACTCCTCTCAAACAAATTGCTGATGAAGCAGTAAAGATTTCAAAAAATAAAGAGATTATTTTACACAAACCAAAATTGCTCAAAAATATTTTAAAAGAAACATCTCTCCAGGATGTTTTCCCAAAAGAAGTAGTAATATATTCACAAACTATTACACAAAAATCTTCTCAATATTTTCCAAACAAATGTTTTGAAAAAATTTTGATTATGGAGGAAGAATTTTGTGAAAAACCTCCACTTATTCTTGTGAAAGAACTTTTCAATGGATGACATTTTAAGCCATCAGATCTTCAAAATCCTCAACAATATTAGAAAACATACTGGTTCAAACTTGATCAGCATCGTTCAAACATTATACAGACCCAAAAGATCTAAATTTTATTACACATTCAACAGCCCAGATACTTAAAATTCTTCGACCAAGAGATTGGGGTGAAAACCCAAATTCTCCAAAGAAATTTCTAGCAAAATTCACTACTAAAATAGATCACCACCCATATTTTACATGCTGGGATTACCAAACAGCCTGTTACAATGCTTTCCTAATGAACAATCAACATATGAGACATTCATGGCTCATATATTTCAAATATGGTACCCAATTCAAATTTCTAAATTGGTTTTGAGAGTGGTGGAACTGGTATGGATCATCATCTTTTGAAATCCTACCAGAAAAAATCCAAAATCTATGGTCCAAATTCTTTGACAAATTCCAACCTGAACCAGACCAAAAGCACATTTGCCGGACAATTCATTTTTTTCTCAAAATTATGCATTTCTTGGATTGTCTCATGGAATTATTCTTATGAACAAGACCCAAATGTTGGAATTCCACTACTAGTTCAAAATTTAAGAATGAAATGGTGGGATAAATTTGATGTTGAAAAATATGATTCTAAGTATTTGGATAATTTTTTCAACAAAAATCTAAGATTATGCAAGTCTGCAGCCTCGGATCAAACTACAACAAAATTCCTTCAAGCAAAATAAACTACCAGTGCAATGCTAGCTCAAGCCAAGACCAATAAGGAATACAGAAAACTCATGGCTGAAATGTTCAGCTCAATAGACTCCAAATCAGAAGACGATAAATCTTCAGCATCTTCAATCAAAATGCTAGATCTTCCAGATGATACCACCTCAATAACTATCACCAGAACAAAGAAAAAATGATGATTTTGAAGAAGAAATGAATGAAAGAAAAAAAATGAACAGGAGATATTCCCTGCAAGAAAAAACAAAATGAACAGTTAAATTCTCTGACATGAACAGTGAGATTCTCTGGCATGAACAGTTAGATTCTCTGGTAATATTCTCTGTAAGAAAAAAACAAAATGAATAGCGAGATTCCTGATAGCATTAGAAAAGACCATTAATTTTTCCTTATTTAAAGTATAATTTGTTCCCATTGTATCATTTTTAGCATGCATTTTTAGCATTTTGTATTTAGTAATTGAATTTTCTAAGTCAGAGTTGTTTGGTTTAATTTTCTTTCATTTTATCCTACTTTTGCTACTAATGTCGTCACATTTATTGTTCAGTATTTCATCTTGAGATGTCAGTGCAGGGATCGGTCTTAAAAGATTAAAGCAGGAAAGTGTTCAAGGTTGTCGCCACAATTTATAATCCAGATTGCACCCAAATCTGTCACCGCATTAGCATTTCTAGATTGTACCCAGGAATATTGTTGCATGAACATATCTTGAAGTACCAGTACATGAGGATATCCAGGTTGTCGCAGCAAATTAAAATCTAAATTTGCGTCCAGAAATGTCGCGACAACTTGTAACTGCTTGCTGCATATACCAGATCTGCGTGAGTGTATAGCTGGATTAACTAACTTTTACAGCTGCAAGGAAGTTAAATATGAGAGAAGAAGGACACCTGTAATTGGAATTAAAGATAAATATTAAGGAGAGAGAGAAGAAAAAAAGGGGGATCAAGCTCGTGACAAAAATCAATTTTGTTTTTTCTTATTTTTTTCTTAAGCTTGCTTTCATGGAAGCTTAATTCTCCTGAAGGGTGAACTGACTGTGAAGAGAAGGCAACATTTGCTGTTGACGAGGAGTGTTCTAAGTGCGATGCAAGAGGAGCATTAGGGAAGAGTTCTAGTAGGCTAGGAATAAAATGCTTTAACTTGTTCCTTATTTCCTCTTTAACGTTGATAAATTCTGATGAACTTAATTGTGTGTGGAAGTACCTTTTAATTTTATATCTAAATTGATTTTTGTTCAATTCATCATATTTTTTTGTCTTCGAATTTAATTGCTTGATCATGGAAGTGTTATTGCAGTTGCTAACACTGGAAAGTGTAGTGACAAGTTAAATTAACAAATAATACAACAGAAGTTGCTTGAGACACGAAGGAATTCTAGTAACTTGTTCTCGAATGCAAAGCATTGCCAGCATTAGAAGGTGTGGTTAATGTGAGTATTTGAGTCTTGGATAAACAGAGAAGTCGAAGTGAGTAAGATCTCATTAAGCTTAATTGTAGCGACAATTTATCTATCATTTACCTTGTGGTCACATTTAGTGATTGTCAACTTATCAAGTCAGGGATCCCCGTATTTCATCATCATTGTTTTACTTCTTTAATTTTTTTTAATTTGCATCGAAAAAATATTTTCAACTTTCACTACATTTTCTTATTAAATTGCTTTGACGTATTGTATCACAGTCTCACAACATCTGCTCTGATAGTTTTAATTCATTTAATTCTACAGTCTGTGATTTAATTACGTTGACATTATTCCTTACAATTTCTTTTATTCTAATTCTAATTGCTTCGACAATTATAGCATAAACAATCATCTCTGTGGGATTGATATTTGATAGCTAAATCTATCTGCTATACTTGCATCGACAAGTTTTCACTTGCACAAATGCTGTGACGTTCATAGTGCGATCAAGTTTTGGCGCCGTTGCTGGGAATGACATTTGTTTAATGTTTATTTTTGTAGTTGCAATTATTCCTTATTTTTTGATTTTTATTTGCTACTGAGTTGTTTTATTTTATTTTTCTATTTTAGGTGTTTTATGACCACTAGGAGAAATTCTAAAAATATTGTTGGTTTAGATCCGAAAATTGAAAGAACCATTCGAAGGAGAAGACAAGAACAAAGGAATATGGAGTTACCTGGAAATGATGCTATACCAGAGTTTTCGCCACAAAATTATATCCCTCCAATATAGCCACAAAATTTAAACAACCCACCGCTGCCACAAGAAGAACAAATACAAAACAAACAATCAGAGATTTTGTTGTTCTTGTGTTAGATGACTTGCAACCAGGGGTTGTTAGACTAGTTATCCAAGTTGGGAATTTCGAGTTAAAACCGATTATGTTTCAAATGTTAAATTCAAATGGGCAATATGCTGGTTTGCCTCATGAAGACGCGAGAGAGCATCTTAAATCTTTTCTGCTAATATGTGCTTCTCTTAGTCAGCATGGTGTTCCTGATGATGCCTTGAAGATGCAGCTGTTTCCTTATTCATTGCAAGGAACAACTCGTACTTGGTTTCTTGGATTACCTGCTGGATCTATTACATCGTTGAATGCACTTTACAACTCAATTTGTTCTGCGATTTAATCCACCCGATGAATGCTCGATTGAGGAATGACATTACTGCTTATCACCAGCTGAATGATGAGAATCTGCATACCACATGGGAGCGTTACAAAAATTTGCTTCGACATTGTCCCATGCATAGAATCCAGCAAGAAACACAGATCGAAATTTTCTACAATGGATTAAATACGCAGACAAGAAATCTTGTTGATGCATCTACAAACGGTCCTTTGTTGGATTGCACCTATGATGAATCTGTGCGAATTTTGGAGAGAATCGCGCAGAATGATTATCAATACGCAATTTCTCGAACTGCTCAAGTAAAAACAAATCCTGGGTTATTGAATTAGATGCCATATCAGCTTTAAGTGCACAGGTATCTTCGTTGGCTAATATGATTAAACACATGAAGGGGAGAAGTGAAGTTGCTCCCATTCAAGTTGCCCAGCAAATGGATGTCCTGAAATTTTGTTGTGAAATTTTTGATGACAATCATAGCTACGAGGATTGCCCACAACATGCAGAAAATACGTTTTATGTCTATAACATCAGAGGAAATTCGTATAGTAACCCTTATAACAGTTCAACCAGGAATCAACAACTTAGGGGGAATCAAAATGCACCCACATTTCAATATGGAAATTCCTCGAGTAAAGGAAATTTTTGATAGGGGAGCTACAACTAGCAACAGTAAAATTACAACCATAGCCCTCAAGTGTATGCACATCATGATCAAATGCATTCACATACTCGTATGCAACCACAACAGGCAATGCCAAATATGAATATGCAAGGACATCCTCATCATCAGTAACAACAACAACAACATTCTTAACCACGAGCAGATCTATTGGCTACGCTTGAAGCTTTAATGCGTGAACATATTACAAGAACTGAAGCTATTGTGCAAGGAAATTCTTCTTCCATTCGGGCGTTGGAAGCACAAGTAGGGCAACTAGCTTCTAATATGAGCACGAGACCACTAGGTGCTTTACCTAGTGATACTGAAAATCTAACTCAAAAGGGGAAGGAGCATTGCAAAGCTATTACTCTTCAGAGTGGAAAGCAAACTGTTGAACAAAGCAACAATTCCAATCCAGCACCTGTCGACGCAAATAAAATAGAGCAAAAAGAAAAAGTTGTATCTGAAGAAGAAGCAATAAAGCTAAAAGAAGAGGAGCCACTAATAATTACACCCATGCCAACCATTCGACCTACAAAATTGTCGATGCAACTGCCAATGTCGACGTAGTCGGTTGTTCTACAACAGCCTAATGTTTCAACACCTTTGCCGTTTCCACAAAGATTTAAGGAGAAAGAACATGATAGAGAATATCAGAAGTTTTTGGCCACCTTGAAACAATTACATGTTAATATACCTCTTATTGATGCTCTTGTGTAGATTCTTAGTTATGAGAAATTTATGAAGGAGCTTTTATCCAAGAAAAAGAAGTTGACCGACATCGAGACAATTGCGCTCACAGAAGGCTACAGTGCTGTACTGACAAATAAATTACCACCCAAGATCAAAGATCCTGGTAGCTTTACAATTCCATGCTCCATTGAAAATCATTATTTAGGAAAAGCTCTCTGTGATCTAGGTGCAAGCATCAACCTTATGCCTTTATCAACATTTCAAAAATTGGGAATTGGTCACATGAAACCCACTGTGATGACATTGTAGCTGGCGGATAGATCTTTGGTGCAACCTGAAGGACAAATCAAAGATGTTCTTGTCTAAGTAGATAAGTTTGTGTTCCAAGCAGATTTAATTATTCTTGATTGTAAAGCTGATAAGGAGGTACCCATAATCTTGGGACGCCCATTTCTTACTACGGGTCGCACTCTTATAATAGTATTCAAAGGTCAGTTAATCATGCGACACAATGATGAACACGTTACCTTAAGTGTCTTTGAAGCAATTCCCTATAGGAGTAAAGAGCATTGTCATCATATTGATGTACTGGAAGAATTTAATGAACAAAGTACAGTAGTTTTAGAAGAACTTGCGGTGACAATTGAAGATAATTTCTTATCTGACTGCGACCACAAGGTTGAAGCAAATATTGTTAAGCTTAAACATGGTTGGTAGATGGAATCTTTAGATCTGACCAATAGAACGATCCCTATATCTAAGCCGTCTGTTGAAGAAGCTCCAACTTTGCAGTTGAAATGATTGCCAACACATTTAAAATATGTTTTCCTTTGTGACAAAGATACCCTGCCAATAATTGTCTCCGTAAATCTCAATGCAAGTCAAGAGGAGAAATTAATCCGAATACTGAAGCAACATAAGCGTGCCATCGCCTGGAGTATTACGGATATCAGAGGTATTTTTCACTCTTTTTGCATGTACAAGATCAGGCTGGAGGACGAGGGAAAGTAGTCCATCAAACAGCAAAAGAGGTTAAATGAAAAAATGAAGGAAGTAGTAAAAATAGAGATCATCAAATGGTTGGATGTGGGCATTATTTAACCAATTTCTAATAGTACATGGGTGAGCTCAGTCCAATGCGTTTGAAAGAAGAGCGGTATTCTGGTTGTAAGTAATGACAAAAATGAATTAATCCCTACTCGCATTGCTACAGGTTGGCGAGTCTGCATGGATTACCGCCGTTTGAATGCTGCCACAAAAACAGATCACTTCTCACTTCCCTTCATTGATTAGATGCAAGATAGGCTTGCTGGTAAGGCCTATTACTACTTTCTTGATGGATATTCTGGCTACAACCAGATTGCAATTGCGTCGGAGGACCAGGCCAAAATGACTTTTACTTGTTCGTTCGGTGCCTTTGCTTTTCGCCGAATGTCATTTGATCTATGTAACGCACCGGCCACATTTTAAATGTGCATGAGGGCCATTTTTTTTGATATGATTGAAGACTCGTTGGAGGTATTCATGGATGATTTTTCTTTTTATGGTCACACTTTTAATAAATGCACTGACAATTTAGCTACAGTTTTAAAGCGATGCAAGGACACTAATCTGGTACTAAACTAGGAAAAATGTCACTTCATGGAAACTGAAGGCATTGTCCTTGGACATTGTATCTCCTGTCAAGGCATTAAAGTAGATAAGGCAAAGGTGGAGATTATTGAGAAGTTGCCTCCACCCACTAATGTCAAGGGAATACGGAGTTTTCTCGATCATGCAGGATTTTATCGATGATTTATCTGAGATTTCTCAAAAATTGCAAAACCTCTCTGTTCACTGTTGGAGCAAAATAAAAAGTTTCTGTTTGATGCTGGCTGTTTGGAAGCATTTGTAAAAATTAAGTAGCAATTAGTACAGGCACATATTATTGTCGCACCGGATTGGTCACAACCATTCGCAGTAGGTGCAGTGCTTGGACAACGCAAAGACAAGGTATTTCATAAAGTATATTATTCTAGCAAAACTCTTACTAAAACACAAGTAAATTATACAACCACAGAGAAAGAGTTGTTGGTAGTAGTTTTTGCATTCGACAAGTTTCGTTCGTATCTTGTCGGTGCAAAAGTCACAGTATATACTATTCACTCTGCATTGAGATGCCTCTTTGCCAAAAAAGATGCTAAACCAAGACTGATTCGATGGATCCTGCTGTTACAAGAATTCGATGTTGAAATTAAGGATCGAAAAGGATCAAAAAATCAAGTTGCAGATCATTTCTCTCGTCTGGAATTTGAGAGTGAAGATGAAAGTACTTCACAAATTGTCGATGCATTTCTAGACGAGAAGCTCTTTTCTATTGATGCATCCTCATGGTATGCGGATGTTATCAATTATTTGGTCTGTGGCAGACTACCACTGAGTGCAATTGGTCACCGGAAGGTAAGATTTCTTCGAGATGCTACAAAGTACTATTAGAATGAGCCCTACCTGTTCAAAGTTTGCACCAACAATATTATTCGTCGCTGCGTCCCTGAAGAAGAAATGCTTCCTATCCTGAAGCACTACCATGATGCCCCTTATGGAGGTCATTTTGGTGGTGTGAGGACTATTGCAAAGGTATTTCAGTCAAGATTTTATTGGCCAATACTATTTCGTGATGCCCACAACTTTGTTCAACAATGCAATAAATGTTAGCGCACTGGATCAATATCTCGATGCAACAAAATGCTGCAACATTCTATTATGGAAGTTGAGCTTTTCGACGGTTGGGGTATGAATTTATGGGACCGATTTCTAACTCTTTTGGAAATGTTTATATTTTGGTTGCTGTTGATTATGTCTCCAAGCGGGTCGAAGCAATTGCTGTTCCTGAAGATGATGCTCGGACAGTGTTGAAATTCTTTCACACATACATCCTCACTCATTACGGCACACTTATAGCATTAATCAGTGACCAATGCACTCATTTTCATTGCAATCAAGTTGCAACCGCATTAAAATATTATGGTGTTAAACATTGAATGACAACCACATATCATCCATAAACGAATGACCAAACTGAAGTATTCAATCGACAAATTAAAAATATCCTAGAAAAGGTGGTGAATCCATCCAAACGAGATTGGTCTTCAAGGCTCAATGATGTATTATGGGCACTTCGCACAGTGTACAAAACACCATTAGGAATGTCGCCGTATCAGCTTGTTTTTGGTAAATCCTATCACTTACATGTGGAACTTGAACATAAGGCTATGTGGGCAATTAAGCAAGTGAATATGGATTATGATGTTGCTTGACAAAAGAGATTGTTGGACATTTTTGAATTAGAGGAGATTCGACGTAATGCATACAAAAATGCTACGATATACAAAGAAAAAACTAAGAGATGGGACGACAACACTATCTTGCGGCGATAATTTTTAGCAGGTCAGTTAGTACTTTTATTTAATTCATGATTAAAATTGCATCCTGGAAAACTGCATTCCAGATGGCCAGGGCCATTCGAAGTTGTCGAAGCATTTCCTCATTGTGCAGTGACAATTAAAGACTTAAATGATGGGCACCAATTCAAGGTAAATGGCCAACGATTGAAGCATTATCTCAGCCCAAGCGATCAAGAGCAGAATGAGACCATTAACTTGGTCACATTTTCTTAACTTGTCATTACATTTGTTCCATTTATTTTTCATATTTTATTTTATCTTAATTATTTTCTTTAGTTCTTTTGCAGTAATAAAAGCTACTCTTTTTGTCGACACATAGAAAACCCTACTTGTCGACGTAATTTACTTGCTGACTCATCACAGTGAAATGTTTCGGGAAAGAATCACGCTATTTGATTCACCCTGTTTCCCAACTATCGGATCGATTTGAAAAAGGACAATCTGTGTCATTGCATTTATTGGATGCAGACACAACGTCCTATCCCTACAATGGACACCATCATGCCTCTTCAGTTTAATTCCCTATAAAACACCCCATTATGTCAATGGTGTTCTCCACAACCACAACCTCCACTATTACTGCACAACTCTCTTTTCTTCAACCTTCTAATTTCCTGTGACTTTCATTCTCTTTCTATCATACAGTCATGGCAAGAACAAGAGGATTAAAAACCTCTTCTAAATTAGCCATTGAATCCTCTACTACGATGGTTCGCAACACAAAGCAGCTGCCATCCAACGAACCAGTCCTATTTCTCACAAAAGCAGCCAAGGTACGTTTCCACAACAATATGTTGAAGCGTAATTTCACCCAGAGCAAGGATTCTAGTTGTCACCACTACTCATCTAGGTAAACATGTCAACCGAACTATCTCACATCTAGGGTGGGAAACATTTTGCAACCATCTTGAAGGATATTTTCCGTCCCTCGTTAGGGAATTCTATGTCAATTTGATTGATAAGGAGCAAGAGTTTGTCTTTGTTCGAGAAGGACTGGTACCCTAGAGTGCTGCACATATCAATGCCCTGTATAACATTGTTGAGGGGGAAGATGAGCATATCGCCTTCCTAGAACAACTGACGGAAGAGGGTGCTGACTTATTACTGAATGATCTGTGCATTGAAGGTGTCGTCTGGACTGACAACAACTCCAACAACTATACAATGCATCGTCGATTCCTAACGGTTCAGAGAAAGGTCTGGTTCTATTTTGTCACCTACCGCTTACTTCCTTCTACACATAACACCACAGTAACTTGAGATAGAATGTGTCTCATACATTCAATTATTAAAGGCTGCCGAATAGATGTAGGTACAATTCTACATCAAGAGATTGCAAAAGGTGCAGCAAAGCAAACAAGTATTTTGCCATTCCCCTCTCTTATAACTTAATTGTGTCAACAGAGGGGTGTTATGCCTCGTGAGGGGGAAGAGTTCTTGGAAAATAAAGGACCAATTAATGATGTCTCGATTGAGCGCATGACAAGGGGGTAGGAGACCCCTGTGATGAAAGAAGCTACACCAAAGAAAGAAAAAAGAAAAGCAAATAAGGAAGCAAAACAACCTCATGCCCCCATAGATCCTCAATTATGGAAGAGAATTACAAAAATTAAGTAGATGGTTGATCGAATCAATGTACGGCAAATCAAACTTGTCGCTACAATTGAGGATATGGAGCACTCGTAAAATTTATTCTATGCCTATACTAGGGCATGGAAAAGTGCGATGGTCAGCACATTATGTAGCATTAGCAAATATCCTTTGCCAGAATTCCCAGTGTTTCCCCTGTCATCAGAAAGGCTACACCATCAACTGACCAAGCTGCTTTGGAAGGGAAGGATCAATCTATCAAGTCTCCATACATGTCCACATATCTGATGATGAGGATCAAAATGTGAATTCAAAGGATGTTAAAGATTGCTTCCGTAATATTACCAGCCTTTTTGAAGATGAATTTTCAAACAGCCTAGGAGCAAACATGGCTACAAAGGAAGCTAATGCTGAAGAGGAGCACACGACCATGGAATCTGTGGGTATCGAGGAAGAAAAAGAAAAAGAAAAGGATGAAGTAGAGTAGGAGGAAAATTTTGTCATAACAAATTTACCTGAAGAATTTGTCATCGCACCCGAATCTATAGGTGCAATTAATGGCGATCTGGCACAATCTATTGCGAATCAGGCTGAGGCTGTGACAGTCAGCAATGAGGATTTCAATCCCCTAGCTATAGTGCCTTATGTGGCACCCCTTGTTGAAATTCATCCTTCTGATGTCACTGTCAATGAGGCCAGCACACAACCACATGTGGAGGAGTAATCCGTCAACCCGGTTGAGCTAACAGGGAGAAAACGCAAGTGCAAAGATAAGGCGAAGCATAAGAAGGAGAACCATAAGAAGAAGAAAAAGACCAAAGCAACCACATCTTCGGCTGCACATCACTGAGTTAGTCTTTTAATTTGCTTAGTACGTAATTTAGTTATACATCATGTAGTTGTAATTGCATTGTCATCATATTTTAATTGTCCCTGCATTTTATTTATCGATGCATTTGCATTGTAGTTACATTTTCGTATATATTTGTATATTAATAATGTTAGTGCATTGGGGACAATGCATACTTTAAGTTTGGGGGGAATGCACATGGGCTGGAAATGCAATTGCACCCACATTTCAAAAATTTATCCTTTTGAGTTTAATGAAGCATGCATGATTATTGCAAATGTGTTGAGTTTTTTCCATTTGATGCTTAATTCTTGAATCATATGAAATACTAATGAATGAATTGGATGATTTTGATTGAATTTTGTATCTTCAATTTTTGGAAGAATGATTTAGATTGCCTTAGTAATTGATAAATTGTATCATTATTTAAATCTTGAATCAATTTTCCATTTGCAGCTACTTGTATATAAATATAATTATGAATAAAACACTCCAAAGTGGGTGCATTGCGAACTAACAAGGGGGAACACTCTAATGCAAGTGTTAGAAAAAGTAATCTAGCCAAAGGCTGTCACTGCAAGAGTGTGTGTCGGCATAATTACATACTCCTTGGGGGTTTGTTGCACCCCATCGTTACTTCCCAGGAATAAGGGCATAGTAATGCAATGACATCCCTCAGTCGTATAAAAATAAAGAAGAAGAAGAAAAGAATATAAAAGAAAAAGAAATATATTTATATTAAATATAATAAATGATGTATTGGTAGATAGAATTCAGGATTTGAAGCATGATGCTGGCTTTGATGAAGTTGCAATTTTAATTATTCATACCTATAAATTGTCGGCGCAATATTCTGTCATTTGAATGTAATTCACGCATTAAGATTTAAAAGGATTCAAGTTGCTAGAATGATTATTGCTTGACATCTTTGTTATAACCTTGTTAGCTTTTGTTTACTTGAGGACAAGTAAAAACTCAAGTTTCGGGGTGTGATAGCATCAGAAAAGACCATTAATTTTTCATTATTTAAAGTATAATTTGTTCCCATTGTATCATTTTTAGCATTTTATATTTAGTAATTGAATTTTTTAAGTCAGTGATGTTTGATTTAATTTTCTTTCATTTTATCCTACTTTCGCTACTAATGTCGCCACATTTATTATTCAGTATTGCATCTTGAGATGTCAGTGCAAGGATTTGTCTTAAAAGATTAAAGCAGGAAAGTGTTCAAGGTTGCCGCCGCAATTTAGAATCCATATTGCACCCAAATCTATCACCGCATTAGCATTTTCAGATTGCACCCAGGAATATTGCGCATGAACATATCCAGAAGTACCAGTGCATGAGGATATCAAGGTTGTCGCAGCAAATTAAAATCTAAATTTGCGTCCAGAAATGTCACGACAACCTGTAACTGATTGCTGCATATATACTAGATCTGTGTGAGTATACAACTGGATTAACTAACTTGTACTGCTACAAGGAGGTTAGATCTGAGAGAAGAAGGACACCTGTAATCGGCATTAAACATAAATGTTAAGGAGAGAGAGAAAAAAAGGGGGATTAAGCTCGTGACAAAAACCACTTCCGTGTTTCTTATTTTTTCTTAAGCTTGCTTTTATGGTAGCTTAATTCTCCTGGAGGGTGAACTGACTGTGAAGAGAAGGCAACATCTGCTCCTGACGAGGAGTGTTCTAAGTGCGATGCAAGAGGAGCATTAGGGAAGAGTTCTAGTAGGCTAGGAATAGAATGCTTCAACTTGTTCCTTATTTCCTCTTTAACGTTGATAAATTCTGATGAACTTAATTGTGTATGGAAGTACCTTTTAATTTTATATCTAAATTGATTTCTGTTCAATTCCTCATATTTGTTTGTCTTTGGATTTAATTTCTTGATCACGAAAGTGTTATTACAGTTGCTGACACAAGAAAGTGCAGTGACAAGTTAAATTAACAAGCAAGACAACGAAAGTTACTTGAGACACGAAGGAATTCTGGTCACTTGTTCACGAATGCAAAGCATTGCCAACACTGAAAGGTGTGGTTAATGTGAGTATTTGGGTCTTGGATAAACATAGAAGTCGAAGTGAGTAAGTGATAACATTAGAAATGACACCTATTTTCTCACTAAATTTGTGAATTATTTGTCTCTTTTGTACCATATTTAGAATCAATGTTAGGCATCTCATACTTAGTATTTATGTTATCTAACTCATTTAGGCTTGGTTTAAATTCTCATTAGTTTATATCTTTTTGTGCACTAATGTCGTCACATGCAACATATATATTGCGTCTTAAAATTGTCAGCACAAGGATCCACCTTAGAAGACCAAAGCTAAAAAGAATCCAAAATGCAGCCACAAATTCAGCTTGAAATTACGACTAGCGATGTCGCGACAACTTACAAATCCAAGAAGTTCACACCAGATCTGCATGAGTGCACAGCTGGACTGTAACAAACTTTTACAACTACAATTGGGTCTGGATCTGAGAAGAGAGAAGGTTTACCATTTTTGAAGCCTATAAATAGAGGAGAATAGATGAAGAAAGATATCAAGAGGTAGAGGAATTAAATTCTGCAAATGCTTTGTGTTCTTGGAGATTTAAGCTGGAGAACGCTGAGTTGATTGATCGAAGGAGCAACCACTTCTTACGAGGAGTGCTCGATGCAACACAAGAGGAGCGGTTAAGTAATAGTCCTAGTAGTCTAGAGATAGTAAGCTTCGATATATTTGTTAACTCCTCTTTTATGCTGATGAATTACTTTTAACAATTGAATGAATATGAGAATATCTTTAAATGTTAGATTACTTTGATTCTTACTTAATCCTTCTTATCTGTTTATTCTTGGATTTAATTGCTTGAAACACGAGAGTGGAATTGCAGTCTACCGACATCATGGGATGCAGTGACATGTTAGATTAACAAGCAAGTCAGCAAGAGCTGGTTGGGATTAAAAGAGATTCTATCACTTGTTCTTAAGTGCACAGAGTTGCCAACATCGAGAGATAGGGTAATTGTGGGTACTTGAGTCTCGATTAAATAGAGAGCTGCTATTGGTAAGATTTCATTAGAGCATTATTGCTGCAACAATTCGTCTATACAAAACCTTGTCGATGCATCCAACGTTGCTACTTAGTGATATCAGTGATCCACTCCAACCCATTGCACTTGATCACACTTTACTTTCATGCATTTAAATTCTCAGTACTTCGACAACAATTTGATTTACTTTCAGTTGCACTGACAATTAACTTTTATTACATTGATAATTTTAATTATTTTAGTGAGCAGATCTGATTTAGTTGCGCTGACATCTTTACTCACATTATCTCTAATCTTAGTTTTAACTGCCTCGACATATAGACATCAAGAACCCATTTCTTGTGGGATCGATAACCGATAGAGTTAATCTATCAACTATACTTGTATCGACATGTGTCCTCTTGCACAACTGCTGTGATGTTACAAGCCGATCAAGTTTTGGCTCCGTTGTTGGGGATTTTGGCGTTTGTTTGATGTTTATGTTTGTAGATGCAATTAATTCTTCTTACTTAACTTCTAACTTTTACTAACTTGTTTACTTTCTTGTTGTTAATTTCTTTCAGAACTCTTTAAATGTTGCATGTCCATGGGGAGAAATCTTAACACTATTGTTAGTTTTGATCCAGAACTTGAGAGGACATTAAGAAGGAGGAGACAAGAGCAAATGAAAATGGCTGGCAAAAACAACAATAACAACCTACCACCATTACTGCCACGAAATGATGTTCCTCTAGTGATCCATAAGTTATTAATAATCTACCACCACCACCTCCACAAGTTGAACAAGTGCAAAATAGGACAATCCGAGATTTTGTTGTTCCTATCCTTGATGATTTACAACCAGGGGTTGTGAGACCAGCTATACAAGCTGGAAATTTTGAGCTGAAACTGGTGATGTTTCAGATGCTTAATTCAAATGGGAAATATTATGTTTGCCTCATGAAGACACACGAGAACATTTAAAATCATTTTTGCTTATTTGTGCATCCTTTAGTCAACATGGTGTCCTTGATGATGCCTTGAAAATGTAACTATTTCCTTATTCGCTGCAAGGTAAAGCGAGAACATGGTTCTTGGGATTGCCGATTGGATCCATTACATCTTGGAATGCGCTAGCAACATAGTTTGTTTTAGTTTTAATCCACCGACAATGAATGCAAGGTTGCGAAATGACATTACAGCATATCATCAGCTAGATGATGACAACTTACATACAACATGGGAGCGTTGTAAAACTCTAGTTAGACGTTGCCCAATGCATGGAATTCAACAAGAGACCCAAAGAGAGATCTTTAACAATGGATTGAATGCTTAGACAAGAAATCTTGTCGACGCATCTGCTAATGGTCCTTTGTTGGATTGCACTTACAATGAAGTTGTACGAAAACTAGAGAGAATTGCACAGAATGATTATCAATATCCAATCTCTCGTTTTGCTCAGGTAAAAACTAAACCTGGTGTTCTTGAATTAGATGCTATTTCTGCTTTGAGTGCACAAGTATCCTCTCTGGCCAATATTATAAAGAATATGAAGGGGCCAAGTTATGTTGCTCCTATCCAAGTGGCCCAACAGATGGATGTGCCGACATTTTCCTATGAAATTTGCAGCGACAACCACAGTTACGAGGATTGCCCACAACATGCTAAAAATGCATTTTACGTTAATAACATTCGAGGAAATTCCTATGGTAACTCATACAATAACAAAATTTAACAACCTTCGGGGAATCAAAATGCTTCCACATATAGATATGGAAATTCCTCAAACTAAGGGAGTTACCACAACAATCAACAGCAAAATTTTAATCAGAATTCGCAGGTACATTAACACCCTAATCAATTGCAAGCACATAGCCAGATGTAACCATAGATGCGATTGCAGCCACAATAGAATGCAAAGCCACAAATGCAAGGACAACATTAGCAATTATAACAGCAGTTTTCTCAACCAAGGTCAGACCTTATGACTGCTCTTGAGGTGTTGATGCGAGAGCATGTCACACGGACTGAAGCAATAGTACAAGACAAATCTTCTTCTATCCGAGCATTAGAAGCCCAACTAGGACAGTTGGCTTCTAATCTGAGTGTAAGGTCACCAGGTGCTCTACCTAGTGATACTAAGAATCCAACACAAAGAGGGAAGGAGCATTGTAAGGCTATTATGCTGCGAAGTGGAAAATAAACGGCTGAACCAAGCAGACATTCCAACCAAGAACATGTCGATGTATCCGAGCCAACGCAATAAGGAGAAGTTGCAGTTGAAGGAAACTTAGAAGAAATAAGTGAGGAGCAGCCACCGGTAATAACATCTATGCCTACTATTTGCCCAACAAAGACGTCAACACAATTGCCTGTGTCGATGTAACCGGTTATTCCTTCACAACCCAATAACAGTATACCTTTTCCATTTCTGTAAAGATTTAAAGAGCAAGACCATGATAAGGACCATCAAAAGTTTGTTTCTACTTTGAAATAATTACATATTAACATACCTCTTGTAGATGTTCTTGTGTAGATTCCTAGTTATGGGAAATTTATGAAGGAGCTGTTATCAAAGAAAAAGAAATTATCCGAAATCAAGACGATTTCTCTTACAGAGGGGTGCAGCGCTGTGCTTACATACAAGTTGCCATAAAAAATGAAAGACCCTGGTAACTTCACAATCCCTTGCTCCATTGGAAATCATTATCTAGGTAAAGCTTTATGTGATTTGGGAGCTAGTATTAATCTCATGCCCTTGTCCACATTCAGGAAGTTAGGAATAGGATCAATAAAGCCCACTGTGGTGACATTGCAACTTGCGGATAGATCTCTAGCGCAACCTGAAGGCCATATCAAAGATGTCCTTGTGCAAGTTTATAAGCTCGTGTTCCCCATTGATTTCATAATCCTTGACTTCGAGGTAGACAAGGCAGTCCTAGATGAAGATGCAGTGACATCCGTTAATGAAGTCCTAGTTAAAGGTGACCATAATGCTGAGGTTAGTTGTTGTGAGCTGAGATAGAATTGGCAATTGGAATCGTTGGATCTCTCTAATCAGACGATCCCTTTGTTTAAACCATTGATTGAACAAGCTCCTACCTTAGAGTTGAAGCCATTGTCGAAGCATTTGAAATACGTCTTTTTGGGTGACAATGGAACGTTAGCCGTTATTATCAGCGCAGCCCTCGACACAATTCAAGAAGAAAAGCTCATCGCGATTTTAAAGGAACACAAAAGAGTTATAGCCTGGAGCATTGCAGATATAAGAGGTATTAGTCCCTCTTTTTGCATGCACAAGATCAGGTTGAAAGATGAAGGAAAGCAATCCATTGAGCAACAGCAATGACTCAATGAGAAAATGAAAGAAGTAGTGAAGAAGGAGATTATCAAGTGGCTAGATGCGGGCATCATCTACCCCATTTCTGATAGCAATTGGGTGAGCCTTGTCCAATGTGTGCCCAAGAAGAATGGCTTCACAGTTGTGAGCAATGACAAGAACGAGTTGATCCCTACTCGTATTGCGACTAGCTGGCAATTATGCATGGATTATTGTCGACTGAATGCGGCCAAAAAGAAGGACCACTTCCCACTACCTTTCATTGACCAGATGCTGGATAGGCTAGCTGGTAAAGCATATTATTGCTTCCTAGATGGCTACTCTGGATACAACCAAATTGCCATTGCGCCGGAAGATCAAGCGAAGACCACATTCACATGCCCATTTGGAACCTTTTCCTTTGATGTATGCCATTTGGATTGTGCAACGCACCAACAACATTCCAGAGGTGTATGATGGCTATCTTCTCAGACATGATTGAAGATTCTTAAGAGATATTCATGGATGATTTCTCAGTTTATGGGCAAACTTTTGATCAATGCGCTAACAATCTAGCAAAAGTTCTGAAGAGATGCGAGGACACAAATCTAGTTCTAAATTGGGAGAAATGTCACTTTATGGTAACTGAAGGCATTATTCTCGGCCATTGGATATCATGTCAAGGCAATGAGGTAGATAAAGCAAAGGTCGAAATCATCGAGAAATTTCCACCACTAACTAATATCAAGGGAATAAGAAGCCTTCTTGGACATGCTGGTTTCTATAGGTGATTTATCCGTGATTTTTCCAAGATTGCTAAATCGTCATGCTCATTGATAGAGCAGAACAAAAATTTTGTGTTTGATGACACCTGTGTGGACGTATTCATCATAATAAAGAAGCAGTTGGTACAATCTCTGATTGTCGTCGCACCGGACTAGACGCAGCCGTTTGAATTAATGTGTGACGCAAGTGATTTTACTGTAGGAGCTGTACTGGGACAACGCAAAGAAAAGGTATTTCATTCTGTTTATTATGCTAGTAAAACTTTGACTGAAGCACATGTCAATTATACAACTACTGAGAAGGAATTGCTAGCAGTAGTTTTTGCATTTGACAAGTTTCGTTCATACCTTGTCGGTGCAAAAATTACAATGTACACAAATCACTCTGCATTGAGGTACCTTTTTACGAAAAAAGACGCCAAACCAAGGTTGATTAGATGGATCCTATTGCTACAAGAATTTGATGTTGAAATCAAGGATAGAAAGGGATCTGAAAATCAAGTATTTAACCACTTGTCTCGACTGGAAATTGGAAGTGAAGATGGGAATAAAGTCCAAATTATCGATTCATTTCCAGATGAGCAATTGTTTAGTTGTTCTTTGTCGACACATCGCCCTGGTATGTTGATGTTGTCAACTATCTTGTGTGTAAAAATCTACCCTTGAGTGTTGTTGGTCACAAGAAAGTCAGATTTTTATGGGATGCTGCAAATTACCATTGGAACGAGCGATACCTATTCAAGGTATGCGCCGACAATATTATCCGTCGCTGTGTTCCTAAGGAAGAAATGACTTCCATCCTGAGACATTGCCATGATGCTTCCTATGGAGGCTATATTGGTGGTGTAAGGACTGCTGCAAAGGTTCTCCAGTCAGGATTCTATTGGCCCACATTGTTTTGAGACGCCCACAACTTTTCACAATAATGTGATCAAAGTCAACGCACTGGCTCAATATCTCAATGCAACGAGATGCTCCAACAACCTATTATGGAGGTGGAGTTATTTGATGTCTGGGGTATAGACTTTATGGGGCCATTCCCTAACTCTTCTGGGAATGTGTACATTTTAGTTGCTATTGACTATGTCTCAAAGTGGATCGAAGCAATCGCGATGCCAAAGATGATGCTCGAATAGTGTTAAAGTTTTTCGACACTTACATCCTTACGATATTTGGAACACCTAGGGCACTAATAAGTTATCTAGGTACTCATTTTCATAACAATCAAGTTACAATAACATTGAAAAGATATGGGGTGAAGCATTGTATGGCCACAACGTACAATCCACAGACAAATGGCCTAACTAAGGTTTCCAATCGACAAATCAAGAGCATCCTTGAGAAGGTGGTTAACCCATCTAGGAGAGATTGGTCTTCGCGGCTACATGACGCATTGTGGATGCTTCGCACTGCATATCAAATTCCGTTGAGGGTGTCGCCATATCAACTCGTGTTTGGTAAATCATGTCACTTGCCAATTGAGCTTGAGCATAAAGCTATATGGCCAATCAAGCAAGTAAATATGGACTATGATGCTGTTGGAAGGAAAAGATTGTTGGACATTACTAAACTGGAAGAAATTCGCCGCAATGCCTATGGGAATGCCGCAATGTACAAAGAAAAGACCAAGAGGTGGCACGACAATATCATCTTGCGCTGACAATTTAGCCCTGGTCAGTTAGTACTTTTGTTTAATTCACGTTTAAAACTGCATCCACGTAAATTGCATTCAAGATGGTCGGGCCCTTTTAAGGTTTTCGAAGCATTCCAAAATGGTGTGGTGACAATTGAGAATCTGAAGGATGGGCAACAGTTCAAGGTAAATGGATAACGTTTGAAGGATTATGTGTGCCTAGAAGTCAAAGAACCAAACAAGACCATCGATCTGGTTACATTTAAATAATGTCAACGCATTTTACATTTCTTTTTATCTTTTCACTTTTACTTGTTTCCTTTTCAATTTTATGCAGGAATAAAAATTATCTTTTTGTCGATGCATCACAAGCACAACTTGTCGGCACATTCTGTGATGACTCAGCAACGCTTTTTCAGTAAGGATCGTGCCGGTTGATTTTCTTTTCTTCCCAGCCATTGGATCAAAACAAAGGGGTACGATCTGTAGCCTGACATTTATTGGCTACAAACATAATGTTTTCTCATAACTCTTACAATCATCTCGTATCCTTAATTTTCAAGGTTATAAAACCCCTCTCTGGACTTCCTTTTTCCACTCACATTCGACATTGCTGCTGCAACTTTTCTTCTGTTTTATTTCTTGCTTTTACTCTCACGAGTTTATTTCTTTCTCTATAAGTTCCTTTTCACCTTTTTACTGAGTTATTATGGCCAGAACAAGAGGTGTGAAAACTCCATCTAAAACCCCTAAAACTTCTGCCACCGTGGTTCGATCCACCGACCAACCTTCATCAAAAGAGCTGGTCTTATTTCTGTCTAAAGCGGCCAAGGACCGCTACCATGATGTGATGCTAAAAAGAAACTATCATCCGGAGCAAGGCTTACAGTTGTCCCTACACCAGACTTTGGGGAAGCAAATCGTACGAACAATCAGTCGGCTTGGCTGGAAATTTTTTTGCGAGCACCCAGTCGGATATTCCCCTACAATGGTAAGGGAATTTTATGCCAACCTTGTTGATATTAAGCAGGAGTTCATCTTTGTACGAGAGGGCTTAGTACCATGAAGTGCTGCCCACATCAACACCCTGTTCCGATTTGCTGAAAAAGAAAACACCCATACAGTGTTTGTGGAAGAACTAACTGATGAGGGAAATGATCAGATACTGAATGATCTTTATGTTGATGGTGTTGTCTGGATGGGCACTGGTCCGCATAACTTTACCATGCACCATCGATATCTGATGATGTACAGCAAGGTATGGTTCTACTTCGTGAATAGCCACATCCTACCCTCAACACATAACATAACGGTGACACTAGATCTCATGTGCATTCTGCATTCTATCTTCAAAGGCCGTCACATCAATGTCGGTGCAATCATTCACGACCAGATTGCTGAAGTAGCATCCAAGCAGACAAGTATATTACCGTTTCCCTCCTTAATCATTTTGCTATGCAAACAAAGGGGGATTGTGCCTAGAGATGGGGAAGAGGTATTAGAGAACAAGAGCTCCATCAATAATATCTTTGTAGAGAGGATGACGAGAGGCCAAGAGACGCCACTAGCGAGAGAAGCACCAAAGAAGAAGGACAAGGAAAAAGGGTATTAGAATCAAAAGCAGGCTGGTGCACCCACAGACCCTCAGTTAGGAAAGAGGTTGACTGCCATGGAAGTAAGTATTGATCGCATCGACCTGTGAAATATTCGTATTTTTAACGCATTGGAGGAGATGGACTATAGACAAAATTTATTTTATGTGTACACAAGAGTGTGGAAAAAGTCTATTGTCGACGCATTAAGAAGTCTGAGCCCAAATCCATTGCCTGAGTTTCTTGTCTTTCCACCCATTGTTAGGGAAGCTCCCTCATCCTCGGAATAGCCTACTCCTGATGGTAAGCCTCAACATGTCTCATCTCCAACAGGAATCCACATTTCAGATGACGAAGACCACGAGGAGCATTCTAATGATATGGAGGATTGCTACAGAACTATAGCTAGCTTGTTCGAAGAAGAATTCTCGAACATCCTTGGGGCTAATATGGCAGAGCGGTGGCTATGATTGAGGAGGTGATTACCCCGATTGTATCTATGGGTGTAGACACAATGAAAGGCACTGACAAGACCCCTACTAAGCAGGAACAGCCTGGGGAAGAAGAAGCAAAACAAGAAGAAGGCCAAAAGAAGGAGAAGGAAAGAGAGGAAGAACTTGAGAAGAAGGACCCTGTAGAGGAGAAGGAGGAAAAGCAAGACGATGCCCCGATAATTATCGTTGAGGATATTGTCAAAGCACCCTTAAGTTTGGGAGCATCTAGTGACAACATGGCTCTAGTTGATGCGAGTCCGGCTAAGGCAATTACCAGCTGCGCAGAGGAGTTCAATCCTCTCGCCATTGTGCCTTATGTGGCACTACTAGCTGAGATCCACCCACCAGATGTAATTATCGGTGAGGCCGCCACCCAACCAGCTATGGAAGAATAATCTGCTGCACCAGTTGGTTCGAAGGATAAAAAGAGGAAGTGCAAGGAAAAAAAGAAAAAGCACAAGGAGGAAGGAGAGCGCTCAAGGAAGAAGAAAAAGAAACCAAAGCAACCACGACATCGGCTGCTGAATAAATGAGTTAGTTTACTTTTCTGTAGGTAGTTGCATGCATTTCATTGTCATTGCATTGTTATTTGTCATTGCATTTTTCATATTAGTTTAACTGCATTGTATTTGCATTTCCATTCTTGTTTGTATAATATTGTCATTGCCTTGGGGACAATGCAGACATTAAGTTTGAGGGGATATTTTGTGAAATGAAAATGCGATTGCACCCACATATTTGAATTTTACTTATTTCTTTAGTAAATGAAAATATACATAATTTCAACAAAAAATGTGACCACAATTTTATTTGATGCGTAAATCTTGAATTGATTGGGATGCTGACATATGAATTGGATGAATGTGAATGAATATTGAGCTCTTCTATTTTTGAATGAACAATTGAATTGCTTCAGTAATGAATGGATAGTAGCAATCTTTGAATCTTGCACTAACTTGCCAATTGCAGCGACAATGTATTAATAAGGAACACTCCAATGTAAGTGCATTGTGACTTATCAAGGGAGAACACTCCGCTGCATGTGTTAGAAATACCATGTAGCCAAGGGCTGTCACTGCAAGAGTGTGTGTTAGTGCAATTACAAACCTCCTGGGGGTCTATTGCAGCCCATCGTTACTGCCCAGGAACCAAGGTAGAATAATACAATGACATCTCTTAGTCACATAAAAATGTTAAATGACAAAAAGAAAAGAAAAAAGAAAAAAAAGAAATATTGCTATAAATGCTGTATTGGTTTAAAAAATGGTAAGATTCAAGGTATGTTACTAACATGAGTGATGTTGCAGTTTTAATTGTTCATGCCTCTAAATTGTCGGCGCATTATTCTATCATGTGAATACAATTTGTACATTAGGATCCTAGAAAATTTAAGTTGTAAGAATAATAATTGTAGTGACATGTTTGTCTGTGATTTTGTTGATTTTTTTTACTTGAGGACAAGTAAATACTCAAGTTTGGGGGGTGATTGCATTAGAAATGAGACCTATTTTCTCCTTAAATTTGTGAATTATTTGTCTCTTTTGTACCATATTTAGAATGCATGTTAGGCATCTCATGCTTAGTATTTATGTTTTCTAACTCATTTATGCTTGGTTTAAATTCTCGTTAGTTTATATCTTTTTGTGCACTAATGTCGTCACATGCAACATATATATTGTGTCTTAAAATTGTCAGCGCAAGGATCCATCTTTGAAGACCAAAGCTAAAAGGAATCCAAAATACAACCACAAATTCAGCTTGAAATTGCGACTAGCGATGTCACCGCATAGGAATCTTTACTTTGAACAAAGTGAATTCAAGCTGTATCACAACTGGAAGCACCGACGTAGGGGAAGAGCACGTTGTCGCAGCAATTGAAGGTTTCAGATTGCGCCTAGCGATGTTGTGACAACCTGCAGATCCCAGAAGTTCACACCAGATCTGCGTGAGTGCACAGCTAGAATGTAACAAACTTTTACAACTGCAATTGGATCTAGATCTGAGAAGAGAGAAGGTTTACCATTCTTGAAGCCTATAAATAGAGGACAAAAGATGAAGAAAGATATCAAGAGGTAGAGGAATTAAATTCTGCAAATACTTTGTGTTCTTGGAGATTTAAGCTGGAGAACAGTGAGTTGATTGATCGAAGGAGCAACCACTTCTGACGAGGAGTGCTCGATGCAATGCAAGACAAGCGGTTAAGGAATAGTCCTAGTAGTCTAGAGATAGTAAGCTTCGATGTATTTGTTAACCCCTCTTTTATGCTGATGAATTACTCTTAACAATTGAATGAATATGAGAATATCTTTCAATGTTAGATTACTTTGATTCTTACTTAATCCTTCTCATCTGTTTATTCTTGGATTTAATTGCTTTAAACTCGAGAGTGGAATTGTAGTCTACCGACATCGAGAGATGCGGTGACAAGTTAGATTAAAAAGCAAGTCAGCGAGAGCTGGTTGGGATTAGAAGAGATTCTATCACTTGTTCTTTAGCGCACAGAGTTGCCAACATCGAGAGATGGGGTAATTATGGGTACTTGAGTCTCGATTAAATAGAGAGCTGCTATTGGTAAGATTTCATTGGAGCATTATTGCTGGAACAATTCGTCTATACAATACCTTGTCGATGCATCCAGCGCTGCTACTTAGTGATATTAGTGATCCATTCCAACCCTTTGCACTTTATCACACTTTACTTTCATGCATTTAAATTCTCAACACTTCAACAACAATTTGATTTACTTTCAGTTGCACTGACAATTAAATTTTATTACATTGATAATTTTAACTATTTTAGTGTACAGATCTGATTTAGTTGCGCTGACATCTTTACTCACATTATCTCTAATCTTAGTTTTAACTGTCTCAACATATAGACATCAAGAACCCATTCCCTATGGGATCGATATCCGATAGAGTTAACCTATCAACTATGGATTAAAAAAATGCTCCATCTGAATTTCAAAGAATAATAAATGATATTTTTTACCAATATTCTCAATTTACAATAGTATACATTGATGATGTTTTAGTATTTTCTGAAAATTTAGAAAAACACTTTAAATATTTATCCATTTTTATAAAAGTCATAAAAAATAATAGTTTAGTAGTTTCTAAATCTAAGATAAGCTTGTTCCAAACCAAAGTAAGATTCTTAGGACATTACATTACCAAGGAACCATTACTCTAATAGAAAGGTCTATAGAATTTGCTAGCAAATTCCCAAATCAAGTCCTTGATAAAGTCCAATTACAAAGATTTTTAGGAAGTCTCAATTATGTCACAGACTTTTACCTAGGTCTTAGCAAATGATGTAAACCCTTATATGATAGGCTCAAAAAGAATCCACAATCTAGGACAAATGTCTACGCCAATATTATTACCCAAATTAAAAAACAAATTACTAAACTTCCTTGTTTACATTTAGCTGATCCAAATTCCCCCAAAATAGTAGAAACAGATGCTTCTGAAATAGGATATGGTGGGATCCTAAAACAAGTTAAAGGAGGAAAAGAGCAAATAGTCCAGTTTACTTCCAGACACTAGAATCCAACTTAGTAAAATTATAGTATTATTAAAAAAGAAATTTTATCAATTGTTTTATGTATCACAAAATTCCAAAGTGATTTGTTAAACCAAATTTTTTTTTTAAGAATTGATTGCGAATCAGCAAAAGGAGTTTCACAAAAAGATGTTCAAAATATTGCCTCCAAACAGATTTTTGCAAGATGGCAGGCAATTTTGAGCATATTTGATTTTGATATTGAATACATCAAAGGAAAAACTAATTCTTTGCCTGATTTTTTCACCAGAGAGTTCCTTCAAAAATGTCACCCAAACTTCGAGACAAAGGAAAAGGGAAAATAGAGGAATCATCCAAAACCCAAATTTCCTCAAAATCAATTAAGTCATGGTACGAAATTTGCCTTGAAGATGAAAATGAGAGATTGTCATCCTCAACAAAATCATCCAAAAATGCATCTCTTCAGGATGCACAAGATCCAAATGAAATTGGTTCACAGATCAAAAAATGGATTGATTCCATTTCTCAATCCCAGAAGTGGCACTAGCCTTTTCCCAATTAAAAGAGGATACTCCTCTCAAACAAATTGCTGATGAAGCAGTAAAGATTTCAAAAAATAAAGAGATTGTTTTACACAAACCAAAATCTCTCAAAAATATTTTAAAAGAAACATATCTCCAAAATGTTTTCCTAAAAGAATTAGCAATATATTCACAAACTACTACACAAAAATCTTCTCAATATTTTCCAAACAAATGTTTTGAAAAAATTCTGATTATGGAGGAAGAATTTTGTGAAAAACCTCCACATATTCTTATGAAAGAACTTTTCAATGGATGGCATTTTAAGCCATTAGATTCTTAAAAACCTCAGCAATATTACGAAAACATACTGGTTCAAACTGGATCAGTATCATTCAAACATTATACAGACCAAAATATCCAAATTTTATCACCCATTCAACAGCCCAGGTACTTAAAATTCTTCGATCAAGAGATTGGGGTGAAAACCAAAATTCTCCAAAGAAATTTTCAGCAAAATTCACTACCAAAATAGATCACCACCCATATTTTACATACTGAGATTACCAAACTGCCTGGTACAATGCTTTCCTAATGAACAATCAACATATGAGACATTCAATGCTCATATATTTCAAATATGTTACCCAATTCAAATTCCCAAATTGGTTCCAAGAATGGTGGAACTGGTATGGACCATTATCTTTTGAAATCCTATCAGAAAAATCCAAAATCTATGGCCCAAATTCTTTGACAAATTCCAACTGAATCAGACCAAAAGCACATTTACCGAATATTCATTTTTTCTCAAAATTATGCATTTCTTGGATTGTGTCATGGAATTATTCTTATGAACAAGACCTAAATGTTGGAATTCCACTACTAGTTCAAAATTTTAGAACAAAATGGTGGGATAAATTTGATGTTAAAAAATACGATTCTACGTATTTGGATAATTTTTTGAAAAAAAATCCAAGATTATGCAAGTTCGCAACCCCAGATCAAACTATAGCAAAATTCCTTCAAGAAAAATCAATTGCCAGTGCAATGCTAGCTCAAGCCAATTCCAAGAAGGAATACATAAAACTCATGGTTGAAATGCTCAGCTTAATGGACTCCGAATCAGAAGACGAGAAATCTTCAGCATATTCAATCAAAACGGCAGATCTTGTTGATGATACCACCTCAGTGACTATCACCAAAACCAAGAAAAAATGATGATTTTGAAGAAGAAATGAATGAAAGGAAACAAAATGAACAGGAGATATTCCCTGCAAGAAAAAACAAAATGAATAGTGAGATTCTCTGGCATGAACACTAAGATTCTCTTGCAATATTCTATACAAGAAAAAAACAAAATGAATAATGAGATTCTCTAACAAGATTCTCTTGTAATTTTAAATTTTAATCAGAGAATATATTCTTTGAAAAAGTTATGTAATGATGTAAGGGATTGAATTTTCCGTAGAACAAAGTTGTAAAAAGGCACGAGCTCTCTATAAAAGGCTCCAAATTTTGTAATGAAGGCACGGATTCAAGCACCCAATATAGAGAAAATAAATTTGTTTCTGTAGAGTTTTTTAGCTTTCAAAATTAAATTTAAGTTTTCAAATTTTAATTTCATTACGACTTTTCATCTCTCCGATCCTTAGATGCTCAGGACGATATGGTATCAAAGTCTGAAGTATATTTTAATTAATTTACCCAACTCAAATTCATTTTTTAAATAATGACAAAATTATTGTATTGAAATTTATGTGCAAATTAATTTCGATAGTCCAAATAAAATATAACTATGATAATTATTTAACTCAATTCTCATTTTGAACTCAATTGTTTATCTTATTCATCTAATTAAATATCAATTCAAAGGAACTAAATTAAATCCCAAGTCAACTCTTGTCTTCTCAAGAAAATGCATTTACCGTTAAGAGTAATTCATATAATTTATTCCTCATACGTTGATTTCATCCATATTTCAATTAGTTATATTACAATCCGTACAAGTTACAGTGAGCTAGCGAAGGGACTAATCAAACATATATAATTGGGGCTTAAAAAAATTTATAATTAATTATTGACTATTGGTGTACTAATTACAAAGTTATTTAGTCACAGAGTCAATTCACTAAAAGTACCATGTCTGATCCCCCATTATATTCCATTATGAAACTACTTATCTTAAGTTTTTTTCTTCCAATGGCCTTGTTGTATGTGTATTACTCTCATAGGATATCATTGATCCCTTTAGATTAAATTCATTCACTGAATTTGATCCATTTTATCCCGTGGTCACCATTGTATCTTCCACTATCAAAATGATCATTACTAACAAAAATGACTAGTCATTGATCCCCAAACAAGTGACACGTGGTTATAATTCATTTTCATAATCCATACAATACCAATGAGAACATACCATTTACTCTTTTATTTGAGCTATGACGTGATATTCCAAAATCGATCGAGGAGACTAGTCAAATCCAAAGTATATTGGACACCGCAACGATCCACTCAATCAATCATTTATTTATTACACATAGAAGTATGAATGTTTGAGCATATAATCACAATTATATAATACATTTGTCATTTTGAACACATGTGAGATCAAAATGGCTTTAAAAAGACATTTGGATGCCCAAACAAGTCAATTGTGACCTAGGTATAGACACCAGGGTTGTAGGTATCCATACTTGGTACCAATTTTTGAAACAGTAAGCTTTGATGTTTTGAAGTTTTGATACTCCAAGGTTTGTACTGATTCTCGAGCACGATTATCAATAATCAAAGGTCCATGTATAGATAATTGACCTTGAGTACAGATACTTTGTTGGATCTAGTTTTCTAAGTGTAATATTTTCGTTTATCTACACTTGTATTTTTGAATAAATTGGTTTAATAAAGATATTCATAGATTACATTAATAACCTTGTATATTTTCCTCAATGGTTTTTGCACGCTAAGCAAAATTGAAGCAAATATTGGTTCACTAGTTATCTAATACTAAGCGGTATGACGTGGTTGGATCATAATACAAAAAGACAACTTATATTAATAGATAAATCTAAACATGTCCTTAGTCTAATAAAAATGAGCAAACCGATTGAAAGACAAATATGTCGTTTATCAAGTCCAATTAGGGAGATGCTTTGTCTTGAGCTTTAGAGCGGATGACTCCCAAAAGAGAGAGAGACAGTTGTGACAGACTAGATTGATAGTACATCGGACAAAACCCAAGTAGAATAGATCCTGCATATGTTTATGGATTTATTCACTTGTGATGTTCCATAATGTATGGAACGATGAAAATATATAGACATTTTCATACCCTTTTTACTTTAAATTCATGCAAATTCTAAATAATTAACGTAAAAAAAACTCTACAAACCTCCGATAATAACCGGCTAAACTCAAGAAACTACGAATCTCAAGGACGTTCTTAGGTTGCTTCCAGCCCATAATAGCCTCAATATTTTTGGGATCCACATGAATACCCTCAGCAGAAACTATACGCCCTAAAAACACAACCTCAACTAGCTAGAATTCATACTTACTAAACATAATAAATATGTACATTTTTCCTCATAATGTTTAGGTGGCACACCAGACAACTCTTCTGGGAGCACATCAAGAAAGTCCCTCACAACACGAATCTTTTCAATCCTATAATCTGACTATCTTTGATCTAGAATGTAAGCAAGATAAGCCATGGAACCCTTTTTAATTATCTTTTCGACTTTAAGGGCAGAGATCACATTGGACAGAAACCATCTATGTTCATCAATCATAGTTATCTCTCGGTTCTAAGAAGTTTTCAGAATTGTCCTCTTTTTCTCATAATCCAAATTAATTTGGTGTTCAATAAGCCAATTCATTCCAAGGATAAGATCGAATTCACTGAATGCTAGCTCAAATAAATTAGTAGGAAAAATTTCCCCTAAGATCTCAAGAGGATAGTTGTGATATACGCTATTAATCTCTATAGAAATACCCACAGAACTTTGAGCAGTATCCGCAGACAACATTTTCCACAAAAATCTCAAGACCCCTAGATACCGCACTCGCCACATAAGAATGCATCGAACCATTATCAAGTAAAGCAAAGTAAGGGACAAAATGAATAGAAAAAGTACCCGCTGTGAGTCAGGCTCATCATGATCCTCATACCTCCTAGTCGCATACACTAACCCGGGCTATCTCACCCTAGATCTAGCTGCTCCACCACTCTAAATCGATCTACCCCTAACCCGAAGCAATCGATCTAACCTATCCTCTACCCCTAGTAAGAGCCTAAATCGAAGCCTAAGACTAACTCAGCACAAATGAACTAGTAGGAGGATGGAGACAATCTCTGAAGAAGTGCTCATGAGAATCGCACCTAAAACATGCCCAGTCTTCTTCTAACACTTACCCCCATGTCTTTTATTGCAATATGAACAGAGATGCAAAGGACAAGGACCAGTAAAACCACCAACACTACCCATAGGAGCTGCTGAAACCACAGGTCTTACCCTCGGATAACTATACTAAATAGCCTCCTCTCTAGACCTCTTAGCAGAATGACTACCAGAAACAGGCTGAACTGTTGTGCCTGCTTGCTTTTTCCCATGCTTTTTATCTTGAGCCCTTTGAGCCTTTTTATGAGCCTCCAAACTCTCTAAAATTCTAACTCGAGAAACCAAGTCAGTGTACACCCTATCATGATACACATAAACCCCATTCTGAATCGAGAGTCGAAGTCCCTTCCTAAACCAATCACACTTCTCTTTTTCATTAGTGACTAGCCCAGATACGTAACAGACCAACCTCAGGAACTCAATCTCATTAATAGACATGTCACCATGCCTTAGATTCATGAAGTCATCCCTACACTTATCGAGGAACTCCTCACCCACATAACGATCCTGGAAGACCTCTTTAAAATAATCCCAAGTCAACTGACCAGCAGGAGTAGACTCTTCCACTGTATCCCACAAATTTTGTGCCTCACCTCACAGTAAAGAAATTGTGGCCCTCACCTTTTGCCTAGCAGGGTAGTTCATTTCCACAAACAACCTCTAAAGATCCTTCAACCAATACTCAGCAACAGAAAGATCCGTACTAGTCCTACCCTCAAATACTTTCATCCCAGAAGTTATGAAATCAGAAGATATAGGCCTCCTCAAACCCTCAGATGGCCCCCCAGTAGATCCACAAAGCAATCTCAACAACTCCCGATTAACCGTAGCACTGTCCAACTCTACGGTATCATTATCCCAAGAAGTATCAAGCACATCCTCGCCAAGAGTTTGCTCAGCAGGTAAGTCTCCCTTAGCAGCCTGCTGACCCTTAGCACTAATAGGCAGCTCATTCTCCTCAACATTAGGCAACTGATCCACATTCACCTCGAGCTCGATTACAGGAGTAGGATCACTAACGACCCTAGTAGTACGGCTCGGCCTTGTCCTTGGCCGCGACCAATCAGAAGTCTAGAACTCCTAAGTGGTGACATATTATCTAATTACATCGGCAAAGATAACTAAAGTAAGAATTGGTACCAGAGTTTAAAATAAATCTCAACTTTAATATATCATATAAGAAAATATACTATAACATGTTAATTTATTTAAAAAAATTCTCATTTACCCCCAAAACTTTTTAAAACCTTCTAAAGCTTATCTGGAGAGCCTTACAGTCCGAGGGTTAAACTCAACTCTGATACCACTAAATGTAACCCCCTTTACCCAGCCTAGAAGATATGACCGGATCTAGATGCGGGCACTTACGGGAGCTACGGGAAGATGCGTCAGGAGCTTGCAGGGGCAAGGGCCAATGTGCGTGGACTTCCAACTGATAGTTCTCGACGTCGCTCGACGACCTCTGATGACTTCCGATGGTGGCTACAAATGGTGGCTAATTGGATGGTTTGAATGATGAATTTATGAAGAGACAAGCTATTTATAATGCATGAAATAGAATTCACATTCAAACTCTCACATTATTAAAATTCCTAAGTCCTACTTCAAATTAATAACAATTAACATAAGTTTTATTTGAATTAAAATTCTAAAACAAATCCTAATTAAACTTTGATAATAATTAATATAAATCATAAAATTTAATTTATAATTTTATATTAAATATTATCAAATATTGAGAAATAAAAATAAAAATAAATAACATAGAAATAAATACATGAAAATTTTATTTTTAGCTGTTTTGAAAATATTTACAAAAAAAGACAGCTAGTTTTAATATTTACAAAATTAACAACCAAATTTTACAACAAATTCAATTAAGTCCTTGAACTTAAAATAATTTGAAAATTGGGTTTCAATTAAAAACTTGGATAAAAAATTGACCCTTTTTATTTTAAAAATTTTAAAATAAAAAATTTATTTTCTAACTTAGGAAATAATTCCTCGAAAAATTATGTTAAAATTAATTCCCAAGAAAGATTGGAGGGGTCACAAATGATCTCGCTTAAGTTCCAAACTCTTAGACAGAATTCATTTCAACATACTAGTCTAGAAAATATAACCTAAGTTCTTTATTAAAATGAAATAAATTAAGTGTCTGATAAAATGACTGATGCTTCGTTTTGCTCAATTTTATTCCCCCAATAATGTTTCAATCTCTGGGTATTAACTCGAAAAATACCTTGCTTACCATAGACTTCAACCACTCCATCTGGAAAACTTGATGGATAGTGAATGGACCTGACCAACGCGATCTTAATTTACCTAGAAAAAATTAAATCTAGAGTTAAACAATAAAACTTGCTGACCTACTTCGAACTCTTTGACTCAAATGTGTTTGTCATGTCATCTTTTTAATCTTTCTTTGCATAGCTTGGCATTGTCATAAGAAAACATTCGAAATTCTTCTCACTCATTGAGCTGAAGCATTCATTTCTCTTTAGCAAGCTTGGGATCCAAATTGAGTTGCTGAAGATCCTAGCTAGCTTTGTGTTCATCCGCAAATGAATAGGCACGCTGAGTTGGCTAAAAGGAGACATCCCTAAATGTAACAGCTCAATTTTTCAATGGTGTTAGAAACAGTGGTTTCGGGCCCACAATTCTAAAAATTCAAGTCGTAAATTTATTTATTTTTACATTTATGATGTCATTAGCAACAGATTAAAATTTGGTTGATTTTAATATTTAGATAGTGAATTGAGTAAAAAGGATTAAATTGTAAAAGAGGTAAAGGTTAATTGTGATTGATTTAAGAATAAGGGATCGAAGTGGTAATTATACCAACATCAAAAAGTCCAAGCGGTGGAGGATATGATTTCATTCCACTAACTTAAGGTTAAATTGTAAATAAGTGGTTTGATTTGAATTTAATATAATTGAAGGATCAAATAGGTAAATTAACCAAAATATTTTAATGAGTGGTTTATTATGACACTTATTGTCATTAATTAGGAAAATTAAAGGTTAATTAAGTTAATTAGGAAAGTCTTAAAATTTACAATTATGCCATTAGGTATAAATATGAAATTAAAGAAGAAAGAATCACATTTTTCTTCTAATTTCTTCTTCTTGTTCATGGCTAAGAAAAGAAAACCTAGGGTTTTCCATTGATGAAGTTTGAGCTTTGGTTTGGGTAAGCAAACCTTGACCATTTTTAGTAATTTTTATGTTTTTGAGTCCGTGTTAGCTTGATCTAACTAATCTATGGACTAATTTGTGAATTTATAAAATATTGTGAATCTTAACATTGTTGAATATGCTTGTCTTTGAAAGTTTTTGATAGTTTTGGATGCTTGATGATTAGGTTGGATCTTTTTGTCAAGTGATTGTTGATGGACTAAAATGCTAAATGATGATATTGGGTGTACTTTAGGTGAAATAAATGGATTGTAAGGACTTGTATGAGATCAAGGCATATTCGACTGGTATGGGTTGAGAAGAAAATGGGTATTTTTCATTTTTGTGTTAAAATGATTAGATTGAATAAAAGGAAAGTATTAGGGGTAAAATAGTAATTTCCCAAAAAGGACAAAATTATGTTAAATGATTTTATTATGTGTTTTAATGTGAAATTTGTATGAATTGTTGATTTAGATTACAATCATGCCACGAATCATGGAAAAGGAAAAATTAGCAGAATAGTCCTTGAAGTTTAACCAAACTGTAATTTCATTCTGCAAATTCGTAGTGTTAGTTTATACATATTGTATCTTGTACTTTCAATATTGTTATAGCAACTTGAGGAAGGTTAAACATTCGTGATAATGGAAAGGCAAAGGAAGAAACGAAATGTTAGGCCTAAGGCCGGTTATTTGATTTGAAGCGATGGCTAGAACCCTGCATATGTTGCAGTATCCTAACAGCTTATGTGAGCAGTATCGGAAGTTGACAGGTTCTGAACAAATACTGAATTATGGACCCCTTCGATGGCTGAGTCTTCGCGTATGTTGCGAATTCTCATCAGTTTGTGTGAGCAGAATCGAGAGTGAGAAATTTTGGACCATATCGATGGTTGAGTCTTCGCGTAGGTCACGAATTCTCATCAGCTTTTGTGAGCAACATCATATGCTGGTTAACTATTCAGGGCTCATAAGAGCTAACCATTCTGGGCTCGTAAGAGCTGACCATTCTAGGCTCGTAAGAGTTGACCATCCTGGGCTCGTGAGATCTAATGTTGTCTGTGCTCGTATGAGCTAAAATCTGGAAGATTGAAAATGATATTTGTGAACTTACTAAGCTTAATAAGCTTACCCGTGTATCTATTGTTGTTTTGTAGATATATTTTGCTGTTTGAAGATCGGATCATCTCAAAGAAATCACACTATTGCGGAGCTTGTTTGGTAGTTTTTACTTCACTTGGTTTTATGGCATGTACTAGGATGTTGTTATTATATAACTCTTGATTTTGGATGCTAGTTCATTGTTGTAACCTTGGTTGGGTAGTTATCATACCTTACATGATACTGTGGATGAAAGTAGGCTTACAATGAAGTGAAATATATTATCATATATGTTTTGAACTTTAAGTATATTTGCCTTTGTGTCTTATGTATGAAATGAGAATTGTTGCCTGAGCTTGAGAACTTGTGGGAATATTTGAATTTTGCACACTTGTTTCGCTAGAACCCATGGTTATATCGGTAGAAGTATAAGGTAGGAGAGAAGTTGTTCACTAGCTTGGGTTGTATTGGTGGTTGAATAGCAAGTATCGGTAGTTTGTATACTTGTATCGGTAGAAGCAGCAAAGTGAGACTTTTAGCCCCCTGGAGTTTTTAGTATTGCTAGAAGCATGACATGTTTCGGTAGAAGTCTCACTTGTATCGGTAGTACTGTCTCAAGTATTGGTAAAAGTCTGTACTATTCCTGAACTATTTACTGACTTGACAACTACCGATACTTGTCCAACAAGTATCGATAAAAGTCTTCAAAAATCTTAGAAATGACCCTTTTGCCCTTGTTGAATTGTGTTTATAATTAAATGATAATTTACGACGTGTTAGGTGTATTTCTTTAATAATGTAAGAATAAATGACATGATTTTTAAAAGATGAACAGTGATAGATGATTAGAGTGACACTGGGACCCTAACCGACGACGATTTTGGGTTTTGGGTGTTACACTAAAGGTGTCATGTAGGTTGTTCTATAAGCCCATAAATCATCATCCAATCTTTTGGACCAATTTTGTCGATTCAGACACACTACCTTCTCGAGTATGCCTTTTATTTCTTTATTCACCAACTCAGCTTGCCCATTCCTCTACGGATGGTAAGCTGTAGCAACCTTGTGTCTTATTCCTTGATTATCGAGTAACCACTTCATCCTTTTCTTCATAAAATGGGACCCCTCATCACTGATGATGGCTCTAGGAGTTCCAAATGATGGAGGGAATCGACCAAGAAAGTCAATACCCCCAAACATCAAACAATTCCACTTCCATAATGTTTGTTCAAGGCATTTCATTTCTGTTAGTGACATTTCCAACCCTTTTACATCGGTCACAACTTCTGACATAGGCATACGCATCCTTGAACAATGTCGATCAAAAGAATCCAGCTTGTAATACTTTGGTTACGGTATGTGAACCTCCAAAGTGTCCCTCACTTGGAGCTGTGTAACATTGATATAATATTGATCGTACTTCATCTTCTTAAACAAATACGGCTCTTCCCAAAAGTAGTACTTAGCATCATGAAAAAACTGTTTCCTTTTCTGATACATCTTACCATAAGGAATTAAACCACAAGCTAAGAAGTTATCAAAATTAGCAAATCACGGGGTGTTATGACTCACCTTGAGTATATGTTCATCAGGGAACGTTTCTTGTATGGGTACAAGAGTTGAACTTTCTTCTCGTGGCTCCAATCTAGACAAGTGATCGGCTACTAGGTTCTCTACGTCTTTTCGATCTTGAATTTCCAGGTTGAATTCTTGAAGTAATAGCACCCAATGAATTAGTCTCGACTTAGCATCTTTCTTGGCAAGTATGTGTTTAATTACTGAATGATCCATAAAGACCATCGCTTTTGTTCCTACAAGATAGGATCTAAACTTGTCAAAAGTAAACACAACTGCAAGTAATTCTTTCTTGGTTACCGTATAGTTTAGCTAAGCTCCTAACAAAGTCCGACTAGCATAGTAGATGGGATGAAAAACTTTATTCCTTTGCTGGCCCATCACAACTTCGACCGCGAAGTCACTTGCATCACACATTAGCTCGAACGATAATTCCCAATCTGGTGTGATGATAATTGGTGCTGAAACTAGTCGATTCTTCAAATCATTAAATGTTTTCAAGCATTCTTCAGCAAAGTTGAACGTCGAATCCTTCTCTAACAACTTGTTTAAGGGTTTAGCAATCTTAGAGAAGTCTTTGATAAATCTTCGATAGAATCCAACATTTTTGAAAAAGCTCCTGACACCCTTTATAGATGTTGGAGGTGAAAGCTTCTTGATAACATCTACTTTGGCTTTGTCGACTTCAATTCCTTATCTCATTATTTGGTGCCCCAAAACAATACCTTATCGTACCATAAAATGGCACTTTTCCTAGTTGAGAACAAGGTTTGTCTCTTCAGATCACTTCAATACCTTGGCTAGATTAGCTCAACAATCATTATAAGTGTCCCCGAACACTGAAAAGTCATCCATGAACACTTCCAAATACTTCTCAACCATGTCAGTGAAAATGGCCATCATACATCTTTGAAACGTAGCAGGTGCATTACATAAACCAAATGGCATGCATCTAAATGCGAACGTACCATACGGACATGTGAATATCGTTTTGTGTTGATCTTCCAGTGCGACTATAATCTGATTGTACCCTGAGTACCCATCTAGAAAACAGTAATAGTCTCGCCCTATGAGTCTATCCAGCATCTGATCCAAAAATGGCAAAGGAAAGTAATCTTTCCTAGTCTCTTTGTTTAACTTTCGGGAGTCGATGCAAGTTCGCCATCTCATAACCATTCTGTCAATATTAACTCATTATTTTCATTCTTTACGAATGTAATACCTCCTTTCTTTGGCACACATTGGATAGGACTAACCCATGAACTATCTGAGATGGGATAAATTATACCTGCATCTAACCACTTGATAATTTCCTTCTTGACTACATAATTCATAATGGGGTTCAGTCTCCATTGTCCATCAATTCTTGCTTTCTTGTCATCTTCAAGAATGATCTTGTGCATGCATAAAGATGGACTTATACCACGAATGTCGCTTATGGTCCATCCAATAGCCTTCTTGAATTGCTTCAACACATTAATCAATTGGCCTTCTTGCTTCTCAATTAGTTGTGCTAAAATAATCACAGATAAAGTAGAAGCGTCACCTAAATAAACATATTTTAAGTGTGAAGGTAATACCTTAAGCTCTTATTTAGGTGGCTCTTCAATTGACATTTTCGGTTGAACATAATCTCTACTTTTTAACTCCAAAGATTCAAAACAAGGTTATGAATTAAATCCCCTTAAATTAGCTTCCAATAAAGCTAAGTTTTCCTCCCCTTCTTCATCACTTTGAGGATTTATCAGCAAAATCTTTTCTAAAGGATCTTTAACAGAGTTGAATTCCTCTTCAATGATTAACTCTTCTAACTTAAATACTGCAGAACAATCATCAACTACATCAGGAAATCTCATAGACTTAAAAATATTAAAGGTTACTTGATCATCCCGAACACGCATAGTCAGCTCAATTGCTTCAACCAACGGAATGTTGATATGAAGCTGCTTGAGTACATCTAAGAACTTCTTGAATTGGACTTCCTGCTTCTGCTTCTGAGGTCTTTGAGGGTAGAGTGGTAGAGGATTTCTAACTTGAACTGGTCGCTTCAACTTCTGCATCTAATGAAGTTGTTAGATCATCAGTCTTGACTGCTTTAGAAGTCTCTTTTTCAACATTCACCGGTTTTGATTCTGGTGAAACTGGTTATGATTCTGGTTTTGGCAAAATTGGTACTGGTTCTGGCAAAGTTAGAGTTTTAACACTTAGTTGAAATTCCACCGCATCTTAAGCATCAGCTTTCTCTTCTTTTACTTCAACAACGTTGGGCTGCAACGTCTTTCCACTCCTCAATGTCAATGCTTTACAATGCTCCTTCCCCATATTTCTCGAATTCTCCGTATCACTCGGCAAAGTACCTTGTCGACGGTTTCTAAGCTTAGTGGCAAGTTGACCCATTTGATTTTCAAGGTTCTTCAATGTGGTTGCTTGGCTCTGGATCAAAGTATCATTCTTCGCCATGTATTCTTTCAACAGATTTTCCAAGCCATTAGAAGGTTCAACTTGGGTTTGTTTCTAAACCTGCTGGGTAAATCCTTGTGGTTGGGTTAGTCTCGATTGAGTGTAATTGTTACTAGGTCTAGCCCCTTGATTTCTCCATGAGAAATTAAGGTGATTTCACCAAGATGGGTTGTAAAAGTTTGACTATAGTCCCTACCTTCCTCAATTTTGATTCTGATTGCCCATGTAATACACTGATTCTAGGTTTGATGGGCATTCTTCGAACAAGTGTCCTTCTCCACAATAGACACAGGTTACATTCTCGAATTGATTAGGTGGTTGAGCTGCAAAATTATTAAACCCATTAGTAGTAAAATTCTTAAGCATTGAGGAAATTGATGATACCTGAGCTGCAAGTGAAGTAAGTGGATCCACTTCATGGATTCCTACAACTCATCTTCTTGAGTTCGCTCGATTAGTCGGTCATTGGTAATTATTGTTGTGATCCTCTCTATAATTTCATAAGCCTCATTGTAAGACTTAGAAAGAATAGTTCCATTGGCCGAAGAGTCTACTACCATCCTTGTGTGCGAATTAAGTCCGTTATAAAACGTGTCTAACTGGATGCAATGAAAGATTCCATGATAAGGGAGATTCATCATCCATCTGTTGGAAAGTAGTAATTTTACTCCTCAGCTTAACATTCTTGCTTGGAAGGAAATACTTCCTAAGGAATTGTTCAGCTAACTTTTGCCATGTTATAACAGAATTTGATGGCAACGAGTTCAACCAGGCTCTAGCTCTGTCCCTTAGTGAAAATGGGAACAACTTCAATCGAAGTGCATCTTTCGACACTCCGGTTATCTTGAAAGAACCACTCACCTCTATGAATAGTCTCAAATAAAGATGAGGATCTTCAATAGGCATTCCACTAAATTGGCCTACTATCTGAAGCATCTGAAACATCACTAGCTTTAGTTCAAATTATTGTGACTCGATATCGGGTCTCTTGATTCCCAAATTAAGTTCATGAAACAAAGGCACTGCATATTGTCTTAAGGCTCTATTCCTATCATCAACAATAAGGATTAGGATTGTGAGCATGGTTAGCTCCGTTTCCTTGATTATGGTTCTCGAAATTCATCTCTTCAGTCCTTCTTTGAGATGCTTGTCTTTTTCTTTCTCAGAAAGTTCATTCAATTTTAGGGTCCACTGGGAGTAAGTCGATAATTCAGTCAATACTCATAAACACCTAAAATCAGAGAAGAATAAGTTGGTAATTAGATAGAAAAATAAATAAACCAAAATGTAAACAAATAATTTCACAAATAATTTTGACTATCTCCGATATGGCGCCAAAAACTTGGAACGATGAAAATGTGCAAGTATACACCATCGTATTCAAGTAATAAAGTGATAAGTAAATGTCGAGTATCGTACCTACAGGGACTGTTCTATGAAAAGTATTTATGAACTATTTAATCAACAAATTGGTTAAAAATAAGATAATATTTGTGAGGGATATTAATCTAGACTAAATTAATCTAAGTTAAAAATAAAAATAAAAGATAAAATTAAATTCCAATGCACGATTTCTAAGGGTTTAATCAATATGACATAAATGTGTCAAGTTAATTACTTGAAATACTTAATTAAATCTAAATCATGTCATGTTTTTTACGAAATAATGTTCACGGTAACCTGATATTTTTCTAACTTATAAACAACATCACTTATAAAAATCAGTTTATATCTTGAACATACACCTATACCAATATGACATACTAAACTAATCTTTGATAAGTAAATGTGTTATAGCACATACATACATTATGAAATCAATTTATCTCTTGAACATACACCTATGCCAATACAACCGACTAAATTAGTATTCATAAGTAAGTAAAGGATCAAGTTAAGTAACAACATACACCTATATTGAAACAATTTAATCACTAAAATCCTGCAAGTTATGCAAGGCTAGTATTCTCCAATACAATCAAAATCTTAACCCTCAGCTTTCTTAGAAGATTAAGCATGCACAAATTAAATAATGTTTCCATAATCATAATTTCAACGCACTTAAATGATTAATTCAATAGTTTTATCACAAGGGAATGCAATAATAACTTAAGCATTATAATATTTAATTAAACAAAATATTCAATGCCTATAACAATATAAACATGATAAATAAATAATCAAGCAATCAACACAATCAACCCAACACTTTAAGAAATTTAAGCCATTTTAATTAAAGAAATAATAGCATTCATAATAGCATTCATCATGATAAAAAAAAGAATCTAAAATATGAGAAAAAGAATAGTATTATATTCGGCGATTTCTCAAGAACTGCTTCCGCGTTCTTCGTCGTTGTTGCTCAATTCTTTCAAGATCAAGGTCTCTGATGAACACTCAAAAAAGGCTATTGAAGGGCTGAAGAACCACTCTTTTCCAAGAGGGGAAATCGGCAAAGGAAAGAAAGGAAAATGGATGGAAGGCTTAGAGAGAAAACTAGAGAAAGAAGAGAGAATGTAGTGAATTGGTGTGGAAAATGAGGTGAGTGAGGGTGGTATTTATAGGTCAGAGTTGGTAGCTATTTTTAGTAAGTAAATATCAGCCACTCACTCCCCATGGACTGCCACCATTCAAGCACTTTGACTGTTCAAAGTTTGCTTGCAACAAATTTGAAACCATAAAAGTGAAGGGATTTGAATAGGATTTTGGGAAAGTTTAGGATTTCTTTTCAAGGTTTATTTTGTCAACATAATCAGCTGAATTAGTCACCAGGTGGACGGCACATGGCTAGCCCAAATCAAGGTGGTTCAACCCTCTGTTGCATGCAGATCGAGCCACTTCACTTCAGCCTTTATAATTTAATTTTAATCCAAATTAATTGAATTAGAAATATAATTATAAAACATAATTTAGCTTCATATTGGACCGACCATTGGCTGGATAAATATTTTTCTTATCTCTTCATTAACTCGCAGTATGGGTGATTGTGGATCACCTAACAAAATGTGCGTACTTCTTAGCTATTCACACCAACTAATCATTGGAAAGGCTTGCTAAAATCTCTGTTGCTGAGATAGTACAACTGCATGGTGTGCCAATTTCCATAACATCTTATCGAGGCCCAAGGTTTACATCGTGATTTTGGAGAAGTCTGCAAGGAGCTTTAGGTACGAAACTACAATTTAGAACTGCTTATCATCCTTAGACAGACGACCAATTAGAGCGTGTGATACAAATGTTGAAAGATATGTTACGAACCTGCGTTTTGGAGTTTGCCACAAAATGAGTACGTTATCTGCCTTTAGCAGAGTTCTCCTACAGCAACATCTTCAAACGAGCATTCAAATGGCACCCTTGAAAGCACTGTATGGTAGGAGGTGTCACACACATCTGTGTTGGGTATAGATAGTTGCAAGGAAAGTTTTTGGACCTGAACTGGTTCCTGAAACTAAAGACAACGTGAAATTGATTTGTGAAAGGCTTAAGGTTGCTTTAAACAGGAAAAAAACTTACGTCGATTTGAAAAGACGAGAAATTGATTACCATGTGGGTGAGCACGCATTTCTTAAGGTGTCACCATGGAAGAAGGTACAAAGATTTGGGCAAAAAGGGAAGCTAAGTCCAAGGTTTATTGGATCGTACGAGATTGTGGAATGAGTGGGTACTGTAGCTTATTGACTCAAGTTACCCTATGAACTTGAGAACATTCATGATGTGTTCCATGTGTCAATGTTGAGGAAGTATTGAGCTGACCCATCTCATGTTGTACAACGAACGACATTGAGGTACTACCTAATTTGACTTATGAGGAAGAACCAATAAAGATTGTGGCTAGCAAGGTGAAGGTATTATGAAGCAAACAAATTCCTTCGGTTAATGTGTTGTGGCATAGACACAAAACCAGCGAAGCTACATGGGAAACAGAAGAAGTCATGAGGCAACAGTATTTGTAGTTATTCGAATATGAATATTTCAGTGATGAAATATCTTAAGTTGGGGAGAATTGTCACAACTCGAGATCAGGGCCAGAAGTTTGGTTGTGTGAAAAGAAGGTCTACTAGTGCTTCATCAAATTATGATCGCCAAAATTCAAGCAAGCCGGATGTTTGAAGGGTGTTCATCGAGCAGCAGTGTACGCCAAATGAAGTAGTAAGAGGTTCACCAGTTTCATTATGAGGCAAGTTCGCTAATGTGAAAAGTAAGCTGGGGGTTTATTAGTCTGTTTGGCAAGATTGGGTTTGCCATACTGTGTAGCAAACAGGGTTTGCCAAGTAAGTTGCGAACTATGCTCGCTGGTCAAAGATATAGTTAGACTCAAATTAGGAAAATGATATTTAGAGTATCTAGGAATACTTTACGTGTAAGCAATGCGTTTCCTAAATCAAATAGAGTATCCAAAAACATCTAGGACTCTTAGACCTATAAATAAGACCATTGATTCTGTGAAATTCTTCATTGAATATTCTATCGTTAAGTCTCTATTCTTAAAATTTTGTTCATAGCAATCCAAGTAAGTCCTTGTCTTGCTAAGGTTGATCATCCTTAGAGCTAAGTTCGCTTGCATGTGTGAATTTTGAATGATTTGTTAGTAGTATGTTTGTTTGTTGCGAACTAGCCGAACTATTTTTTAGCAAGGACAAAGGCAAAGCAAAAATCGTTTAAGTTCTTCATTTTTGGTGAGTGATCGGTGACTGTCAGTTTATGGGTTTTCAACGGTATTTTGATTATGTTGCTAATGGCTATGGTTTTCTAAAAAGAAACCTCGTTTTCGAAACCTAAAAGTAAGCTTTTTTGAAAAGACTCTATTTTAAAGTTACGAAGCTCTGTTTTCAAAACACGATTTAGAAAATGTAACAACCCATCTTTAGTAATATTGGAAAAATGACGAATTTAGGGCCTTGAAGGTTTAATTAAGAACTTATAAAATTTTAATTAAATATGTTTGTTTAATTATAATGGAGTGACTCATAAGTTGGTTAAGGAAATGGAATGTTTAAAATATTAGCTAAGAGGATATGTATTGAATTATAAAGAAGGAAGAGAAACTTGAATTATATAGAATCTTAGTGTGGTGATTGCTTGAATATTAAATAGATGAGAGTTTATTTAATAAATAAACCATAATCTTTGTTAAATGACAATATAGGCTAAGTGGAAGTGTGGAAGTGTTTTAGCCTAAGGATAAATTAGTAAATAGATTTGTAATGATTAAACAAATAAAATAAGGGAGTTTCTTCCTAGTGGGATTTTTCACAAAATAAGAAAAAAAAAAGAAAGAAATTAGAAACAAAAGAACAAGAAGAAGTTCCATTAGAGAAGCTTGGAATTTTGGCAAAAGGGAGCCTTGCATATAAGTGTTCCATTGTCTAATTTTTCATGAAAATGTTGTTTTTGTGATTATTAAGGTGAGGTCTCTCTAGGCTAGGGAAGAAATCATGAAATGGGCAAAAGTCTTTGAGTTAGCCATTTTTGTTTTGGAAGTTAATTGATGAGATTTTAAGCTGGAAATTTTAGCATGGCTTTGGTGTAGTTGATAAATGAAAATCTATTTTTTGCAGCTCCATTGACTAAGCTTCTGAGGAAAAATGTTCCTTTTGTCTAGACTAAGGCTCAAGAGTCTAGTTTTGAGAAGTTGAAGTCTGTGTTGACTCAAGCACTGGTTCTAATCCAACTTGAGCCTAGGAAAGCTTATACTGTTTACAGTGATGTTTCCCACATGAGATTAGTATGTGTACTTATGCAAGAGGGAAAGGTTGTGGCTTATGCATCTCGGTAGTTGAAACCGTATGAGATTAACTATCCTACTCATGATCTCGAGCTTGCTACGGTGATCTTTGCTCTTAAAATCTGAAGACACTATCTTTATGGGGAGAAGTGTTACATATACCGATCATAAGAGTCTAAAATATCTGCTCACCTAGAAAGAGCTTAATTTGAGGCAATGTTATTGGTTGGAAATTCTTAAAGATTACAACTGTGAAATTGAGTATCACCTTGGTAAGGCTAATGTGGTTGCCGACGCTTTGAGTCGAGAATGTTGTAACTAAGCTGAGGGTTTTGTTTGCTAGGATGAGCTTGTTTGAGGATGGCAGTCTCTTAGCCGAACTTGGAGTTATTCCTACTTTAGTCTCGGAGATTAAGGATGAGCAGTCTAGTGATGCGTATTTAGTGCACTGTACGAGGGAGGTTGAAAAAGGTACATCTGAGGACTTCTCCATTGATCATAATGATATTTTATGCTACTAAGGTTGATATTGTGTTCCAAAGGATTCTAGAATTAAATAGACTATTCTCCGTGAGGCGCATGATAGCCCTTATTCCATGCATTTTGGCGAAGATAAAATGCATAAAAACCTTTGTGAAAGGTATTGCTGGAAAGGTTTAAAGAGGGATGTTGTTGACTTTGTGTCAAAGTGTTTAACTTATCAAAAAGTCAAGATCGAGCATCAGTGTCCTTCTGGGTTACTTCAACCAATTGAGATTCCGCAGTGGAAGTGGGAGCATGTGACTATGGATTTTGTGAGTGGTTTTCCTTTAACACCGTCCAAGAAAGATTCAGTTTGGGTGATTGTGTATCGACTCACTAAGTCCACGCACATCATTCTAGTTAGAGTTGACTATCCCCTGATTAAATTAGCTTGACTCTACATTTCTGAGATAATTCGTCTCCATAAACTGCCTCTATCTATCATTTTCGATCGGGATCCGAGGTTTACTTTGAGGTTTTGAGAGTCTTTGCATCGTGCTTTGGGTACTCGATTGAACTTCATTGCTGCTTATCATCCACAGACTGATGGTCAATCCGAGTGTGTGATTCAGGTTCTGGAAGACATGTTAAGGGCTTATGTAATTGAGTATTAAGGTAGTTGGGAGGAATTTCTACCACTTACAGAGTTCGCCTATAATAACAATTATCAGGCCAGTATTAAGATGGCTCCGTATAAGGCTTTGTTTTGGCGTAAGTGTCGCACTCCTATTGGTTGGATTGAGTTCACTAAGCATCATTTGTTGGGGCCAAAAATTGTTCAAGAATATGAGGAGATTGTTAGATTGATTCGAGAGAAACTTAAGGCTGATTTTGACAGGAAAAACTCTTATGCTGATCTGAAGCGTCGAGTAATCGAGTTTAATGTGGGTGATGAGGTTTTCCTGAAGGTATCTCCGTGGAAGAAAGTGCTCAAATTTGGTTGGAAAGGCAAGTTGAGTCATCGCTTTATCGATCCTTATCGAGTACTTCATCGAATGGTGCCAATTGCCTATCAGCTATAATTACCGCCTGAGCTTGAGTGGATTCATGATGTCTTCCATGTCTCAATGTTGAGACGATATCGTTCGAACCCGTCTCATATTGTCCCTATTAAGAAGATCGAGGTTCATCTATATTTAAGTTTTGAGGAGGAGCCAATTGAGATTTTGGCTCAGGATGAGAAGGTTCTTCGTATGAAGACCATTAAGATGGTTAAGGTCTTATGGCATAACCATGGTTATGAGGAGGGTAATTGGGAGCCCAAAGCCATCATCAAGGCCTAGTATCCGATTTTTTTGGTCTAGGTAAATTTTGAGGCCGAAATTTCATTTAAGGGGGAGAATTGTAACACCCTAATTTTAATTAGGGACTTAATTGAGTTAATTTGTGAATTTTGGGGGGCCAATGGGTAATTGAATGTGGTTAGGGATTTAATTGAACTTTATTGAAAACTTTGAGGCAAAATTGTGAACCGTGGGATTTAATTGTGAATCAAGTTTGAGCTTGGGTCAATTTATAAAACCCTGAGTTTCTTTAAGGGTCTCCGTGTAATTGCACCAATTTGTGGGGTATAAAACTCCTCTTTTTCCCCTTAGTTGACCTTTCTTCTCCCATATGTTTCCTCTCTCTGTCGAATTTTTCCTCTTCTCTCCCTTGAATTTTTTGATCAACCTCCGATCAAGCCCGTACCATTGTCCGTGCATTACACTGCCCTTACCATCATTCTTCTTGTCACTTCGAGATCTCACCCACACCATTAAACCTCCCTCGTCGTTACCATTGAGAAATTGGCACAAGAACCCCTCTTTCGGCCTTCAACTTTTTCGCCTTTTCTACAACGTTTCTTGCCGTTCTAGGAGTTGCTAAGTAGTGTTTGGTGTTTGGGGTCCGTGCATTACACCACCCTTACCATCATTCTTCTTGTCACTTAGCGATCTCACCCACACCATCGAACCTCTATTATCATCGTCGTTACGAAATCGGCACAAGAACCCCTCTTTCGACCTTCAACTTTACCAACTTTCCTCCGTCATTCCGACCCGTTCTAGGCGTTGGTAAGTAGTGTTTGGTGTTTGGGGTGTTGTTTGGTGTCCTTTTAGGTGCTAATTTGACAAATGTGCATCGTGTGTAGAGGCCATGCTTGGGTGCCGTCGATCAAGGGTTAGAAACTCTAATCTTCCATGTGGTTCAAGGTGTGAAGTGAGCTCCTAATTGCCTAAGCCTAAACCTCAAAGCCAATGTCAAAAGCTTAACCCATTAAACCTTACCCAAAAATCAACCCAAACCATTGACCTAATCAAACCTAGAAGCCCAATCGTTTGACCCAAAACCTAGTCAAAACCGATCCGACCTAACCCGAACCAACCCATTGACCAACCCAACCCGAACCGTTGACTTTGATCGAATCTAACCGTTGACTTTGACCAAACCAAATTGTTGAATTTGACTTACCGTTGACCTTTGACTTTTCCATTAACTAGTTAACTTTCTCCAAGAAACCCTACCCTGTTATTTTTCGACATCTTGAGTCCATTTTCCCTGTCCGTTTTGTCAAATTCAAACCCAAAAGCCTCGTTTTAGCTGTTTTACTCTTAATTTTTTACTTAGAGTTATTTAGAGGTTTTTTTTTGGGGAAATCTAATGTAAGATATTTATGTTTAGGTGATAACGACTCCTAGGCCGATGACTTACCACGTCCTCCACCTATGCAGCCTACTCTGTACCACTCCGAGAGTTACACGTGAGTTATTTCGATTTAGTTTTGTATTTGGTTGGTGGCATAGGAATACTGTTAATATTAAGTTTGTGTTTGTAGGTTCTAATCTCGTTAGACTCGATGCTAGATCAATACATGGTAGACGACCTCCTCGTCATTAGAGCTTCAGCTTTCTAGACGTGTCTTTCTAACTGCAACATATCCTATTGCATGTGATGTTTTGTGATGTAATATTTTATGATGATACTGAGATATGTTATCAATGTAATGATTTATATTATGCTGTGGAAATGGTATGACTGTGTTTTGAGCTGTGTTAAAGCATGTTGATATTATCATGCATACCTATTAGAATGTGATTAGTTTAATACAATGTTATAAAAGTACTGTGAACTCGGATATATGTATATATATGTATAATATCATGGGATTGAGATTGAGACTGAGACTAAGATAAACATGTGATCATACCATTATGTGCTCATGGGTTGGGTTTGTATGGTGGAAGACATGGTTATCACTCCTTCAAACGATTGATAGTAAAACCATACTGTGATTGGTGACGATTGGTTGGGAAAGGGTTCTGGGGAACCTCTTCACTATGTTGGTGTACTGGAGTATGGGTGCATTGCATCATGCTTGTGATTGTATCATGCTTTGTGGTTATATTATGTGTTGTAATATTATTGTGATAATGCAATAGGATGTATATTCTTTATAGACACAATGAGCTTTTTAGCTTATTTCCCTACAGTTTCCCTTACAAATACTTGAGACGTAGGTGACTAGGTACTCGGATGCACATAGTTCATTTTCTTTATTTTATTCTAGTATCTTGTATTACTACATATAAGATATTTTGGGGATTTTAGTTTATTTTATTATTTATTATTTTATTGGGATTGTAAGTTGTTTTAAATTTGGATTTTGGTATTTGTTCCAATTTTCTTGATTACATAGTTTAATATATAAATTATATATATATGTATGTATGTGAATGAATGTGGATTATATGTTTGCGTGAGGGTGGAATTACAGTAGTAACATTCTGGATCTAGTCATATCTTCTACGCCGAGTAAAGGGGGTTACATTGTATGTATAAGATGCCAAAGGAATTGACATGTTATGTTCAAATGTGTTTCAGTTACTTAAACTAGTTGTAATGTCATGGTCAGTTAAGTTGATTTTCATATGGACTTACTAAGCATTCGTTATGTTTAACATTTGATTTCTTTCTTTTCTCCCTTTAAATTGCTGGTTTGCGAAACATGTTGGTCGGATCAACTCGAGGATCACATCGGTAGTCTTTTGATCGCTTTATTTGGTTATGTGGCATGTACATAGGATTTAATCTATGTGTTACTTGAGAATGATGGCTAGGACTAAACCTAATATAATGTTTGGTCTTGTAAAGTTAAGGTAAATATATGCATTAGTACATGTCTTGGTAAATTTGGTATGTTTAATGATGGTATTGGATGATTTATTATTATGTTAGTAGGTTTGATATTTTTTGTTATGAAATGGTGCCAAATTTGTAACATATTGGTTGGTTTGATATTAGGAATGTATAAATGAATGTTGGTGTGTGTTTGGAATTGACTTTGTGTAGGTTTTATATGTATTCATGGGCACCAAATTAGTACATGTTGGTTTTGGCATGAAATGCATATCAAAATTGCATATTTTTTTACATTGTGGCCTTTAAATATCGATACCTTAGGAAGGGTATCAATACTTTACAAAATTTTCTTAATTTCTACAACTTCGAATACAAAAATGATATTGATATCGGATTAAATTATTGATACTTTACAAGAGTATCGATATAATGGACTTTGTTTTGTTTTACGAAAGAAACAGAATCATAAAATGATGTCGATACTAGATTTAATATCAGTACTTTGTAAAAAGCAGTACCGGTACCATATTACTAGAATCGATACTTATATTTTATGAAAAATTTTCTAAACATCAAAACTACAAATGGTATGGATATGATTTCAATGGCAACAATACTTAGCCTAAAACATTGGAAACTTAGCAATTTGATCCAGTTTCATGTTCGAATTTTGTAATTGAGCTTTCGTAAGCTTTATCAAGTCTTGGAATAACATCATGTGACATAATTATGAATTGTTTTTGGTTATGCATGCTCGTAATATGATGTAATTTGAATATTAAATGTTGTAATTCAGACCCGACGATCAGGTCGGGCGAAGGGTGTACCATTTGGTGGTATTAGAGCTATGTTTAAGTCGATTCTATAACTGAACGTAGTGCATACGAGTTTAAAAATACATGTCACTATAACCTATGATAATGTGATGTCTTTTTTATCTGAATTACTCTCTTCTCTTCTAGATATATAATGTCGACCGAATCTAATCGTGTTGTGACTGATGAGGTCGAAAGTAATGTTCCTATTTCTAACTAGGGAGCTAGTCATAATATCCCGATTATGCAAATGTCCAGAAATGAGGCGAGAAATACCTTCTTCCAAATGATGAATTAGTGTTTTACATAATTTACGGGAGTTGCTCCCTTGGCTCCACAACCTTCACCCCTATCGTGCGATAAGTGGCACCCTCCTTGTAACACCCCTTGTTCGGTTTGGTCACCAGACATGAGCTACGAAATGCTATCACAGTTACCAAATCAAACCACATACAAATCATAACAATTAATTTATTCCATTACTGGTTCCTGACAAAATTTCATGCATAGTAGGATATACAATCAAAACCGACCATCAATCAAACCTACGAAAACTCATTTATAGACCCAAGCATGAACAATGACCAAATTGCAAAGTTTTCAAATTTTCTAAATTGGTATTGATACCCCTTGAAGGTATAGATACAAAATGTAGCTTCGATGTTTTATAAAATTAAAGAAATCGATACTTGGATCAATGAATCAATACTTCCTTATAGGTACCGATACCTTACCTTAGTATCGATACTTGGATCAATGAATCAATACTTCCTTATAGGTACCGATACCTTACCTTAGTATCGATACCAAATTGATATTCTGTTTGTTTGTAAAACTGATTGAAAATTCTATGTATTGATACTCTTGATAGGATACTGATATCTTAAAGCAAATGTTACAAAAACTACCATTTGGTCCCTTTTCATGCCAAAACCAAAATTGGTTTAGATGGTGCCCTTAACCATACATCATACCTGCATAAAATACTCCAAAATACATAGCAATCAATGCATATAGCCATTACCAATTCAAAACATCACAATTTGATATCAATTCAAACCAACAACTTGTTTAAAGCACAAACTAGTATTTCTTTTTCCAAGCCATTCAAATCACATACCAATCATGTCATTTCCAAGCTCAATTCTTGCCATTAGCACATTCAAATAAATCATTAAAACATTATTATATAATCCCAAGACATGTCCAAACCATGCCTTAATGTCACTTTCGATTTTCGTTAAAGTCTCAAAGTTAAGGGAGAGTTGAAAGTTAATTGAATAAAATAGTAAGCCGATGGGCTCTATTGGAAAACTTGGGAATTTTATTGCCTAATTGGTAATTAGTTGTGTTTCAATTCTGATTCAGTTAAGATGGAACTGACTAGTTCCTTAAGGGAGGCAAAATGATTATCGATGAATGGTGATTTAGGGCTTTAGACCGTGCATAAAAAGGTTATATATATGTGTGTGAGGATTATTGAGAAGGCAAAATTCTCCTCATCTTTGCTGTTTTTCTTCTCTTCTGCAACGTCTTCTTTGGATGCTTTGAAGAAGGGAAAGTTAAGGAAAGTCCTGCATGGGGCAGTGATTGTGAGGTTTAAGTCTAGAATGTAGTGAATCTAGTGAATTGGTAAGCTTCTTAATCTTATTGTATTCGAGAATTTGTGGTTAACGATGGTGGATAGTTGGGTGGAGAAGACAATGTGTGTTTTGCCACTAACTTTAGGTTTTATTCATGGTTTAATGGTTAATTAATCTAACTTAATTAATTAAATCTTTATTTAATTTACTTAATCTTTTTCTAATTAATCTTAATGGAAGGTCTTCCACTATCTTTCATATACAAATGGTCTAATTGCCATTTTAGACCTTTGGCTAATTGCTATTTCAATCCTCAAACCTTTTATCAATTAAAAATCTATATCATTTGAAATTTTACAATTTAGTCCATGAGCATGAATTAATTATTAATTTGAAAAAAAACATTGGACTAATCTTTAATATATTTTTATATTATCTCTATAAATATTCATATTTATTATTTACGATCTCGATTTATGGAAATGGGATTTCAAAACCACATTTTTTAGTACCATTGAAAATCGAGTTGTTACATTATAGTAGTTCACTTGTAAACTTTAGTTTGAATCAATGGATGATGATAATTCCATCTTTGCTCTTTCCTTGATGAAATTAGGAAATTTACAATTGAATCCTTGAAATTTTTTATCTTTCCAATGTGGTACCAAAAGTGATTTTTTCACCATACTAATTCATAGTCCATTTATTTTCATGTCAAATAGGCAATAAAAATCATAATTCCCTTTTTTGGTCAAATTTATATTTTAATCCTCAAACTTTTCAAAATTTATGATTTAGTCCTTTCATCACATTATCACCTCTAATATTCTTTTAATCAAATCCCATATCCAAGATCATTTATCTTCATGAAAATTCTTTTATTTGATAAGTTTTCTAATTTTCTAAATATTTCACTATATTTGCTATCAAAATAAAATCACGTGTCAATCTAAAAATTTAGGATGCTACAACGTGTGGTTAATAGAAACTAAACATAAGTATGATAATTAACATAGATTTCGAGATGGGTTTTCTTCAAATAGAATAATAATGGTTAGGGCAAAGTTGCAACCCACGATGATGCAGTAGCTATTGTAGAATAATGAATAGTATCGTGAAAATTTTTTTTAGAGTATCACATTAATAACGTGTTATAACATAAAAAAATAGAAATAAGTGAATAAATAAAAGTATTTATTTTATTCATCGATAGGAATCTTTTACAATATTTCTATAAAGTTTATCGATAGAAAAAAGAAATATGAATAATATAAAATTCTACTTCTAATGAATATTAGAGTCTTAAAAGTATATCAAACTTATTATCATAATGGACATCAACTTTATAATAATCAAATATTTATAACATTTTTTAAATTTTTAGTTTTTAAAAAATACTTTTTGAATTATTATAATTTTTTATAATTTATATATGAACTTTTAACATTATTTTGTAATTTTCTTCGAGTTTAACTTTTTTTTTCAATTTTTTGAATTTTAATATATATTTTTGAGTTTTTATATAAAAATTTAAAAAAAAACATTTTAGACTTTTAAATTGTTAAGAAATGAGAAACTTAAAAAATACATCTAAATTTCATTGATTAAACTTACAAGATGATTTACAAATATATATACAATTACTAAACCATAAACCAAGCAAAAAGAAAAAACTGTCATCTAGTAACTCACTCTAACTAATTGAAACTAGCAAACTAACTATTCGTTTCAACACTCCCCCTCAAGTTGGTGGTTGAAATACATCTTTAGCCCCCAACATGGATACTAAATGTTCATGTTGCTGTACACCCAAAGTCTTTGTTAGGATGTCTGCTAACTACTCTGTGGAGGATACATGCTCAGTCTTTATAAGACAATTCTGAATTATCTCTCTGATGAAATGGCAATCCCCTTCTATGTGCTTAGTTCGTTCATGCTAAACCAAATTTGCTGCTATCTGTAAAGCAGCCTTACTATCACAAAAAAGCTTGATTGACTACTTTCTCCTGATTCCAATCTCAGTCAGCAAACCATCTAGCCAAACCACCTCTGTTGCTGTGACTGTCATACTTCTGTATTCTACTTCTGTTGAAGACTTGGCTACAGTGGATTGCTTCTTTGGTTTCCAAGAAATCAGTGACTTGCCAAATTTCACACAAAAACCTGATACAGACTTTCTCAGTTAGAGTCACAATGTGCAACCAACTCACACTCACTCGAGGCATCAAGAAATATTCCTTGTCTTGAATTTTTCTTCAAGTATCTCACCACTTGAGGCATCAAGGTTGCACATTGTGACTCTAACTGAGAAAGTTATATCAGGTCTGGTATGAGTTTCTTCCCACAAGCCTTTGAAAAATTGACTTGTCATCCAACAACTCATCACCATTCCCTTCACCGTTCTCTTGCTGTAGATTCTCATCATATTCTACTAAGGTCAACTTATTATTTAGTTTTAAAGGAGTTGCAGCTAGATAGAACACGATGGAACAATTAAGTTCTGTGGAAAGTTTAAACACCGAAAACAGATTGTGAGAAAAATTTGGAACAAGATATTGGTAATGAGGTGATCAAGGGTCAATCTATAAGAACCTTTGTGGGTAATAGTATCTGTTTTACCATTTGGTAGATGGACATAACGAGGTGTAGCACATGAAATAGGAAACAACAAACTCTCAAAGTTAGATAAGATATGATCTGTTGCCCTTGTATCCAAAATACAGTGAAGGGATACATTAATAGCAAGTAAACATCCAGAAACCACACCTACAAGATTCATAGTGGAATCTTTCGAAGGAGCCTTGTTGATGAGACTCAGAATTTGGTTGTATTGGTTAGCCGTGAATACCGATGAAGACAAGGCAGTAAGAGTAGCCAATGAACCAAAATCAGAAGTTGAGTGACCAGTTACCTCTGAATTGATGGTCATACTGCTTGTGGAATTTTCTTCTTTGTGAACTTAAAATATGAGGGGAAACCAATCAGACGGTAGCAATTATCATGACGATGGCCCTTAATTTTGCAGTAGTCACAAACCCCATTGTAATGACGGTGATCTGAACTCCTGGAGGCATTTGAAAACATTGCAACAGACTCCACAATAGGAACTCCGGACAAGAGCACACGCTGTGATTCCTCTTGTACTATAATCGAATATGCTTGATTTATCTAAGGAAGTGGTTGCATAAGCAAAATCTAACTCCTGATGGTCGAATACATCTCGTTGAGTCCCATGAGAAATTGAAATAACTTTTGCTGAATCAGATGCACATGATTCAATTGAGAAACCTTACAATCACATGATGCAAATGAGAACAAAGCACTATACTCGTCCCACGAAAGTTTGAGACGTGTGAAGTAAGTAGAAGCAATAGACTCACCTTGGTTAAGGGTTGCAATCGATCGATGAAGGAAGAAGATCCTTGACCCATTAACTTTGTCAAAGCGTTCTTTCAAATCTTGCCACACCAATGCAGCACTGGAAGCAAACACAATCCCAACTGAAAGTTCTAGATTCACGGTGTTGAGTATCTAGGATAACACGATTGCATTGCACCTCTCCCATTACGGATGAAACGCCAACTCATAATCATCTTTGCAACAGTCTCCATCAATGAATCCTAGCTTGTTTTTTGCAAGAAGGGCAATCCGCATCGATTTGCTCCATATACTATAGTTTTCTAGACCCACAAGCTGATGAGAGACCAGATGCACTCCCGGCGTATCCGAGGGGTGCAGAAATAATGGATGATTGAATCAATGATGCCTTCCATGCTTCATGCCTGAAACCCTAATCAAACTCAATGAAAATAACATACATAATTGGGGAAATCTGATCAGGAAACCTGAAGGAAAAAAACAAAATGACCAAAAACCCAAAATATGAACTACAATTTCAGAGAACAAACCTTGCTCTCAATACCATGTTAAGAAATGAGAAACTTAAGAACACATCTGAATTTCATTGATTAAACTTACAGGATGATATATATACAGTTACTAAACCATCAACCAAGCAAAAAGAAAAAATTGACATCTGCTAACTCACTCTAACTAATTGAAACTAACAATCTAACTATTTGTTTCAACATATATATTTTAAATTTTTTATTTATAATGTTAATAATACAAATCAATGTCATGTCATTGATGACATGGATAAAAGAACTCCACATGTCACATTATTATAGGCTAGACGCACCAATCTTTTTTAAGTTAAAAAATTGGACTAAAATGTTTTATGGAATGATACTTTAAGAACTAAAGTTAATTAAAAATGAGTATCAAAATGAAAAAATGAGTGTAATTTAAGGATTAATTCATTATTGAAATTATATTATAATGTGTAATTATTATGTAATACTATATTATATATTATAATCTAACGTATAAGTAACTATGTTATATTACATCACGTATATAATTATAATACATAAGATCATTATATGATTATGTATATGAACTTTTTTATGCAATATTTATAATTAGAATGTGTAATTGTTAGAAATTTATAGATTGTAAATTAATTATTAATGAGCACTATTCAAATTAAAAGTGATGATTTATCATCTAATGTGTACATTTTCATGGGACGGGTCTCTTCCAAAATATATGTCCAATATGAAAGGGTTCTGACTATTCAAAAAGTGTCCATTGAATGCATATAAATAGATGGACTATGATGCTCACAAATACAAATTTATTTTTACAATCAATTCTAATTTTCAGAAATTAGAGTAAGAGTTAGGGAATTCCGCGATTTTGATAATCAAATGAAACTCAAAACTTCGTTGTATCCTAGGAGGACCTTTGTCTTAACCCTTTAGCAACTTTGTGTGGGGGCAAATAGTCCTCTTTGGAAAGCGTTACCTCGTGCCTCGAAGTTTACTATTTAATTCAATATCGTCTCTGGATCTATATTCTCTCAAAATCTCCAACAATCAAAAAGAACTATTTTGAAGATGACAACGGAGGCTACCACCACATTCAAAGTGATGAACCAAGAGTTTGTGAAACTTGACCGATTTGATAGCTCAAACTTCAATCGTTGGAAGGATAAGATGTTGTTCCTTCTTACCATCTTGAATGTGGCATACGTTCTGGATCCAAACTTACAACCTATGGAAGATCTCGCCTCCAATGCAAATCCTGAGGAAATTATGAAAGTAGCCGAACTCAAGAAGAAGCTTGAGGAAGACAATTTCACATGTCGTGGACACATTCTCAACACCTTGTCCGATTGATTGTATGATCGTTACATGCCGATGCAATCTCCGGTGGAAATATGGAAAGCTTTTGAAGAGAAATACAACACCAAGCGACAAGGTACCGATAAATTTTTAATGATAAAATACTTTGAATTCAAAATGCTTGATAGTAACCAGATCATGGATCAAGTCCATGAATTACAAGTCCTTGTAAGCAAACTTCGTGACTTGAAAGTTGTTATACCGAAAATGTTACAAGTCGACGCTATCATCTCAAAATTGCCCTCGTCTTGGAATAATTATCGGAAGAAACTTCTGCATATGGCAGAGGACTTCACTGTGGAGAAAATACTTAGTCATTTGCGTATTGAAGAGGAAACTCGAAAGCGTGATTGATAGCATTAGAAAAGACCATTAAATTATCATTATTTAGAGTATAATTTGTTCCCATTATATCATGTTTAGCATGCATTTTTAGCATTTTATATTTAGTAATTGCATTTTTTAAGTCAGTGATGTTTGGTTTAATTTTCTTTCATTTTATCTTACTTTTGCTACTAATGTCGCCACATTTAGTGTTCAGTATTGCATCTTGAGTTGTCACTGCAGGAACTTGTCCAGAAGGATCAATGCATGAAGGTGTATAGAGTTGTCGCTGCAAAATAACATCCAAATTTGTGCCCAAAATTATCGCCACATGAGCACTTCCAGATTGCACCCAAGGATGTTGCTACATGAAAATATCCAGAAGTACTAGTGCATGAGGATAACAAGGTTGTCGCAGCAAATTAAAATCTCAATTTGCGTCCAGAAATGTCGCGAAAACATGTAACTGCTTGCTACATATATCAGATCTGCAGGAGTATACAGCTGGATTAACTAACTTGTACAACTGCAAGGAAGTTAGATCTGAAGAAAAAAGGACACCTGTACTGGGCATTAAGGATAAATATTGAGGAGAGAGAAAGGAAAGGGGAGAGGAAAATCTAGTAACAAATCAATTTTGCTCTGTAATTTTCTCTAAGCTTGCTTCCATGGCAGCTTAATTTCTTGAAGGGTGAACTGACTGTGAAGAGAAGACAATATCTGCTCCTGACGAGGAGTGTTCTAAGTGCGACACAAGAGGAGCATTAGGGAAGAGTTCTAGTAGGCTAGGAATAGAATACTTCAACTTGTTCTTTATTTCCTCTCAAACACTGATAAATTCTGATTAACTTAATTGTGTATGGAAGTACCTTTTAATTTTAGATCTAAATTGATTTCTGTTCAATTCCACATATCTGTTTATCTTTGGATTTAATTGCTTGATCATTGAAGTGTTATTAAAGTTGCTGACACTGGAAAGTGCGGTGATAAGTTAAATAAACAAGCAAGACAACAGAAGTTGCTTGAGACACGAAGGAATTCTGGTCACTTGTTCTCGAATGCAAAGCATTGCCAGCACTGGACGGTGTGGTTAATGTAAGTGTTTGGGTCTTAGATAAACAGAGAAGTTGAAGTGAGTAAGATCTCATTAAGCTTAAGTGCAGCAACAATTTATCTATTATTTACCTTGTAGTCACATTTAGTGATTGTCAACTTATCAAGTCAGTGATACTCTCCATTGTATAATCATTGTTTTTAGTTCTTAAATTTTCTTTAATTGCATCGACAAATTATCTTCAAACTTTCATTACATTTTCTTGTTAATTTGCTTTGACATATTGTATTACAGTCTTACAACATTTGCTCTGACAATTTAAATTCATTTATTTTTGCAGACTTTGATTTAATTGCACTGACATTATTCCTTACAACTTCTTTTATTCTAATTCTATTTGCTTCAAAAATTATAGCATGAACAGTTCATAGCGCGATCAAGTTTTGGCGCCGTTGTCGGGGATGGCGTTTGTTTGATGTCTATTTTTGTCTTTGCATTTATTCTTTATTATCTAATTTTTTTTGTCACTGACTTGTTTCCTTTTTGTTGTTTACTTTTACATTTTTCTTTTAGCAAAATATGGCTAGGAACAAGGTGTACAGAACCTCAAGATGTTGGACTAGCATAAGTGATGCTATAGAAATGGAGCTCGATGCCATAACCGCCCAGGTATCTTCTTTGACAATTTGCGATTACTATGGAAGCAACCATGAGTTTGAACAATGCCCATCAAATCCAGCAAATGTGTACCACATGGGGAATTTCGGTCGAAATGAAAATCCATATTCCAACACTTACACGCCAGAGTGGGAACAACATCCAAATTTTTTTTGGAACAATCAAGACCCTAGAAGTATAAACAACGATGTTAGATCCAAGTGGACACTGCCCAATTATGATCAACTCTTGTCAAGGCAAAATACCCAACAAAACAAAAAATCAGAATTTTCATCATTTGAAAATTTACTGATACAATATTTTGCCAAGACTGAAGCTGTGCTTCAGAGTCAAGCTGAATCCATACAAGCTCTATAATATCAATTTGGCTAGATAGTGAGCGCAATAAATTTGTCACCACAAGAATCTTTGCCGATTGATATTGAGAATTCGAAATCACAAGGGCAAGAGCATGGTGAGGGAATCATTCCCAGAAGTGAGACTCAACTAATTGAAGTTGTTACAGATGCTACAGTAAAGGAAGATAATTCAGATCTCAACAATGGAAAGATGTCAGAACAATCTGAAAAGTAAACTGTAGCTGAAGAGATTAAACAAAATATTGTGGAGACAGAATTAGATCATTTTGTCGCCACAAATATCACAGCAAAACAGCCTCAGAAATGTGAAGATTCATTGTCAAAGAAGAAGAGATTAGGAGAAGTCGAAGCAATTGCACTTACTGAAGGGTGCACTGTCATGACAATTAAATTGTTCCAAGAATTTAAGGATCCCAAGAGATTCTCAATACCCTATTCCATTGGTGATCGGTATATTAGAAAGGCATTATGTGATTTTAATGAAAGCATAATTTTGATACCTATATCCGTAATTAAGAAGTTACGGAATTGGAAAAAATGCAAGAAAGAGTGGAAATTTTTTAGGACCGTGTAGAGAATAAAAGAGTACGAAGCACTTGAAGAAGAAGGAACAAATATTGTTTCTGCATCGATTGAGGAATAAGTAAACACCATTGTGGATGCATCCCCATGGTACGCGGATGTTGTCAATTATTTGGTCTGTGGACGACTACCACTAGGTGCAACTGGTCACCGAAAGGTAACATTTCTTCGAGATGCTACAAAATACTATTGGAACGAACCATACCTGTTCAAAGTATGCACCGAAAATATTATTCGCCACTGTGTTCCTGAAGAAAAATGCTTCCTATCTTGAAGCATTGCCATGATTCCCTTTTTGGAGGTCATTTTGGTGGTGTTAGGACTGCTACAAAGGTTTTTCAATCGGGATTTTATTGGCCATCATTGTTTCGAGACGCCCATAATTTCGTTCAACAATGCAATAAATGTCAGTGCACTGGATCGATATCTCAATGCAACGAGATGCTGCAACAGCCTATTATGAAAGTTGAGCTTTTCGATGTTTGGGGTATGGATTTCATGGGACCGTTTCCCAACTCTTTTGAAAATGTTTATATTTTGGTCGCTGTCGATTATGTCTCTAAGTGGGTCGAAGCAATTACTATCCCTAAAGATGATGCTCGAACAATGTTGAAATTCTTTCACACATATATCCTCATTTGCTTTGACACACCTAGAGAATTAATCAATGACCAAGGCACTCATTTTCATTGCAACCAAGTTTCGACCGCATTAAAGCGTTATGGTGTTAAACATCAAATGGCAACCACATATGAGCCACAAACGAATGGCCAAACTGAAGTATCCAATCGAAAAATTAAAAATATCTTGGAAAAGATGGTGAATCCATCCAAACGAGATTGGTCTTCAAGGCTTAATGATGCATTGTGGGTGCTTCGTACAATGTATAAAATAGCATTAGTAATGTCGTTGTACCAACTTGTTTTTGGTAAATCCTGTCACTTGCCTGTAGAATTTGAGCATAAAGCTATGTAGGCAATTAAGCATGTGAATATGGATTATGATGCTGCTGGACAAAAGAGATTGTTGGACATTTCTGAGTTAGAGGAGATTCGACAAAATGCATATGAGAATGCTACCATATACAAAGAAAAAACAAATAAATGGCATGAAAATATTATCTTGCGACGATAATTTTCTACAAGTTAGTACTTTTATTTAATTCATGATTAAAACTGCATCTTGGAAAATTGTGGTCCAAATGGTCAGGTCCATTCAAAGTTTTCGAAACATTTCCTCATGGTGTGGTGACAATTAAGGATTTAAATGATGGACATCAATTCAAGGTAAATGGCCAACAGTTGAAGCATTATCTTATCCCAAATGATCACGAGTGAAATGAGACCATTAATCTGGTCACATTTTCTTAACTTGTCATTACATTTTTTTCCATTTATTTTTTGTATTTTATTTTATTTCAATTATTTTCTTTAGTTCTTTTGCAGGCGTAAAAGCTACCCTTTTTGTCGACACACAAAATACCCTACTTGTCGACACAAGTTAATTGCTGACTCATCACAGTGAAGCATTTTAGGAAAGAATCATAACGTTTTGATTTACTCTGTACCCCAACCATCAGATTGATTTGAAAAAGGACAATACGTGTCATTGCATTTATTGGATATAGACACAATGTCCTATCTCTATAGTGGCTACTATCACGCTTCTTCATCTTCGTTTTCATTCATTGTAAAACACCCTATTATGACGACGGTATTCTCCACAACCACAATCTCCATTGTTGCTGTAAAACCTTTTTTTCTTAAGCCTTCCAATTTCCTGCTTCTTTTATTCTCTTTATATCATAAAGTCATGGCACGAACAAGAGGATCAAAAACCCCTTCTAAATCAGCCGTTGAATCCTCTACTGTAGTGGTTCACAATGTAGAGCAGCCACCGTCCAAGGAACCAATATTGTTTCTCATAAAGGCTGCCAAAGACTGCTTGCATGATAATATGTTGAAGCGTAACTACCACTCGAAGCAAGGATTCCAACTGTCACCACTTCTCACGCTGGGTAAACAAGTTCACCAAACTATTTCGCGCCTGGGGTGGGAAACGTTTTGTAACCATCCTGAAGTATATTCTTCGTCCCTCGTTAGGGAATTTTATGCCAACTTGATTGATAAAGAATAAGAATTTGGTTTTGTTTGAGAGGAACTGGTGCCCTGGGTGCTGCACACATCAATGCCCTATATAACATTGATAATGGGGAAGATGAGCATATTGCCTTCCTAGAATAACTGACTGAAGAAGATGTCGACATGTTAATGAATGATTTATGCATTGACGGTGCCGTTTGGACAGGCAATAATCTCAACAACTATACCATGTATCGTCGGTTCCTCACTGTGCAAAGCAAGGTTTGGTTCCATTTTGTTAATGAATACATGTCGGTGCAATTTTGCCATTCCCCTCTCTTATAATGTAATTGTCTTGACAACGAGGTGTTGTCCCTCGTGAGGGGAAGGAATTCTTGGACAATAATGGACCGATCAATAATGTGTCGATAGAACGCATGACAAGAGGGAAGGAGACCCCGGTAGTGAAAGAAGTTGCACCAAAGAAAGGAAAAGGAAAAGGAAAAGCAAAGAAAGAGGAAAAACAACCTCATGCTCCCACAAATCCTCAATTATGGAGGAGAATTAAAGAAATTGAGAAGATGGCTGATAGAATCGGTGTGCAGCAAATCAAACTTGTCACCATAGTTGAGGACATGGAGCACCCGCAAAATTTATTCTATGCCTACACCAAGACATGGAATACTGTGATTGTCAGCACATTACATAACATTAGCAAACATCCTCTGCCAGAATTCCGAGTATTTCATCCTATCATCAAAGAGGCTTTACCATCAACTGAAAGAGCTGCCTCAAAAGGAAAGGACCAATCAGTCGAGTCTCCGAATATGGTTCACATATCTGATTATGAGGACCAGGATGTAAATTTAAAGGATGTTAAATATTGCGTCTACAATATTGCCAGCCTTTTTGAAGATGAATTTTCCAACAGTTTGAGAGCAAATATGGCTAAAAAGGAAGCCAATGTTGCTAAGGAACACACGACTGAGGAATCTGTGGGTATTGAGGACGAGAAAGAAGAAGAGAAGGAAGTAGAAAAGGAAGAAAGAGGAAAAGAGGAAATTTTGTCGCGACAAATTAATCTAAAGAATTTGTCATCGCACCAGAAGCTGTGGGTGCAATTAATGACGATTTGGTGTAATCTGTTGCAAATCAGGCTGAGGCTGTGATAGTCAGCAATGAGGATTTCAATCCTCTGGCTATAGTGCCTTATGTGGCACCCCTTGCTGAAATACATCTGTCTGATGTCATCGTTAATGAGGCCAGCACACAACCACATGTGAAGGAGCAATCCGTCGACCTAGTTGAGCAAACAGAAAGAAAATGCAAGTGTAAAGATAAGGGGAAACGCAAGGAGGAGCGCCATAAAAAGAAGAAAAAAAACCAAAGCAACCACATCTTTGGCTGCACATCACTGAGTTAGTCTTTCAAATTTTTCAAAACATAGTTTAGTAGCATATCATGTAGCTTTAATTGCATTATCATTACATTTTAATTATCCCTGCATTTTATTTGTCGACGCATTTGCATTGTAATTGCATTTCCATGTATATTTGTATATTAATGTCAGTGCATTGGGGATAATGCAGACTTTAAGTTTGGGGGGAATGTATATGGAATGGAAATGCAATTGCATCCGCATTTCAAAAAATTTTCTTTTTGAGTTGAATGAAGTATGCAAGGTTATTGAAAATGTACTTGAATTTTTTTTCTCATTTGATGCTTAATTCTTGAATCATATGAAATACTAATGAATGACTTGGATGAATTTGATTGAATTTCGTATTTTCTGTTTTTGGATGAATGATTTAGATTGCATTAGTAATGGATGATTAATATCATTATTTGAATCTTGAATCAATTTGTCATTTATAGTTGCTTGTATATAAGTATAATTATGAATAAAAAAACACTCCAAAGTGGGTGTATTGTGGACTATCAAGGGGGAACACTCCCATGCAAGTGTTAGAAAAAGTAATCTAGCCAAAGGCTGTCACTGCAAGAGTGTGTGTCGATGAAATTACAAACTCCTTGTGGGTTTGTTACACCCTATCGTTACTTCCCAAGAACAAGGGTATAGTAATGCAACGACATCCCTCTGTCACATACAAAAAAGAAGAAAAGAATAGAAAAAAAAAGAAATATATTTATATTAGTGTACAATAAATGTTGTATTGGTAGATAGAATTCAGGATTTAAAGCATGATGCTAGCTTTGATGAAGTTGCAATTTTTATTATTCATACCTATAAATTGTCGGCGCAATATTCTGTTATTTGAATATAATTCATGCATTAGGATTTCAAAGGATTCAAGTTGCTAGAATGACTACTGCTTCACAAAAATCTTTGTTATAACATTGCTAGCTTTTGTTTACTTGAGGACAAGCAAAAACTCAAGTTGAGGGTGTTATGGCATTAGAAAAGACCATTAAATTCTCCTTATTTAGAGTATAATTTGTTCTCATTATATCATGTTTAGCATGCATTTTTAGCATTTTATATTTAGTAATTGCATTTTCTAAGTCAGTGATGTTTGGTTTAATTTTCTTTCATTTTATCTTACTTTTGCTACTAATGCCGCCACATTTAATGTTCAGTATTACATCTTGAGATATCACTGCATGAACCTGTCCAAAAGGATCAATGCATGAAGGTGTATAGAGTTTTCGCTGCAAAATAACATCCAAATTTGTGCTCAAAACTATCGCCGCATGAGCACTTCCAGATTGCACCCAAGGATGTTGCTACATGAAAATATCCAGAAGTACCAATACATGAGGATATCAAGGTTGTCGCAGCAAATTAAAATCTAAATTTGCGTCCAGAAATGTCGCAAAAACCTATAACTGCTTGCTGCATATATCAGATCTGCGTGAGTATACAGCTGGATTAACTAACTTGTACAGCTATAAGGAAGTTAGATCTAAAGAAAAAAGGACACCTGTACTAGGCATTAAGGATAAATACTGAGGAGAGAGAGAAAGGAAAGGGGAGAGGAAAATCTGGTAACAAATCAATTCTGCTCTGTAATTTTCTCTAAGCTTGCTTCCATGGCAGCTTAATTTCCTAGAGGGTGAACTGACTATGAAGGGAAGGCAACATCTGCTCCTGAAGAGGAGTGTTCTACGTGCAACACAAGAGGAGCATTAGGGAAGAGTTCTAGTAGGCTAGGAATAGAATGCTTCAACTTGTTCTTTATTTCCTCTCAAATGCTGATAAATTTTGATGAACTTAATTGTGTATGGAATTACTTTTTAATTTTAGATCTAAATTGATTTCTGTTCAATTCCTCATATCTGTTTATCTTTGGATTTAATTGCTTGATCACGGAAGTGTTATTGCAGTTTTTGACACTGGAAAGTGTAGTGACAAGTTAAACTAACAAGCAAGACAACGGAAGTTGCTTGAGACATGAAGGAATTCTGGCCACTTGTTCTCGAATGCAAAGCATTGCTAGTACTAGAAGGTGTGGTTAATATGAGTGTTTGGGTCTTAGATAAACAGAGAAGTCAAAGTGAGTAAGATCTCATTAAGCTTAATTGCAACGACAATTTATCTATTATTTACCTTGTAGTCACATTTAGTGATTATCGACTTATCAAGTTAGGGATCCTCTCAATTACATAATCATTGTTTTCACTTCTTAAATTTTCTTTAATTGCATCAACAAATTATCTTCAAACTCTCATTACATTTTCTTATTAATTTGCTTTGACATATTGTATTACAGTCTTACAACATTTGCTCTGACAGTTTAAATTCATTTATTTCTGCAGACTTTGTTTTAATTGCACTGACATTATTCCTTACAACTGCTTTTATTCTAATTCTAATTGCTTCGAAAATTATAGCATAAACAACCATCTCTGTGGGATCGATATCTGATAGCTAAAATCTATCAACTATACTTGCATCGACAAGTGTTCCCTTGCACAACTGTTGTGACGTTCATAGCGCGATCAATGATGTAGTGTATCTTCCCCAAAGTTTTAAAGTGAACTATGTGAGAGAGTCCAAGAACTCTTGAAATGGTAAGCGAAAGGCCACATTTGAGACCAACGACATGCAAAACAAGAAGAAAAAATCTAGTAATTTCTATAATTGCAATAAGAAATGACACTACATTAAAGATTATAAACTTCTCAAAAAGAAGCAAGATGTCACAACTTCTAAATCCAACATGGTAGAGGATATGAACTTAGTGGTCATGGTTATAGAAGGGGTCGAGAATTTGGAGATTGATATGATTACTGAACTCAACATAGCCATGATCGATAAGTCTCATAATTGGTGGCTTGACTCTGGTGCTACTATTCATGTGTGTAACGACCAATAACAATTCAAGAATTATGAACTAGTGGCAAACCGTGAAGCGCGTATGGGCAACTATCAATCGGTCAAGGTGCTCGATCAAGGGACGATGGAACTCAACTTCACATTTGGGAAGAAATTGACTTTGACCAACGTGTTACATGTTCCCGATGTGAGAAAGAATTTAGGGTTTATGAGTTTTCTATGTAACAAAGGGTTCAAGGTTATCTTGGAATCCGATAAGTTTATCTTGCTTAAGGGTGACATATATGTAAAAAATGGATATTGTAACGAGGGTATGTTCAAGTTGAGCATTGATATGAATAAAGGCAATTCTTATGCTTATATTGTTGAGTCTTATCCTTTGTGGCATGTACGTTTAGCACATTTTAATTTTAAAACTTTACAATATATGCAAAAGAATGATTATATCAATCTAAGTAATGATGAGTTTATGGATAAATGTGAAATTTGTACTCAATCAAAAATTACCAAGAAGTCATTTCCTAATAAGTGTGAAAGGAATTCGCAAGTGTTAGATTTAATTCATTCGGATGTTTCTGAATTAAATGGAACTCTAACAAGAGGTGGAAAACGATATTTTATCACTTTTATAAATGACTTTTCTAGATTTACTTACGTGTATCTCATGAAAAGTAAAGACGAGGCTTTTAATATGTTTAAACGTTTTAAAAATGAGGTTTAGAATTTGTTTAGTAAGAAAATCAAAGTGCTTCATAGTGATAGAGGTGGTGAATATTTTTCAAAGGAATTTAATGTATTTTGTGAGGAACCAGGTGTGGTACATGAGTGTTCCGTGCCTTATACTCTGTAACAAAATGGTTTGGCGAAAAGAAAGAACCTTACTTTAGTGGATATGGTTAACTCGATGTTGTTAAATGCTAAACTTCCATCAAGCTAATGATGCGGGTTCGATTCCCGCTACCCGCTCGATATTCGAATTCTATCTATTTGAATATTTATTAATTCAATTCAACGATGCATTATAATTAAAATTAATTATTAATTTTTCTATTTAACTTAAATTAAATAATAATAAATTCTAAATAGACTAAATATAAATAATAACTAAATAGAAATAATAATTTAAATAATAATTCATGGGGTGAAGCATTACTGACTGCGTGTTATATTCTTAACAGAATACCATCGAGAAAATTCAAAGTATCTCCATATGAGTTATGGAAGGGTCGAATGCCAAACTTAGATTATTTCAAAGTGTGGGGGTGTTTGGCTTACTATAAAGTTCCCGACCAACGAAGAACAAAGTTAAGACCAAGAGCCATCAAAGGTGCATTCGTTGGATATGCCCAATAGTCTAAGGCATATGATGTTCTTGACTTAGTGTCAAATACGATAATTGAAATAAGAGATTGTTGTATTCATTGAAAATAAGTTTTTTCAATGATTCAACGGATTTGGAAAAAGAATATCAATCAATGATCTCAAGTAATCAAACCAAAAAAAGTCTTTGTGACAATAAAGATATGGAACCGAGGAAAAGTCAAAGAATGAGAAAAGTAAAGGACTTTGGTCCAGATTTCATTTCCTCACAATCTCTAGCATTCATTGTTGAGGGAAATACAGAATTCGTAATTAAGAAGATCCCCATAATGTTTAATGTGGATGGTGATCCATAATCCTATGGTGAAGCCATGACTTTTAGGGATGCGACATTTTGGAAAGAGGCGATCAATGATGAAATGGATTCAATATTTGTCCAATAATACTTGGAATCTAGTTGATCTTCCTCAAGGATTGAAGCCTATCGGGTTTAAATGGGTGTTTAAGAGGAAGAACACTCCAATAGGGGGTTTTTCAATCTTTAAGACTAGGTTGGTGGCTAAAGGATTTAGGCAAAAGGAAGGCTTAAATTATTTTGACACCTATGCATCAGTGGCTAGGATGACCTCCATTCGAATTCTTATAGCACTTACATCCATCCATAAGTTACATGTACATCAAATGGATGTTAAGAAATCTTTTTTGAATGGTGATCTCGAAGAAAAAGTCTACATAGAGCAACCAAAAGGCTTTGTGCTTCCTGGGAATGAACACAAGGTGTGTAAATTGATCAAATCATTATATGGTTTAAAACAAGCCCCTAAACAGTGGCATGAGAAATTTGACTCTGTTATTTTGTCATATGATTTTTTACATAATGGTGCGGATAAATGTATTTACACTAAATTCACTAATAGGTACGATGTAATTATTTATCTCTATGTAGATGATTTTTTGATTTTTGGGACGAACATGGAAGGTGTTCATGAGACCAAAAAGTATCTAGCCTTGAATTTTAAGATGAAGAATCTCAACGAGGTAAATACAATTCTAGGTATAAAGGTGAAAAAGCATGAAATGGGCTTTGCATTAAGTCAATCTTACTACATCGAGAAAGTATTGGAAAAGTTCAAACACTTGAATATCAAGGATTCAACAATCTATATGATTCGAGCTTCAAGTTAAGTGAGAATAATGGCAGGGCTATAGTGCAACTTGAATATGCTAGCGTAATTGGAACTCTAATGTATGCAGTGCATTGCACTAGACCCGATATCGCATTTGCTGTGTGCAAATTGGCGAGATTTACAAATTGTCTTTGTACTAATCATTGGAAAGGAATTTTTAGGATTTTTGGTTATCTTTAAGAAAACAAAAAATTTGGGATTATTCTATAGTGATTATCCTGCGGTACTAGAAGGTTACTTGGATGCAATTTGGATTACAAGTTTAAGTGACAATAAGTCCACATCTGGATGGATTTTTATGATCGGAGGTGGAGCCATTAGTTGGGCCTCCAAGAAACAAACTTGCATCTCACATTCAACTATGGACGCTGAATTTATAGCCTTGGCAGGTATTGGCAAGGAAGTGGAATGTTTAAGAAACCTATTGCTAGATATAAAGTTGTGGCCACAATGTAGGTTCGCCATTTTTGTATATTGTGATAGTGAATCCACCATGTATCGAGCGTACAATAAGGTGTATAATGGAAAGTATAAACATATAAGTTTGAGACATGAGTATGTGAGACAATTGATTAGGGACGGTGTGATAACTGTTACTTATGTTAAGTCAATTAATAATTTAGCAGATCCACTGACAAAAGGTTTGTCAAGGGATTTAGTTAAAAGTATCACCATTAAGATGGGATTAAAACCATTCTAATTGCGTCATTGATAATGGAAACCCTACCTTTTTCTAGCCAAAAGTTAGTTTCAAGGTTCAAAGGGTAATAACAAGTTATCGAATGACAATGTGCACTAAAAATCATGATTTAGTGATTATATTTTAGGAGGATAGTTTTACTCTTAATAGATGGGCATTAATTGTCATGAAATCCACCTATATGGACATGAAGCGGTGCCTCTTCAAAGAGATTTTATTTATGGTTTTCTCTCATACATGTTCATGAAACAGAATGAGCACATGGCCATAATAGTGCTAAAACAAATTAAACTCTTACTCTATTTCTTTACATGATTATGTGTGAAATTTTTTCGGTATTGGCTTTAAGAGTGATGGTTCAAGCGACTAGCCACCATTCACTTTTTTGATACTTTGAGAAGTTTGCACTAAAGCAAGGTTCAATCTGCGGACACCCTTCTTTATGCTTAATCGTTGTGTACTTATTTTCTAGAATTAGCAATCTAGTGGGGGCTTGTTGGAAATTTATAGATTGCAAATAAATTATTCATGAGCATTATTCAAATTAAAAGTGATGATTTATCATCCAATGAATACATTTCCATGGGATAAGTCTCTTCCAAAAGGTATGTCCAATATGAAAGGGTTGTGACTCTTCAAAAAGTGTCTATTGAATGCATATAAATAGATGGACTATGATGCTCACAAATATACATTTCTTTTTACAATCAATTCCAATTTTCAGAAATTAGAGTAAGAGTTAAAGAATTCCGCGATTTTGCTAAACAAAGGAAATTCAAAATTTCATTATATCCCGAGGGGACTTTTGTCTTAACCCTCTAGTAACTTTGTGTGGGGGCAAATAGTTCTCTTCGAAGTTTACTATTTAATTCACTATCGTCTCCGGATCTATCTTCTCTCAATATCTCCAATAGTAATATTATATAATACTAGATCATATATTATAATCTAACCTCATGTGATGACTTGATGGTCAAGGGTGCTCTTAGCCCCAGGTGGGATCTGTATTCGAGTCACGCTAATCGCGTTTCTTGTTTGGGCTTTGCCCTGTTGTTGTAATTCACCAAAAAATATGTACATATATTTAATTTTGCATATTTATTATATGTAGGGATTGCATTAACACTTTATAGTTATAGTTTTCCAAATTCATTTTCCTTTCAATAAATGATTAATAATTATATAATAATTATAAATTTAATTTAGGATAATTAGTCATTCAACTATTAGCGTGTTCAGTGGCAAAGGTAGGAAAAAACTTTAGGTGGGCCGAAATTAAATTGTCTTTTATATTTTGTAAAGGATAAAATCAAATTTTTATCATTTTAAAGAGGCCAAAGTGTAATTTTACCTTTACTAATTTAAATTTTTAAAAATTTAAGAGGCCAAAATGGCAAAATTTCCATTTTAAGGGGGTCGGGGCCCTTGTCAGCCCCCTTAAATGTAACACCCAAACCCGAAACCATCGCCAGTCAAGGTCCCTGTGTCTTACTGTTCATCTATCATTGTTCATTCATCGTTTTTTTCATTTAAATCTTATTTGAATAAATATGTGCACCCATCATATCATAAATCATCAATCGATTATAATCACAAATCAACAAGGGCAAAAAGGTCATTTCTATTATTTTTGGACATTTCTACCGGTACCTGATGAACAAGTATCGATAGTTGTCAAGTCAGAAAATAGTTCAAAATATTGCAGAGTTCTACCGATACCTGAGATGATTCTACCGATACATGTAATACAACTACCGAAACAATTCATACTTCTACCGATACTAAAAACTCCAGAGAGCAATGACTCTCACCCTGGAACTTCTAGCGACACAAGTATGCAAATTACCGATACTTCTAAACATATAACTACCGGTACTCACAATTCAACTACCGATACAACGCAAGTCAGTGAGCAACTTCTCTCCTATCCTGTACTTCTACCGAAACATACATGAGTTCTACCGAAACAAGTATGCAAGATCTCAAGATTATACCAAACACAAATTCATTAGCTTCATACATACATAGTTTTAATTAAACATTTAAGTCTACACAATACATGATTTTTATGTCGATACAAGGTACTTAAAGTCTACTTTCAATATTTCATCAAATATAGCAAGGTTTTCCACAACTCATTATATATAAGCAAAAGGTAACGTTATCCTAGTACATGCCATAAGACCAAGTGATGTAAATTCTACCATACAAGCTCCGCAATAGTGTGATTTCCTTGAGATGATCCGATCTTCAGACAGTAAAACGTATCTACAAAACAACAACAGATTCACGAGTAAGCTTATTAAGCTTAGTAAGTTCACGAATATCTTTTCTTACAGAATAAACAGATCGGTTAAAAGATGATAACGAGTATGTATTCATAATCATGTATACAATAACGAACTTAATCTCTTTCAATTCTCCAGACTTTATTTCATTACAAGCACAAACAATATTAGCCCATACGAGCCCAGAATGGTTAGCTCCTATGAGCCCAGAATGGTTAGCTCCTACGAGCCCAGAACAGTTAGCTCTTACAAACCCAAAAAGGTTAGCTCTTTCGAGCCCAGAATCAGAATAATGCTCTTTTGAGCCAGAATCAAAATAACACTCTTTTGAGCCAGAATCAGAATAACGCTTTTTTGAGGCAGAATTAGAATAACTCCTCAAGCCTTCAGTCTCGATCCATAATTAGGAATATATTCAAAATAAATATATAATTGCAAATATCAAATTTTAAAGTTAATAGTACAAACTTATTGGATGAAATTGTAGTTGGTTAAACTTTAGGGATTATTCTGCTAATTTCCCTTTTCTGTGATCCGTGGTATGATTGTAATCTAAATCAACAATTCATTCAAATTTCACATTAAAACACATAATCAAATCATTTAACATAATTCGATCCTTTTTGAGAAAATTACAATTTTACCCCTAATACTTTTTTTATTCAATCTAGTCCTTTTAACACAAAATATGCAAAATACTCATTTTCTCTTCATCCCATACCAGCTAAATATACATTGATCTCATACAAGCCCTTATAATCCATTTATTTCACCTAAAATATATCCAATTTCATCATTTAGCATTTTAGTCCTTAAACCCTAATTTCATCAAAAATCACTTTACAAAAAGATCCAACTTAATCATCAAGTATCCAAAACTATCAAAAACTTTCAAAGACAAGCATATTCAACAATGGTAAAATTCACAACATTTGACAGATTCGCAATTTAGTCCTTAGATTAGTTAGATCAAGCTAACACGAACTCAAAAACATAAAAATTACTAAAAACGGTCAATGTTTGCTTACCCAAATCAAAGCTCAATGTTCATCAATGGAAAACTCTAGGTTTTCTTGTCTTAGCCGTGAAGAAGAAGAAGAAATTAGAAGAAAAATGTGATTTTTCTTCTTTAATTTCATTTTTATACCTAATGGTAATTTTGTAGATATTTAGTCTTTTATGATTAGTTTAATTAATCACTTATTTAGCCTTAATTAATTTTACTTATGACCAATTTACCCATAATAATTCATTCACTAAAATTCCATAGGTTAATTTGCCTATTTAATCCTTCAATTATATTAAATTCTAAGTAAACCAACTTGTTTACAATTTAGCCTTAAACTAAAAAGGACTAAATGAATAAATAACCCAAAAGTTAGTGGAAGATAATCATATCCTCCACCGCTTGGAGTTTTTGACCATGGTGTAATTACCATTTTGGTCCCTTTTATTTTAATCAATAGCAATTATTAACTTTTACCTCTTTTACAAATTACTCCTTTTTCCTTAATTAAACAATTAATCATCAAAATTACCCAACCAAACTTCAATTCACACATAATAAGAATCTACAAATATTTAATAAAAATATTTATGGCCCTTAACATAAAAAACGAGGTTCCGATACCTCATTTTCTAAAACCACTTAACTTTTGAACCAAACCACTTATACAAAATTTAATTCAATAATTAAAATCCTTCAATTCAAAATTTCAAATAAATTTATTTTTGACTAATTTAATTTAATCACTCATTTATAAAAATTTCTCGTCGGGTTTGTGATCCTGTAATCACTGTTTCCGACACCACTGAAAAATGGGCTATTACATTAAATTTGTCTCTCAGCGTGTTTCTATTTTGGTCACCAAACTATAAAAATTTTCAATTTCACTAACATTATCATTTGTTTTTGTTTTTTTGGGACCCTCCTTTAAATCATTAACATAAATGATGGGGTGGATTTTTAAATTGATATAATTACATATTTAGTCCTTAAAACTTATGAATTTTATCTATTTTATTTTAATTCTAAATAATTCAACAAATTTAACTCTTTGCATTTACTATTTCTATCAATTTGGTCCTACTCTCCTCTTCCCTAATTGTCACTTCCCCAGTTACTGCGATAGCTAACTTCTTATTGATCCCTTATGCGCACTATTTTTTATTCTTGTTCTCGCTCTCACCATTATTATCCTTTCACCACCATTTAGCATGCGTCACAATCTCTTTCCTACCTCGATCCCAACTATTCAATTTCCTCTCCCTCGATTCTCATAACCCATAAAAAAATCACCTCAAAGATCAAATTCACTCTTCTATCCCTTTATATTATTTACGTAAAATATGTTATATATTATTTATTTCTTTATTTTTATTTTGAAATAATAAATGTGTAATGCATGAAGAAAACTAGTTTTTTGTGAGAAATAAAAAAAAGAAATTACATCGTATCAAAGGCTCGATCATGCCACGGATTTTATCTTGTTGTAAATTTCCCAAAACCTCTATAGGAGGCACATGGAATATTTGTAATCTTGACTTCCATGCAAGACCTTCCTTTTGCCAAGTGGTCCGCAATCATATTTAACTCTCTAGGCACCGTTCTGATCCTCCACTGTCCTTTTGAATACATGATCCTTTGAACCCTTCGAAGGATAGTAATACCTGTATCTTCCATCTCCTTATTTGACAAGGCCCTAGCCACCTCAGCATTATCTATCTGAATTGTGTACTAACGGTATCCTTTATTTCACAAAATGAGAATTCCGTCAGGGATACCCCACAGTTCAAAAGGAGAATACTTGCCCAAGTAACAATTATATCCCAAAAGCTAATTACCATCTTGATCACGCAACACACCTCTAGCAGAAGCATTTTTTATTTCTGGTTCCACTGGACCATCTGAGAAGAGGTGAACCCACTGTCCTTCAGTATACTTTTGATAGCCCAATGATGGAGGGTTTGCCTTATAGAAACTCCAACTTGATTCAAATTGTTGTGCCTAGTTGACTGAAGCTTTAAATTTTTCAAAGGCTGACTGAAGCTTTAATAATTTCAAAGGCTGACCAAGTGACATTCTGAAAAATAAAGAGGTTTCTTTTTTTCCAGATTAGCCAGGAGATTAACCCAAAACGGTCCGCCCAAATAATGCCATGATCTTGCAATATCATAAGACAACTAAGATTAGAAGATAACAAACTTTGTTATTGCAAAGGGACCACTTGCTTCCATACCTCCTTTGCAGCCGAACAATCCCGAAGGACATGTACAATGTCTTCTGATTCGTGATCACATATCGGACAAGCACTGTTCTGTGTCAGTCCTCTCCTAGTTCTCTCTGAATTGGTGAGTAATCTCTGTTTATGAGCTAACCAAAGAAAGAAATGGACTCTTTAGGGGCCTTGATATTTAGAAATGATCTGCCAAAAGTTGTCTTTGGGATTCCATTAGTTCTGTTGTAAGGCCCAATATGCACTACGGATAGAAAAATATCCTGAGATTGAGTATGGCTAAATAACCTTATCATGACCTAATGAAGGATGAGAAGACAGAATACTTACAATCCGTTGAATCACCTCTCCTATCAGTCATTGCCTAAACAGATCCAAATTCCACGTTCTGTCAGACAAAACCAAATCACTAAGAGTACAGTCCAAGTCTAAATTGGCATGAGAAGGAATCAACGATAATAAGGGTCCAACTCCTGATACCCAAAAGTCCTTTCAACACCGAATATTTGTACCATTCCTCACTGACCAAGCTAAATTCTTACAAAGAAGGGATCATACCTTAACGAGAGATCACCATAAGTGTGAGCATTGACTTCGAGTAATGGAAGGGAGAAATATGTTCCTTCAGTCTATACTTTATGCGAAGAACTTGAACCCATAGGACATCATTCTTCGAAACTAAGTGGAAACCGATCTTCATAAGAAATGAGTTGTTCTGGTCATGAATATGAAGAAATCCCTAATCCCCTCGAGATCTTGATAGGAAAATGGAATCCCATCCAACCAGAGCAAGTTTTAGATGACCATTTTCACCGCCCAAAATAAATTGTCTCACAATTTTCTCAATCTCTACACAAACTCCCTTAGGTATCATTATAGTTTGCATAAAAAAATTTAGGATGGCAAGTAGGACAAACTAGGCTAAAGTAACTCTGCCAACAACGAACAACTTCCTTGCTTCCCAATTATATAGTTTTCGCCTCACCTTATCCACAACAAAAGTCAGTGTACTATTAGTAACTCTTTCATGAAAGAGTGGAACACTAAGATACACCCCAAGATTCTAGACCACTTGAAAGTCGAGAAGTTGACTGATTTGATTACAAATATCATCTGCTACTCCTTTGGGAAACTAAATATTACTTTTTCGTGTACTGACGACCTTATGCCCAGATATTCCACAGAAGAGTCTCAGTATATCCACTAATACCTGTCCTTGGTCTAATTCTACTTTACAAAAAATGAGTAGATCATCTGCAAAAAAAGGTGAGATAAATCTTGTCCCAATCTTAAGAGTTGAATAGGGCACCACTGCCCTTCCTCAATCTTCACATGAATAATGTGGCCTAACCATTCCATACATAGAACAAAAAGGCAAAGCGATAATGGACATCCCTGCCTAATTCCTCGAGAAGGCCTGAAATTTTGTGAAGGAACACCATTTTAAAGGATTTGCATAGTCGACAAAGAGATGGCCTCTATTATGATTGATCTAATGAAATTTGACCACCTACAGCCTGTAGTGATGCACCAATAAACTCCCAGGCTACTTTGTCATAAGCTTTCTTTAAGTCTAGCTTGATCGCCATCCATTTTTTACCATCTCGTCTTTTTCGCATAAAATGTATAACCTCCTATGCTATAATAACATTGTCTAAGATGTTGTGACTTGCAATGAATCTAGCTTGCTCCTGTGATATGAAGTTAGGAAAAACCAATTTAAATCTATTTGTAATTATCTTCATTACCAGTTTATACATTACAGAGCACAGGCTAATAGGTCGAAATTAGCTGAAGTCTTCTGGATTGTTTTTCTTCAAGATTAGTACTAACAAAGAGTTATTCAGCTCTAGATTGAAAATTTTGCCCTTGAAGATTCCCTGAACCCACTCACATACAGAACTCCCCACTATATCCCACTAACTCTGGATAAAGATCGCATGAAAACCAGTTTTCCAAGAAAATCAATGTCTCAGGACTTGAGCCTCGAAAGATGATAGAGGGGAGAGCACCGATGTCCTCAAGACTTTCACCACTCGCCATAATAATTAACTGCTTCATTCTGAAGAGTGTTCTGATCGAAACACCACTTGCCATTATCAATGTGCAAAGCTGTGATGCGATTGAATTTCCTTCTTTGGACCGTACGATTGTGAAAAAAATTGGTATTACGATCTCCGAGTTGAAGCCAATCACATCTAGCTTTTTGTTGCCAAAGAAGTTCCTAATGATCAAGCAAGTTTTCCAATTCATCACGAACCACACTCTCTAATTGCAATAGTCGACTAGAAGGAGTATGGTTTAAAGCCTTTTGAATGCTGGAAAGTGCATTCATAAGCCATCTTTTACGAGTGCCTATAAAGCCATAAACTGACCTGTTCCAATTCTTAACCTGTGTATGGTTAAATCAGACAAAGAGTTAGCCATGCAACCGAAAAAATTCCACTTATCTTTCACCAAGGAAGAGAAAGTAGCATGTTTCGTCGATCCAGCTAGAAATTGAAAAGGTCTCCCTTTTGCCAAGGTAATTGTCAATTTGGTCTTCAGAAGAATAGGTCTATGATCGGACTTAATTTGTGGTAGATGGGACACCCTGCACTACGAAAAACTGACATCCAAGAATCATTAACCAAATCTCGATCTAACCTCTCATACGTTCTCACTCTATGCCAAGTACATGACGGGCCTATGAAACCCAAATCCTACAATTGACAAGAATCTACAAAATTTCGAAAAAAAATTGCATCTTTTTCATTTAACAGAAGAACTCTTTTTATCATCAGCTGAGAGGATAGCATTAAAATCACCCATAATTAAACAATGAGAAGAATCATGAGGTAAAGCATTTTTCAACGCTTCCCAAAGCATATTTCGTTTATTCCTATTTGGGCTACTATAAACAAAAGAAATAAAAATAGAATTCTAAAAAACTTTACCATAAGCCTTAAGAAGAATGAATTGCGGGTGATTTTGGATGATTTTAATATGAATAGATTCTTTCCATCCCACCCAAATTTCTCCTAAAAAACCAACATCTTTAACACGGTGTGAGTAAAAAAATTCCAATTTATCAATAAAAAATTAGTATTTTTACCACTAACTCTTGGTTCCAACAAGAAGACAATATATGTACTGTATTCAAGATTATATTTTCGAAAAGTACAAATAAATTTATTGTTTGCACATCCTTGACAGTTCCACGAAAAGATGTTTAAATTTAAATCCATATAAAATAATAAATTAAAATATCAAAAATTAAAATAAATTGTATCTTACTGATTAATCTGTTCTTCCATTTCATCTTGTCCACTTGTTGGGTCTGTCTTATCCAAGCCCAAAGAATCATCAGGCTTAGCTAAACTACCAGCCAAATGGGCCATATAATCTTTCAAACTTGAATTTTTAGCATTTTTGGGTTTTCTTCCCCTACTTTGCTTAACTTTGTTGATAGGATTACTAAGCTTTATCCCACCATTTTTCATCCTCAAATCTTTCCCAACCGTTCTAGCCTTTGCACCTAAAGAGATGCAAGTTGTTATCCCTTCCCTCTATTCATCAACGCCTGGAAAAAAGAGGCAACTTGAAGGTGACCGTCGAATGCTTGTTGGGGTCTAAACCAATCACCGTTTTTGACACCATGACATCCACCATCTCCTCCGACGGTAGCTCCTCATGAAGAGAAAAACCTGCACTAGTTTCACCATTCTCGTTAGTAAAGTGCAAAACCATACCTGAGCTTCCGGCCTCACTCCCCTATTCCCTGTTTCCAACAGCCACCAAACTGCTAGTGGGAACTTGACGTCGTTCCATGACTCAACCCATCAAGGAGTTTTGCTGCTCCTGCGCTGACCCATTGCTCGGGTTTGAGGAAGACTTTGATCCACCTACAAGCAGCAGATTGATGTTTTTGGGTAATCTGGCCGGTCCAGCAAGCTTGCCAATTGGGTCTTTTGCAAGCATAACTGAAGAAGCAGGCCGCACACTAGCAACGTTAAGGATTTGGCTGGGCTTAGATAAATTCTTGAAGCCTAATTCGTTGGGATGATTCTTATTATTAAATTGGCCCCTCGTATAGCCTTCATGCTCATCTCCAACATTAGTTACAGGTACAAACTCTTTCCCTTCTCTTCGTCTGTTCTCATGTTCTTTCGCATTTAATAACAGATCTTGTCCAACGTTACCTTCCATTTCTGCCAATGCCATAAATCGAGATCCCTCATATTTTTTTGCCTTAAATTCAGGCCCTAAATGAGCAAAATCCCTGGATTTATGTCGAAATTTCTTTTCAGCCAGCATCCAAGGGGCTAAAATTTCACCCTTGCCCCTTGTACCATCAATGGTCATATTCTCAGCCTCCGACGAGTTTTCCGATGAGGGGCTATTTTCTCTAGTTTTTTATCCAGATATTCGATTGGAGCAACTTTCTTTTAGATGGCCATATCTTCCACAATGAAAGCATACCGTAGGAAAAAATTCATACTCAAGCCTTTGTAATTTCCCATTGATTAGAATCTGTGATACCAGAGGGCTGTCCAAGTTGATGTACACTGCCAAACGGGCAAACCTTCCTCTGATCCTATTGTCAGTGTTCATATCTAATTTGACCATTTTACCGATTAATCCCCCAATTTCTGACAAGATTTTTCGCTTATAGAACTAACCTGGCAGACCAAGAAGTCTTTTCCATGATAACACGACGCTTGGAAAGGCTTGTCCTGGGTTGAATGACACCGTCCAAGGCTGCACTATCAGTTATTGACCAAAAATAATCCAGAGACTCTCCGATAGGACTTTTTCACAATCAGACTTGTTATGAAATTTTACTAAAAGTATATATTTTCAAATGCATCGGCGTCGTAGGTTTCTATAAGCTGTAAATTTTGTTTTGTAGAACTGAGTAACCGTTATTACGGCCTAACAGTTTCAAAACCACTGTGTTGTCCATATCTCGTAAAAGGATTTGGCGAATTCTATCAGAGAATTTGATTGAGGGAGTACCATTGATAAACGATTTCAGCACATCTCCCTCCAGCAGATCGAAATCCTTTGTCTCCTCACACCTCATACCCACCGAACTAGAGGTTTGACCCTCAGTTTGTCTTTCCATAAGATTGGTGGTTCAACAGGTTCATCCACTAGCATTCCTCTATCTATACAATCATCTTTGTCCCTAAATCGGACTTTCTTAGGGGTTAAATCCTCCATCGATCCGTCTTCGGAACCGGAGCTTTTGTCGAGAGCTTTTCCATCGAGAGAATCCATTATTCTTTTTTTTTTTTTTTTTAGTTTTAAATAAAAAACTATTTTTTTTAAATATCAATTAAGGACATTTGTCAACTTTTTTTTTTCGTGAAAATATTTATCAATCTTTTAACCTTACTTGTAAAGGTAAAAAAACTCTACCTCATGTGTATTAAATAATTATCCAATTATTATTATAAAGAAATATTTTAGTATCTAAACTAATAATTAAATAGTGCAATTAACGCAGTGATCATAATTATTTGTGGAGAAAATCTTCGAAAGGAATTGCTACAATTTTGCCTTTTGTACGTTATAGTCATGGCTATTGTCATTATACATCGTTCTCAAGAAGTTTTTTTTTTTAAATCGTCTCAAAATATGTCTAAATTCAAAGTTCTAAAGATAAATAATTATGCAGTTCTTTTTCCATGTTAAAAATTGATATAATTTGTAAATATAAAGTGTTAAATTTGATGAATTATTTAAAATTAGGATTAAATTGATAGAAAGTGTAAGTGTTGAGAATTAAATGTTCAATTACACCAATTAAAAAGGCCAAATCATCATTTTTGTTAATGATTTAACAGAAGGTGTCACAAATGATAACATTAGTAATGAAAATTACAATTTTTATAATTTGGTGACTAAAATAAAAATATTCTAATAGCTGAGTGACTAACTATATTGTTTACCCATTATAAAATTATATGTTATTTTATTTGTTAGTAATAATTGTAATTTATTTATAAGTTATTTTTATCTTAAATATTATTATATAATCATATTTATGTCTTTTTTATGTTTTAATTATAAAATTAAGTTTTTCAAATTTTAGATTAAATTTATCTTAAGCTAATATTTTAAATCATTATTCAAAGTAGTGTTTTGTAACTAGGATTTTAGAATTTAGATTTTGGATTTCAAAAATAGCACAAAATGAGTAGCAAACTATTTAGAAATATGGCATTCATGATCATTTCTCTAATGGATTTCTTAGAAGTTTATTTAGTAAAATTTTAAATTTTTCATGGCTTGTTTGGAAACCATGATTTGAGTAAAAAAATTATATTTGGATTTGAAAATCCAAATTCATTGTTTAGATAAGAAATAAAAAGTTAGATTTGAATTTGGGAAATTCAAATCCAATTTTATAAGAGTTAAAATTTTGGATTTTAAAATTCATTTTAAAATTTGGAATTTTCAAAATCCAAGATTAGTTAAAAACAACATAAGAACATTTTTATTCTCCCTTATTTTACATTTCTTTCAAAACTCAAACAATAAATAATTAATGTTACTTATAATATATCATCAACGAAGTTTAATGTTTTTAGAATTAGATTGTTAGGAACCAGTAAGACCAACGATTCCTAGTTCAACCACTTCATTGATTCGATAAGTTCGATTGAATAAATTATTAAAAATAAAAACCATTTAAAAATAGATAAAATTAACTCGACCATTGGTTCGATCAGTCCAAATGGTTCAACTAATTCACGAGTCAACCAATTTAACCCCTTTTCCTGAGTAGTATCCCAACTGATTTTCGATCTAATTGGTCTAACCAGTCGGCCCAATTTGGTCCTAAAAACAATAATGAAATTTCATGTATTTAATTTAATACAATATAAATATTAAAAATTCATTTATATCATAATTTCTAAAATTTTAATTTATAATTAAACAAGTCCAGTTATTTAAGTCTAAATTAAATTATATGATTTTATTCAGGTGTAAATAAACTATAAAATGATTTGTATAAATAATACAAAAAAGTTTAAACTTCTTTTATATTTTAACCTAGAAAATTATAAAAATATTAAATTAGGAAGTTACATTTGGTTGGCGCATTATTAAAAAAACACTTCTTTTGAAATAACAGACAGAAACAATCAATCTTCTTCTATATTGTTCATACAGAATGGAAAAGGCATTTTTTTTCATTCAAAATTAAAGTCTTCAGAATCGAATTTATGGTCGAACTAATTAGACCATCGATTTGCTATTTCAATCTATTCGGTTAATACAATTGGTTTGATCGATCCATCCTATTTTAATAAATAAATCATTAAAAATATTAAAAATAAAAAAATTTGGTTCAACAACTCAATCAATCGGTCTATACTGGTTTTCAAGTCATCCGGTCTATATTGGTTTCCAAATCAATTGGTCTATACTGCTTTCTAAGTCAACCGATCTAATGTCTTTTTTTAATACCTTGGCTAGTCTTAATTGATGTGACCGATTCAGTCTGGTTCAAATAACAATGTTCAAAATCCTCCTAAATAATTATTTAAAAAATGTTTTTAAGGTTTAAAATTAGTTGAAATCCAAATCTAAATTAAAATTATCCCAACAATGAACTTGAATTAATTCAAAATCTTAAATTTTAAATATTTTAATTTTCAAAAAAAGAATTTAAAAATAATGAATTCATAAATCATAAATTTCAATGTTAAAAATTTGAATTCAAATTTCAATTCTCAAATACTACCTAAAATATTTTTAAATTTAACCAATATTTTTATACTTTTTTATTCTCAATAATTTATCCATAATATATACATTTCATTCTTACCATATACATAATAATTAAAATTTAAGACTTCGCTTGTTTAACTGAAAATGACTTCCAAAAAATGATTTTTGGAAAATAACTTACTTTTTCTGAAAAAACTAATATTTTCTAGTGTTGGGATGAATCTGTGTAAAATATTTCTGTTGTTTGGCAAATTTCTTGAAAATATTTCATAAAAGTTGTTTTCAATAAAACAAACATACATTTGAGATTTTATTATCTTTTCATTGTTTAATTGAGTTTATTTCATAAAGCTTATTTATATTTTAATTAATCATGTTTTAGGTTTAATCAATCTTAATTTATTTAATTATGCTTAAATGTTAATTTCGTACATTAGGGAATATAAATTTATAGATATAAATTTATATTTAATTAATTTGAAAGTGATAAATATTTATTTTGAATATTATTTGGATGAGTAAGTTGAAAAATGATTTAATTTAATCAAAATTGAAGTAAAGACCAATGTAACACCCTACACTCGATCCAGTCATCGGATCCAAGTAAGTGTATGACACCCCAAACCTGACCGAGACGGACCAACCCGAATTCGAAGCGTTACATTAGCCACCTAAGTGACTCTCCGGCTAACGATGTCCCAAGACACACCCCGACCTTATAACACCTCAATCTTATCCATTTATTAGTTATTTATTATTGCGGAAGCAATTTGTGAACCAATTTTAATTTTTTTACAAGTAATTTAAACTAAGGGCATTTTCGTTATTTTATCACCTACGGTTAAACTATCCCAATTTTAGATCTAAACATTTACCAATCTTCATTTAGTCAATTTATGTAAGCTCTAAAAATTTCAGCTTAATCTGAGTTCATTTACAAGGTCTAATTCAAGTTTTAACCTTTCAGACGAAATCGTAACATTTTCAAAATATCAGTACTATACCCGAATATTAAATTGAGTGTGTTTCTAAAACATTTTATCAATTATGGGTCTTCTAAAATTTCATCAAGTTTCTTTATCGTTTAAGGCTCTAATTAGACTTATCAAGTTACATGACTAATTTGTAATTTACACGGACTAGAGTTCCAATTTATAAAGACCAAGATTTAAACATCCAAAATCACACACACCTGTGTGTGGACACATGCACATGTGTCACCCTACTGAAGTTTCTGGTGTGAAAAACACGTTTTTAAACCCGATTTTGAGTATTTTAATGGCCAATTAAACCCGATTTAACTACAATTAAATACCATACATATTCATACACCTTTAATTGAGTTTTTAAACACCAATTTAGCCTTAATTAAATAGAATTAAATAATAAATTTCATGTATATCACCCACTGATTAATTCAAACAAGTGGGGTACCTTAGTCGCTCGTAAACCACTCCATGGAAGCTACATTTAAATAATTGTTAGTGTAAACATCATGCCTCACACACTTTGTTATCAATCACTGTGTTATCAACCAACAATACACCGTAAATTATTCAATAATTAAACTCAAACATGCATATATGATATTATAAAACTATCCAAAATTAAAAATGTCCAATTGCCAAGTCTAATTACAACTAAAATTAAACTAAGTCTCGGAAGTTCCACAATGCCCGATTAACATCTTTAAAACATGTAACTAAATCTCTACCGAGCCTTAATATCTTGGAACTCTCTTGCTCGGCTCCTCAGCTCCTTAATCCCGTCGGATATTTGCACGAATGTGAGGGTGTGAGCTTAAAAAGCTCAGTGAATGTTAATAAAACGACGAGTAAATTAGCACCCAAATCATGCTTAAATCGAAACCAATCAAATACAAATTTTCAATCACAATATCAATCCATAACAGTTCAATGTCATATGCTTAACCATGTATCAAAAATCATAATTAATCATGGCATACAATCATCAATTTAGCATATAACATTTCATACTTTTATATTGGCATATATATTCATGGCTTAATCGGGTGATCATACATCAGATAAACGGATCTCCTTACTCCCAATCAGAATCAAAATCAGTCTCAGATTAAGCGGGCCGAAGCCACACGCTCGCTTATATCGCCTCAAAACAGTCCCGTTGAGTGGAGACACAAGTTCAACACTCCCTTATCTACTCCAAATCAATCCACCTAGAGCCTCATTGCTCAAAATAACATGTCAAAATGGTGAGTTCTCACAAATCCTATGGCATGCTAACTATATCAAATGAATCCACCATGCTATAATGCCAATATAATCAATCATTCATAACATAATTTTAGTCAATGATGTGCTCAATTTAAAGTGTCAAAATGCTTATTTGAAACATTTAACATAGCCATTTTAACATCAATTTAAATCAAGCATACCAATTACCAATTATCAATGTTCATTATCAATTGAAATATCAACATACCATGAACCAAAAACTCTAGCATACATGCTTAAATCATCATTATAATTAATCCAAACAAAGCACATCAAACCACTACATGCTCCCTTACCAACACTTAATAAAATTTTCATCATTTTGACAAATATCAATAATCTTACAAAATTAACCAACCAAAACTTAATTAAATATTTGTAATTAGTAATTAAGCATAAATGAGGGTCAATTTACTAAATCGCCCTTTAATAACAATCACCACACAACCAACTCAACCACAACCAAGTGATCAACCAAGCAAATCCAAGCTTCAATTTCGATTAACTCGATCCTCTTCAAGATTCAGAGCTTCAACAGAGATAAAATAGATATTACCACCTTTCAAAAGATATATTAAACACAAATTTTCATCAACTAGGCTACACGAAATTCTCTCTCAAAGTTACCTTATCGAATTTGTAACATCAAGTCGAAAATTTGATTCCTCACAAAATTGATCACTCTAGCCCTCCTAATCACTTCCAAACATCAATACTAGACCAAATAAACATATACTAAGCATCAGTTTCACATTTAAATCAATTTCACAAAGATCCGATAAATCGGTTAATGAAGATGATGAAATTCGAATTTCTTTAAATCACCTCACAAAACATGTCTAATCTTGACAAATAAGATCACAAACCTTCTAATAGATCCATTTTAAGTTGGAACATCCATTGATTCTGGATTTCCTCTCAAAATTTAAGATCCACCATTAAAGCACCTTAAGCTTTTGAAGAAGATGACATTTATAAAAAAATCATGTAATTATCACTCAAATCATGTAAATATGTTTCTAATCGTCATAAAAATAAGTTTAGAAATAGTAATTACATTTGACTCATTCTAAATCGTTTGATTGAAAATCTTGATTTAAGAATCTAGAGAAATTTCAGAATATTTTTTGTTACTTTTGTGAATAATTTCGGGTGAAAAGAGAGTATTTTGAGAAGGAAATTTGTTGAATATATTTATGATAGATCTTTAAAACCAAGCAAAGAAAACGAATTTTATAACTCTTTAATCTGATGTAAATGGTGTGAAAAGTAAGCTAGATATATTGTTTTTAAAACTGAAGTAACCCACCAAAAATTTAAAAATTGAGAAATTTGCCCAATAGCCTCTTCCACATTTCCCTTACTTTATCATGTGATCATTTCCCTCTAAAATTCTGAATTTAAAGGTTTATTTGCCAAATAAATACTTCCAATTTAATTAATATTTAAATTTAACTCAAATTAACCCTCAATAAAATTATTTTAAAATCCTTTTTCGACCCAAATTAATTATTTTTACTAATAATCATTTAATTACTTTAAAATTAAATTTTCAAAAATATTTTTATTTTTCCAAATTATTGTTTAATCGATTTTAGATAAAATTGATCTCTTAAATTAAATTAAAAGTTACTATTACCCGATAAATTCTTAAATTCACGCTAACCCAAAAAAATATAATCTAAACTACTAGATCCGATTTAGAGACATTACAAAGTGAATGTTACAACATATCACATGATTCCGCATAAAAAAAAACACTTAAACTTTACCATTAAATCCTTATTATTATTATTTTAAACATCAGTACACCCGATTTCTAAAAAACAATTTGAATTAGTTTAATTCTTGAATAGCATTTGCAATCTGAGAGACTTCTACCGGTACTTAAGTGACAAGTATCGGTAGAAGTAAAGTTAGTAAAGCTTCAAAAAATAGCTACAGAAACTTACCGATAGAACTACTAGTTCTACCAATACAAGTCTGAGTTATATCGATACAACTCAGACAACTACTGATATAACAAACTCCAGTATGCAAGATAGTCCTAGCTTGGGATTTCTACTGATACCCGATTCCAACTACCCATACAATAAGGGTAACTACCGATATCTTAAAAACTTCTACCGGTAAAACTAACTCCAGTATACAAATTAGTATTTAGTCTAAGGCTTCTACTGATACTTTGGTATTAACTACCGAAACAAGTCAAGTTAGTAACAAAAGTTCAGTCTCCATGTATTTCTACCGATACTACCATGAGTTCTATTGAAACAAATTTAATTAGTAACTAAAAACAACCAAATTTTCCAAGGTATCTTAGGTTTCATCTTATAAACATATGTAACGAAAAATTAGTTTAATATTTTGGGCCCAAACACAATCCCAAAATGTTGTTTTAACTTTCCATTCCATGTCAATCTATTTCAAATCTAGACTTTATAAATACACTAGACATGACTTAACCCAAAGCATTAATTACAAAACAACCTATACATGCCATTTATAACCTTAGCCAAAATAATACAAAAACTACCAAGTATTTGCTGGATAGTGTGATAGATCTACGTTAGAGTCCAAACAGAATGAGCTTTCGATGATCTACAATCAATAGAAAACAATCAAGAAGCAATTTATGCTTAATAAGTTCGTAAAATGAATGTATAACTTACCAACCTATTTCATACTTAAAACATTCAATTCTTTCAAATAATATTAATACAATTTTTATTTCAAAAATCCTTTTTCGAAACTAATCCGTTTAAGACAATCCCTTTTCATTGATGCTCGTTTGGATACAATCTTTTCAGTGATATCCTTTCGGATATAACCTTTTCAATAATATCTTTTCGGATATAGCCTTTCCAATAATATCCTTTCGGATATAACCTTTCCAAAATATCATTTCGGATATACCTTTTCAATAATATCCTTTCAGATATAACCTTTTCAATAATATCCTTCCAGATATACCTTTTGAATAATATCCTTTCGAATATATCTTTTCAATAATATATAAAAGCATTGTCACCTCTCACAATTTTACATATACAAAGAAACTGAAAATTAATTTCATCAAATCGATTGTAATAACTTGAAAGAAATATACGAACTTACATCAACCACACATTTGCACAAAAAGAACCGACGATTACTCCAAGTCCGGTTATGGCCTTTCTTGATCCAAATAATAGATTTATTCAATTAAATCATCCAAAATCAATTTGATAGTTAATTTGAACTCATAATTTTTTTATGGTAATTTTACCAAATTACCCTCAACACTATCATCATTTGAACAACTAAGTCCTTAATCCAAACTCAGAGTTTATCCACAATATATGAAAAGCTAAATTAGCACATTATCTTATAAATTTATCTCATCTTATGCTTTCCCTATTTCATTTATCACATAACATTTTATTATTTTCACAAACAAGTACTAAAACCCAAAACCTCTAAAAATCACTTAATAAAATACTTATAATGGTCCATCAACTTCAAATATCTAACAATTAATATTCACAATCACACAATCACATTTATGGTGAGTCCCTATACTTCCATCAATTTCACAAACTGACCTCAAGTTGGTTGGATCAAGTTAAAACAAACTCAAAAACATAAAAATCATAAAACAAAAACTCGAGAACTCACCCAAATCAAAGAGAGGAGCCCAACCGAAAACCTTCTCTTCAAAAATGGTGGTTTTCACGTTTTTTAGGGAGAAGAGATTGAGCACTCAAAATTATCTTTTTCTTTTCTTTTTAACACCTAACACCACTAGTTTAATTTTTCAGTTTAATTTATTTACAAATATCAAGAGTTGGTAACTCAAACCATCCCTTAATCATTGTTTAGGTATAATTATAGTTTAAGATCACTTAATTCTGTTTCCTTGGCTATTGGACACATTTAGTTATAGAACTAAACTTTTAAAGCTCTTACAATCTAGTCCTTTTTTATTTAATTAACAATCCAATCTTTTAAAATTCTTAAATAAAAATTTAATATAACCTTACTAATGGTTCGTCAATATTTAATAATATTTACAAACTCTCTTTGATAAGTGCCAAAAGTGACATGTTTTAGGCTTATTCTTAATGCGTTTTTGGATGATTAATCGATTTAAAATAATGAATTTTATGTTAATAATCCTTTAAATTCATGTTTCTATACTTAGGAAAGCATTTGGGAGCAAAAAGAGAGAAAAACAAGCGAAAACTGGATAAAGGAGCAGATTTTAGGAGCCACACGGGCTGGACACATGGTCATGGACTAAATCGAAGATATAAAGGAAAATTTGGGGCAAAAGCATGAATATGGAAGAGTTAGGAAGTGATTTATTAGACATAAGACTTTATTTAAATTAAAACTCTATTTTTTAGGATTAGTATTTAGGATTATTATTATTATATTGTTTATATTTAATTTTAATTTATCTTTTAGGTTTTATAATTTAGGGTTTAATTTGGATCCAACTAGATATTTTCATATATTATAAATAGGGGATGAAGTGATATGAATTAACACTTCCAATTTTCTGTAACATCCTCCATTCCCCAAATCCAAGCCGTCAAAGATTATTAAAGGAAACAACTGAAGAAACACCATAGAAGCCGTCTTTGAAGCCGATTTCCACGAAGATTGAAGACCTCTCTCTAAATTCTTTTGATTTTACTATGAGTTTCTTTTCATCTTGTGGTTATATTGTCTTTGAGATGTTTTCATTTATTAGCATGAACTAAATCCCTAAATACCTAAGGGAGATGAACCCTATGATGAATTCTGTTATTTGATTTCTGTTTTTACGCAATAAATACTTAGATTTTGTTCTCAATTATGTGTGCTTAATTCTTGATTTAGTATTCCTGAGATATTAATTCTTGTTTGATGTGCTTAAATCAGAAGAGGAATAGACCCTGTTTAAGAGTAGATCTAGCATAATTGAGTGGAGTTGCATGTAATCCTAGAAATAGGACGACATAAATCTACCGGATTAGAGTCAAATCTAATAGGGGAATCCATAGATCGAATTAATGCGATAATAGGGGTTTTAATTAGAAAAAAAAATCAATTAATCAACCTAGAGTCAGTTGTTTTTATGCTTGAATAGAGGTATTAGCATAATTTAGGGATTTCTATGGAACAAAATACTAAGTGAAAAAAATTTCTTAATTCAGAATGATAATGGCAGATGAAATCTAGGTGGAGTCTTTCCTAGGTATTGTTTGTTCCTTGGTATAAAAACACTTATTATTTCTTACTTTAATCTTTGTTGCACTTTTTTATTAATTTAGTTAAATTAGTTTAGAACAATCACTTTATTCGACCGGTTAGATAATAGAGAGACAGTTATTACTAGTACTTTTGGTCCTCCTGGGAACGATATCTGTGCTCACCGTAACTATACTATTAATTGATAGGTGCACTTGCCTTAGTCATATTCTTAGTTAAGTTTTGATTGCATCACTCTTGTAGGAATGTGTGGTCCTCAACCATAATTTTCGACACCCTTTAAGTTGGGATGTTACAATCAAATTGTAAAATTTGTAAATTTTTGAATTCTAAGGGTTTAAGTAGTGAAATCTAAAACACTGATGTAGTAACTAAATTATATAATTATGAAATATGAAAATTTGGAAAGTTGAGCATAAAATAGTAAAGTTTGAAATTATAGGGGTTAAATTGTAAAGATTTCAAAACTTGAGTATTAGGACTAATTTACATTATTTGAGAATTCAAAATTTTCATAAATTGAATATTAAAGTTTAACTGTTCAAAAATCAATGATTAATTTTTGGAAAGTTTGACAATTTTAGTTATAAGGACTAAATTATAAAATCTGGAAATTTTAGAAAAAGGATCGTTTTACAAAATTATAAAAAACGAGGTTTAGGACTAAACTATAGAATAAAAAAATCTATTTTTGAGGAATTAAATTGTAAAATAGTAAAAATTTAGATTTCAAGGACTAAATCATAAAAAGTATAAAATTAGAATATAATGGATTGTTTTCTTCGATAGTGAAGAGAGCTTCCCCTTTGTTACTTTGAAAGTTTCCCCCTTTTTATTTCTTCGACAATGAAGACAATGAATAGAGTCTTATCAGTTTGGAAAATGTCTTACAAAATTAGTAAGACATTTTAATGCCTCTTTATTTTGAGAATGATTTTCTTTAATAATTCATTTTCCACCAAATAAAACCGTAAAATAATGAATATATTTTACAAAAAATAATTTACATGCAAATAAACGGAACCTAAATTCAAAATTTTAGATCAACCAAACTTTTTCTAACTCCAAATTGAAATTCTAATCCAGCTCAAATCTAATTCAATCTCAAAATTACCTTAACAAACTTTTGTAGGCTGGGCCTTTCTTTTGCTAACTCTAGAGTAATTGAATACGCTGCATCAGTTCTCTTATTAAAAATTTTAGATTGCATCTATTTATTAGCTACCATTTGTCAATTCTCATCAACTTGAATGCCACTTACTTTTTTGTTTCAAAATGCCTTTTTAAAGAGACTGTGTGATGTGAGCTCATCCTCGTAGGATAATTACGAGTCGTGAGAGTTCCCGATCGAAATTAAGAAGTATTGTTCGTAATGACTTTGTAAAGGATGGAAATGATAATGATAAGCTTTAGAAGGGTGAATGGATGGATATGCAATGGATAAAGATGGATAGGCTTGAACTCGGTTTAAGGACTCAAGAATGAACCAATATTCTAGAACAATATTGATCCAATTCCTATATTAACACTTAGAATGAATTGCAAGTAAAATCGTGACCCTCTATCTAGCAAGATAAGAACCAATCAGTATAAAGGTTGAACGCCACACTTCAAAGAAGTGATGAGTTCGAAAGAATCAGATTGACGCCACAAGGGTTACTTGATAAGCTAATTTGAGTCAAATAAGAACAAGGAGTTTGCAAACTCACAATAAGATTAAAATTCATCAAAAGTTGATACAAAATGTGTCAAGCCTCATATTTATAGGCTTACATAAGACCAGCTGAAAAGACATGAAATAATCAGCCAAAATAATCCATAAATTCGTTCAACATTTCCTAAGAACTTTAATTCAATGTGGTGGCTGTTAAATGAAGGTGTTTGGCCGAATTCAATGTTTTCTTAGCTAGGAAGAAGTTGCTTCTTTAATTCGTTTGAAGTTCCCATACACTTGGAGTAATTGTTGGGCGGTGCATTGAATGATCTTTGTGAAACTCGAACAGCCACTCTTCATGTCCCAATGATCATCTTTTGAGCTTTTAACACTTGTGACTCTTGGCAAAAACAAGCAGCATTCATGGTGCCACAATAACTCCTTTTTGTGCTATAAATGATCAACCACAAAGTCTTTAAATTGGATCATTAAGTTTCTGGCAATTGTAGTTCCCTAAGACACATTAAACAAGCTATTAGGACACATTAAATAGGCAGCAGTAGTTGACTAAAACTAACAACTAACTTAGGACACATTAAAAGACTTGTCAAAATAACACCAAAGTAATTAAACTTAAACTAAATTAACTAAATGGATAAATCTTTATTTCCAGCAATTTAATTAACTAAATAAATCAAAGTTTTATATGCAGCACATTGCATGGAATGCCCACCTACCAAAATCTACTCCCATGCTGTCGTACGAGAGGGAACCGTATCCTCCTCGTTTTGTTTCAACAAGACATTATCTTCGATTGTATCACCAAGGTAAAAGCATTACGCCATCCTCTTCTTGCCCGCAAGTCCCAACATTGCGGAAACTTTCCCAACAAGGTGAAACTCCACCTTTAGGGCCACGGAGAAAGGGTAATCATCTTCTGGAAAATTCTTCACTGTGTAAGACACCACGCAACAATCCTTCATATTTTGACCTAACCTTCCACAACCAAAACAAAAACCCAACAAGTTCTCATACTTGAAAGCCACCCAACACTTTTGTTGTGATTCGGTCAGCACAAAAATCCATCGACGAAGGGGTTTCTGCACATCCAACCAAACCATAATTTGAATAAAGTCCCCTTTAGATTCTGCTCTGATCACCCCACCAAACGTTGACCCAATTGCATGCGATAGGTCCTTCCGATCACATTTTGGCGGGCAAGGGCCAACCTTCACCTAATAAGGAGACATTGCCAACCGAATTTTATTTCTCTCTATTGGTTCCACAATCCTATTAAAAAAGACTAATTTCTTTCGAAAAATCCATGACCTTCCTTCCATTATCATCTCCAAATCTTCCTCTGAATCAAAGCTAATCAAGAAAAGATTTTGCCCAACCACCTGAATATCAAATTTTTTCTTTGATTTCCAAATACTTTTCATCTGCGCACGAAAACTATCCGGATTATAAGATTTTTACATCCATACCGTACAAACTAGCGTTGGTTTATCAGGAGGAATCACCAAGGAACTCCTAACAAATAACTGGACAAGCTCCTCCTCTAGTAGAGAGATTTCATCCACCTCTTTAGCCATCAAAAGTTAGCATTCACCCTAAACTCCACCACAACCACTTCTATTTCTCTGAGAGAATTGGGAGAGAGCACTCTTGACTTTAACCCTAACCCTAGATTAATTCAACTTAGAAATAAAAAAGTTTTTAATTTAATTTATTGTTTTAAATTGATTTATTATTCTTTAAATATGTATTTTTAATCTATTTTTAAAATTTTAATTTATTACTTTAAATTGATTTATTCTTTAAAGATGTCTTTTTTAATTTAGATTATATTTTTTAAAATTTAATTTATTGTTTTAAATTGATTTATTATTCTTTAAATATATATTTTTAATAAAATTCTATTTTTTAAATTTAATTATTGTTTTAAATTGATTTATTCTTTAAATATGTCTTTTTTAATTTAAATTATACATTTTTTAATTTTTCGATATTTGATAAAGTTAGTGTCGGTCATTATCCCTAACACCCAAAATTTTTTTTTCAAATACTTGTATAAACATATACCAGTATGATACAAGTTAAAAAAAATACTAAAATATATTATGGTGCCGATCATTAAGGTCCCCAAACCAAAAAAATATTTTTTAAGCCCTCACACAATTATCAGGCAATGATTGTGTTAGGGAAAAGTTTGATGCCAACCATTAAAGTTTGATTTTACTATTCATTTCAAGTCATTTTGTTGATTTTTTTTAACAAGATTCATTTTCATAAATAACAAATTTTTTTTATTCTAAATAGCCTCCTTTATTTGAAAAAATAGCTCACCTTCGCCTAGGCCCGACTAATTCTTTTATTTAAGGCTTAATACCTATTATTTCTCAAATTATTTTTTCTTCTAGTTAGTACTTAAAAGAAATTTACGCAATGGTTTGATATTAAAGCTTCTTTTCATTGCTCGGTTTTTACCAACGATTTCAACCTATCAGAATCCCGTGTCTTTAAAAAAATATTTTAATTTTTATATTTAAAGATTAAATTTAAAAAACACACACTTCTTCTTCTTCAATCCAAAATTTGGCCGACATCTGTCAGCTCCGGCCACTATCTGTCACCGTCGGTTGCTAGATGCCAGCTGAAAACACCTTCAAAATTTCATTAACTGATTCCTCTAAAGCGTCTCTTTCTTTATTTACTAATGAATTTTTCTTGAAAACCAATGGTTATGTCTAGATAAAAAAAACGTTTGAAGAAAAGCCCTTCAAAAATCCCTCGTCCACCGCTCATTGCTTCTTGACTTTTAAGTATGTTTTTCTACTAAAACAATTTCTTCAAAGCACAATGTTGAACAAATCTTTAAAAATAAATTACAATTGAATTAAATACAATCAAGTCAAGTTTTATGAATCTTGTTTGAAATAAACTTATCTAACTAGAATGAGTGTAACGTCCAAATTTTTCTCTACTTTGATTTGATGTTGTTCCGATGGAGAATGGACTAGAATTGAAAGAGTTTGGGTTTTACTCTAACTTTGGTGAAGAACGACGACAAAACAGTGAGAAGACGTGAAATTGGTTGTTCAAAGGCAATTAGTTAACAAGCCGTATTAGTCTTCATTCAATATAGTCCTAATCTCACGATTTCTCAATTTTCTCTTTCATTTCGATTCAATCGAGAGCTTAATAATTATCCATTAGTTAATAAAAAAATAAATCTTAATTCTTGATGAGTGTTGAATCCACCAAATATAAATATTCCTACGATAAATAATACAAAGGGTCGATTTCACAGGGATTGGTTGCTGTAATCTACTCTCGTGTCTTCCTCTTGAACGTCATGTCGAAGGGCGTGCCCACAACTCGTGACTGTCTCCTAACAAAAATAAAAATAAATAAGTGGGGGTTTAGAGATAAAACGTTAAACTAAAATAAAACGAAAACAAAATAAATAAAGTGAAATAAATCTTGATGCAAATAATTAATCGAGATAAAAATGAGAAAAACTATATTTAATAAGCTTAGCCTCAACCTCGGTTCTCTCCGAACTCGAATCAATCCTTAAAATTTAATCTTTCCTTTTTAGTCGATAAGCTGGTTATAGCGCTCGAGAACGTCGCAACCGCCAATTTTTTCTCTTGTAGCAGGTTTTGGTACGACCTGCAAATCAACCCTTGCCAAATGTCTAACCATGTCGCACGTGCTTGGGATTTAAGATTTCGACAATCTTGCGCTCTGAAAAGCTCAACTCGAATTAATGGCCAAAACCACGTGGGTCGTTTAAATCCGGTCTCTTCCACCCTTAACGGAATCCAACTAGCTATTTCCCACCTGGACATGCCAATTTGTTCGTGGGAACTCGAATGCAGCACGACCGACTTGACTTCCCAATTGTACGCCAACCTATCTCGATCCAACGTGCACTTTTCGAGTTGAAAGTAGAATTAACTTTAAGGGATGAATTTGTAATATCCCACAGACCGAAGTGATAGCGAGTACCGATAAAAAGGTTTTTAACGCGGTTTCGTAACTCACGATTATTTCTTGACGGAGTGATAACCGGACTAAGGCTAGAAAGAAGTTAGTGACACATGATTTTAATCATGTTTGATGGATGAATGTGGTGAATTGTTTGTGATTATGAAGGATAGAAAGGGGAGGGATTAAGATAGCAATTGGACAAATTTGCAAAAGAATTAAAATGGAGATGGAAATGGCAGAGAGTGAACTGACGAATTGAAAATAAAAACAAATAAATGCTTAATTGCTTCTATTGCTCACAAAATCAAGTACATTTCCAATTGAACCTCAAATAACCTTATTTATACACAATTGGGTTACTAAAAATAGCTTGACTCTTTCTAAACTAAATTACCCATTTACTTAAAATAAATAAATTTAGTCAAAATAAAATTAAGAAAATAACAACTTTGAATAAGCTTATTTGACCATTTCAACTAAGAACTTCTTTGCAATTAAGCCCTCAATGTCTCCCAAATTCGAATACAACCCATCTCTTCACACATGTCTTCAATTTAATCCACTTACTTGCTTTTAGGTAAAGAAACACCAATTTGTGTACTTGATAAGAAAATGTAGGAAATTAGAAGTACTTTCCTCGAAATTAATCCAAAATACACAAATAAATTGCTTAAATACTTTACTTATCAAAATCCTCCTACTTAGCCTATGTTTGTCCTCAAGCATAATGTTTAGTCTATATTTATGTTATTCGATAATTTTTTTCAAAATCGAATTTCATTCTTAAACCAAGTTTCATGCAAACAATTAGAAGATCAAAAATAGATAATCGCTCATGTTTAATCAACACACATTTTATAGACTTTCAACCATTATGAACAAAATCAACCACTTCACAAAAATTTAAGCTTACTTAAACTTGCTAATTGTACTCAAATTTACATACGTATGTATATACATTCTTTTTTTTTGTTTTTTTAATTTTTTTAAGACACAAGGCAACTCGGTTAGCGGAGTGTTACAAGCTTCGGTTCGTCACTCGAATCTTTTTACTCGAATTGAGATGACAAGCCAAGCACCTCAACCCAGTTACTCAATTCGGTCACATTTTCAAATCTTCACTCATAACCAAGGCACAATATATTTATTCACATCCACACTTTATTTATTTACATAATTGAGTACTTAAGCAAGTCTAAAAAAAAGTTTCTAATTTAATGAAGTGTTGAACTTTTCTCATAATAATTTCAACTTTACAAAATGTGTATTGATAAAAAAAAAGCAATTATTATTCATGAGTTCCTAATTATCCAATGAACCAAGCATAAGAAATAATTCAATCGTGAAAATAATTATCAAATAATATTAATATCATAAGCAATATGCAAAGAAAAATCATGGCATGCATAATGAATCCCCCTACTTAATCCTACATTGCCCTCAATGTGTAAATGTAAATAATGGAAAAAGATTGGGCAAAGTGTACTCCCCGTGTTTTTTAGGAGGCGGAGGATGGTTTGGCCAGTTTGGGATGGTTCTGACTGGTTCAATCTTAGGTGTATGTTTCAACACATGGCAACACTGAAATTTGACAAGGCATGCCCACGCCACGACTGATACTGGATTTTCGTAAAATGCCACGATGCACCCTGAAAATGACACATGAAATGAATTAAACGACAATCTTTATTCAACTGAAATTAAACTTGGAAATTAAAAATAAAAATGAATTTGGGTTGCCTCCCAAACAATGCTTTTGCTTAACGTCATTAGCTCGACGAACTTAAATGTTATCCGTTTGGCATATTGCGAGTCAATCCTTCCATTACGTGCACTTGGAAGTTCTCGTAGAAAGGTCTCGACTTTTGCCCATTGTTCTCGAAGCTCTTCTGAGTTCTTTCAGTGTTTTCATAGTTTCGAAGTCTAAACTCCTGCACAAAACGGTTTGTAACCTGTCTAACTCAGAATATTCAAAATGCAAATTCGTTAGTGGTTCAACAAGAACAACACAAGAAACATTCGACGTTGCACTAGGTCGGCTCATCGCTTCATAAACATTAAATTTTACAACCTCACCTTCGAATTCCATAATAAGTGTCCCACTACGAACATCAATCTTTGTACGCGCAGTGCTCAGGAACGGTCTTCCAAGTAGAATATCAGAAGAGTTTTTTGAGTTATCATCCTCCATGTCCATTATATAGAAATCTACAGGGAAGATTAACTCATTTACCTTAACGAGGACATCTTCCAATACCCCTTCCGGATATACGCAAGATCTGTTCTCCAATTGAATTATCACCCCTGTTTCTTTCAAAAGACCAGCGTTTAGAGATCTAAAAATAGATAAAGGCATGACATTGATGGATGCTCCTAAATCACACATGGCTTTCTTAATGCCAACATTACCTATGTTACAAGAAATCGAGAACATGCCTTGATCCTTACACTTTGGCGAAATTTTCCTTTGTAACACGGCGAAGACGTTTTCTCCCGTATACACCCACTCGTTTCCTTGAAGCTTCTTCCTCCTGGTACATAATTCCTTCAAGAACTTTACATAGCGAGGAACTTGTTTGATTGCATCGAGTAAGAGAATATTGATTTTTACCTTTCGAAACATCTGTAAAATTTCTTTATCTTCTCGCCCCTTTTTACCTTGGGCGAGCCTTCCTAGAAATGGGGGTTGCACAACAAGTGGTTTTGGTGGTGACGACTTTGTTGGAGCTTCTGAATCTAGTTTCTGTTTTTCACGTTCAACGTCGTGGGCATGACTCGTGCCAGTCATGGGTTCTAAGACCTTACCACTCCTTAACATCATAGCGCTTGCATTATGTCGATGGTTGGGTTTCGTTTGGGACGATAGCCTTCCTTGAGACTCCAAATGGCTAACCGTAAGTGCTAGCTTGCTCATTTGTTTGTCTAACTCCTACAAATGCATGTTAGTCTTTTCTTGAAATTTTTCAATGCTAGTGGCTAACTTTTCGACAATAGCTTTCAAAGATGTCTTTTGAGGAGGTAGTTGCTGATTTAGAGGCGACCTCTACTGATACGGCTGATTGAACCGAGGATTCGGTCCATAACTTAGATTCGGATGGTCCCTCCATCCTGCGTTATATGTGTTCGAATAGGGATCGTACCGTCTTTGGGGTGGACTTAGAAAGTTTTCGACATTATTTGCTTGTTTTACCGAATCCTCGTGTAAGATAGGACATGTATTAGTGAGTTTATCTATTTTATTTTTTAATGTCAAAGTATTTAACCCATGAACTCGTATAGTGGGTTCTGTGACTGGTCAAAATTGTTGAGAGTTCGCAGCCATCGTTGAAATTAACTCCCTAGCTCTTTGGGGAATCATATTAACAAGTGCTCCTCCACTAGCTGCGTCGATAATCTTCATCTCCATAGGGAGTAGTCCTTCGTAGAAATATTGCAACAGTGACTATTCAAAAAGTCCGTGTTGTGGGCAACTTGCACACAACTTTTTATACCTCTCCCAATAATCATAGAGCGTTTTAGTCTCCTTTTTTCGAATTCCCACTATGTCTCGTCTTAGCTCAGCTGCTAGTGTTGCTGGAAAAAACTTGTCAAGAAATAAATGAGACATATCAGCCCATGTGTCAACAGATCCCTATGGTAAATAAAACAACCACTCTCTAGTAGAGTTAGCTAATGAAAAAGGAAATGCACGAAGTTTAATTTGGTCTTCGGTTACTCCCTGAGGTTTCATGCTTGTGCAAACCATGTGGAATTCCTTTAAGTGCGTGTGCGGATTCTCATTTTGAATCCCTCGAAAAGTGCTCAATTATCTCTTAACTTAGCTATGTTAGGCTCTTTAACCATTGTTGTAGCTCACCATATGTATTCCATGCCCCCTTATCCATATCTAGCTACTGACTATGGTACACAACTGTCATTGTTCACACATCACAAGTGGATTAGTGGATTTCTGATAGTGGGTGTTGTTGCGTATGCAACCATTTTTATGGTAAGAGACTATGATCCAACTACTTGATACAACGATCTATTAGATCGTGTCCTTAAGCATCGTGATGCAATCATATCACATCTCAACTGAGTATGTATATTTCTACGCTTTCACAGTTTTGGTTTGTATATTCATAATGATACCATGAGCGCTTTCGGGCATCCACAAGATATGTTTTTAAATACCGCTATACATTACAACCCGTTTTTGTTCAATAGATACAAAACACTCGTACTTTAGCACCCGGTGCAACAGCTCCTAGTGCAACAACGAGCACTAGTTTGACCTAGGGAGGCGGTGATTTAGTGGTAGTAGGGGGCAAAGTTGCTTTGTTACCTATTCCATTAGGAACCATAGATTTTTTGGTCCATCACATTCATGCATTTACGATTCATGTGACGATATTGATACTCCTGAAAGGTGTTCTATTTGCTCGTAGCTCGCGTTTAATACCAGATAAAGCAAATCTCGATTTTCATTTCCCTTGTGACGGGCCTGAAAAAGGGGGGACATGTCAAGTATCTGCTTGGGATCATGTCTTTTTAGGACTATTCTAGATGTACAATTCAATTTCGGTAGTAATATTCCATTTCAGTTGGAAAATGCAGTCAGATGTTTGGGGTACTATAAGGCAATAATTGATTAAACCCGACTTTAACTCGAACGTTGTTCCTCCCGTTGGATAAGTTATACACAACGGTTGTTGTTCGTCCGGCGCTGCTGCAAGTTGACGAATAGTCTGATCTTTCATTTTTTTCATTTCCTCGTCACCAAAAATTTCTTTAGTGAAAGCTTCTTCTTCAAACTCTGTCTGTAGACGTTTACTGTGAGCTTCTTTTCTCAACCTTCGGGCTAATTTCTTTATCTCCGGTTCAAAGTCGTTGAGAGGTGTCTGCTTAGACCTTGTCATAAAGAAAAACAAATGAAAGTTAGAAAAATGTTACTTGTCCTCGACAACGGCACCAAAATTTGATGGGTGTCGAATCTACCAAATATAAATATTCCTACGATAAATAATACAAAACAGTAGTATAAGGTAATAGGGTCGATTCCATAGGGATTGGTTACTGTAATCTACTCTCGTGTCTTCCTTTTGAACGTCATGTCGAAGGGCGTGCCCATGACTCGTGACTGTCTCCTAACAAAAATAAAAATAAATAAGTGGGGGTTTAGAGATTAAACATTAAACTAAAATAAAACGAAAATAAAATAAATAAAGTTAAATAAATCTTAATGCAAATAATTGATTGAGATAAAAATAAGAAAAACTATATTTAATAAGCTTAGCCTCAGCCTCGGTTCTCTCCAAACTCGAACTGATTCTCGAAATTTAATCTTCCTTTTTTAGTCGATAAGCTGGTTATAGCGCTTGAGAACGTCCCAACCGCCAACTTTTCCTCTTGCAGTCGGTTCCGATACGACTTGCAAATCGACTCTTGCCAAATGTCTAACCAAGTCGCACGTGCTCGCGATTTAATATTTTGATAGCCTTACGCTCTGAAAAGCCAAACTCGAATTAACGGCGACCTCAACCACGTGGGTCGTTTAAATCTGGTCTCTAACACCCTTGACGGAATCCAACTAGCCATTTCCCACATAGACACGCCGATTTTTTCGCGGGAACTCAAATGTAGCACGGTCGACTCGACTTCCCAACTGTACGCAAACCTATCTTGATCTAACGTGCAATTTTCGAATCAAAAGTAGAATTCACTTTAAGGGACGAATTTGTACTATCCCATAAATTGGAGTGATAGCGAGTACCGATAAAAAGGTTTTTAACGCGGTTTCGTAACTCACGATTATTTCTTGACGGAGTGATAACCGGACTAAGGCTAAAAAGAACTTAGTGACACATGATTTTAATCATGCTTGATGGATGAATGTGGTGAATTGTTTGTGATTATGAAGGATGGAAAAGGGAGGGATTAAGATAGCAATTGGACAAATTTGTAAAGGAATTAAAATGGAGATGTAAATGGTAGAGAGTGAACCGACGAAATGAAAAGAAAAACAAATAAATGCTCAATTGCTTCTATTGCTCACAAAATCAAGTACATTTCCAATTGAACCCCAAATAACCTTATTTATACACAATTGTGTTACTAAAAATAGCTTGACTCCTTCTAAACTAAATTACCCATTTACTTGAAATAAATAAATTTAGTCAAAATAAAATTAAGAAAATAACAACTTTGAATAAGCTTATTTGACCATTTCAACTAAGGACTTCTTTGCAATTAAGCTCTCAATGTCCCCCAAATTCGAATACAACCCATCTCTTCACACATGTCTTCAATTTAATCTACTTTTGCTTGCTTTTAGGTAAAGAAACATCAATTTGTGTACCTGATAAGAAAATGTAGGAAATTAGAAGTACTTTCCTCAAAGTTAATCCAAAATACACAAATAAATCGCTTAAATAATTTTCTTATCAATTTTATAACATCATACACTTGACTCGAACAATCAATTCGAATGTAAAATATCACATTAGTTATCGAAATAACCTCAAATAAAATAAACTCAAAATGCACCAATTTTTATGCATAATTAAAAATTGACATTCTAACATAATTAAAACAATGTCATGCTTCATTTTTTTAAGGAAAATTCATTAATTCATTCAAGAAATGAGATCATACAATTCAAGGGGAAAATTAACAAACACCCGTTGTAGGCAGTGAAGGACAAGTGATGCGAGCACGAGTAGTGCAAACACTAATAATGTGAGCATGGGCCTTGCGAGCTTGGAAGATGCGAGCACTGGTGTTTCGAGCACTCATGTTGCTAACACTGGAGCTACGAACACTCATGTTGCGAACACACACAATACGAACACTGATGTTACGAACCCTCGTGTTGCGAGCATGGATGAAGGGCGAGCCTCCCACGATCCAATCGAGCTATTTCATGACTTTCCAGCTGGTCATTTGTAAGCCTTTAAATATGAGGCTTGGAACATTTTGTAACAACTTTTGATGAATTTTAATCTTATTGTGAGTTTGCAAACTCGTTCTTATTTGACTCAAATTGACTTATCAAGTAACCCTTGTGGTGTCAATCTGATTCTTTCGAACTTATCACTTCTTCGAAGTGTGGCGTTCACCCTTATATAGATTGGTTCCTATCTTGCTAGATAGAGGGTCACGGTTCTTACTTGCAATTCGTTCTAAGAACTAATATAGGAATTGGGTCAATATTTTTCTATAATATTGGTTCATTCTTGAGTCCTTAAACCGAGTTCAAGCCTATCCTTCTTTATCCATTGCATATCCATCCATCCATCCTTCCTTCTACAACCCGCCATTATCAATTCCAGCTCTCACAAAATCTATTACGAACGATACTTCTTAATTTCGATTGGGAACACTCTCGACTCGCAATCACCCTACGAGGACGAGTTAGCATCAACAAGCTCCATCAACACAACAAAGGATATAACCTCAAAATCAATAAAATATTATGGCACATTGACAATTGGTTCTATCACAATTCAAGCACAACATATTGGGAGTGATTTCAAGCACTCAATATAATATGGAAATCAACTTCGAATGGTCCAAAGCAGCGGACATAAGTAGGCAAAAGAATCCAGCATCCAGCAATCTAGAGAGGACGACAACAAAACTAGCCCTAAAATCACAAGCAAAAGTAAGACTAAAAAGCGTACTACAAGAGTAGACAAAAACTTCTAAAAGTGAATACTTATTAAACAATAGAAAAACAAATAAAAATATATATAAATCTTAAGACAACACGAGTCCAAATAGACTCATGAAATCATTTATTATTCTGAAATACTCTCAAAATAGAAACAAATTAAGAATCCAACGAAGAGCCACCCATTTTGTAAAAGAAACTGTTGGTCGTGTTTCAGCGATAATAAGTATCATCATCTATCCATCACAACTTATGAAGATAACAAAAATACCCATAAAATAGATCTCCAAATTAAAAAAAAAAGAAAGAAAACACATAAAATGAATTAAAAAAAGAAAAAAAATAAAATTGATGGAGAGGAAAAAAAAGCGGACGATAACTATCCCCGCTCCGTTGAAAGTGAAGATTCGCAGCTGATTGGATAGCCAAGAAACATGCCAATGCTTCAATATGGAAGGAATTTAAAAGAAGACTAGTAAATTGAAAGTTTAAAAGTTAATATGAATAAAAAAAACACATTTCAAAATATTATAGGCAGGGCAGTATGAGGAGCAAAATAAAGGGGTAGAAGAGTTTTTTCCAATCACTCCAACCTAGTTTTTGTACACTATCACTTCACGCTATTTATAAAAAGTTGAAGTTCGTGTAATTATGAATAACTAGAGAAGCAAAAATACACGAATAAGCCTGACTTTTCACTTCAACTCGAGCCAATATGAAACTAAAAAGTGAAATGTAGGGGTCGCTATCGACCTCCAAACTATTGGGAACCTTCTTCACAAATGTCTTTATAAACGATAATCACTTGCCATCTTACCCCATTCCCTCTCTCTCTCTCTCTCTCTTTCCCTTCTACCTTCATAAGTTTTAGTTACAGTAATTAACATCTCTTCCATTCCATGATGATGGGGGCTCACCCTTCTTTCGAACCAATATGGAAATGTAGCAGGGAGGGAAGATCAAATCAGACTGTGGTTGCAGATTTAAACGGGACCCTTCTTGTATCACGTAATCCTTTCCCGTATTTCATGCTTATTGCTCTTGAAGCCGGAAGCCTTATACGAGCATTTGTACTCTTAGCATCCCTTCCATTTGTGTATTTGACCTACTTGTTCATCTCTGAATCTGCAGCCAATAATGCCTTCATTTTCATCTCCTTTGTTGGGTTAAAAATAAGAAATATTGAGCTTGTTTCCAGCTCTGTCTTGCCAAACCTTTATGCCAAGGACATTCATCCAGAGACCTGGAGAGTTTTCAGCTCCTTTGGCAAAAGATATATTGTTACTGCAACTCCTAGAATTATGGTGGAACCATTTGTCAAGTCAGTTTTAGGCGCTGACAAGGTGATTGGAACAGAGCTGCAAGTGACAAAATCAGGCAGGGCAACTGGATTTGCCTTGAACCCTGGAATTGTGGTAGGGGAACACAAAAGGGCTGCCATCTTGAAGGAATTTGGCACACATCTTCCAGACTTAGGACTGGGAGACAGAGAAACTGACCATGATTTCATGTCATTATGCAAGGTTAACCAAACACTCATCCCTTCCTCTTTTCGTTTTCTCATGTTTCCTTCTTTACTGTTATGCACCAACTTTACAACTTGTTTCTTCGCTGCGTAGGATTGAGAAGGGATTGAATTTGTATCCCTTCCAATAGTTTAATTACACATCATCCTTTTTTTTTTAATTTCAACATTTTTCTTCTAAAAAAAATCAAATCCAACTCAAAATATTGAATTTAATTAATAATTATTTATTTTAAAATTAATAATTTTACTAAGATTAATTAATTATATATTGTACTACTATTCTTTATATTTTTCAGTAAATTTTTTTAATATAATGCTTTGAAATGATTATAATTTCTCCCCAACTTTTAAATAAGAAGATAAATGTGTTTTAGCACACTCAAACTCATGTTTACTCGCATTGATAACAATACTAATACTAACCGAGTTAAAATTGAGTCGGTACTTTTAATAAATTTCTAAATAAATAATTTAATATATTTTTTATATTTATATTTATATTATAATATATATTTTATATTTTATATGATATAAGTAATATATTATATAAACTAAATGGAAAATAATATATTATAAATTTGAAGTCAGGCGAAGTCATGTCGAGATTTGAATATTGAAGCTTGATACTAATTCATATTTTAAATAAATCTAATTTTTTTATTTAAACTTTTTTTGGTCATAATATTTTTACTTAAAACCCTCTCAAATTTTATTCAAACTTTCGAATTTGAACGACTGACCCACTTCTTGATCAAGTCTATTTAAATATAATTTTTTTAGTTATACAATACTTATTATATTTATTACGTAATTTATACATAAAAATAAATAAAAAATCAATCGAAAAAAATAGTTGTTTGGTTTAATATTTATTATGTAATATTTTACATTTTTTTATAAAAGAAAAAAGCTGTTAAAAAAACGTGGGGCATAGAGAGGCATTGGTTGGGATTTCTGTTACGAATACCTCGAGCATTTGGGATCCATAATGATTTTGGTTACACTCAACCACAATATTTTCATGCCCTATATACGTATTCCACTTCCTCAAAACATTTCTGACCATTTCTTCTACCAGCACCGTCCTCGTGATATTAATCTCGTATGTTAACCTGATAATTAAGATGTTCATTGTTTTAGGTATGGTCTGGATTTGAATCGTGTTAGTTACGTTGCTATTAAAACTTTGCCCTCCTTACAATTCACCTAAAAAAAAAGTTTTACCAGCTTGAATTTTGCCTTTAGTACATGCACTGACGAAACTAGGGGTTGGCATGGGCTTGACTCCCCTAAAATGATAATTTTTTCATATGATTCTTTTAAAATTTTTAAAATTTTAAGTTAGTAAATGCAAAATTATACTTTTCCCCTTGAAAATATAAAAATTTGATTTAATCTTTTAAAAATTATAAAGATATAATCTATTAAAATCATTAAATTACATTTTTTCTATCGTAAAAGTTACAATTTAATTTTGATCATTACAAAATTTTTTTATTTCATCCTTACGTACAAGCGATAGATAAAAGGCAGATGAAGAATTGCTTGCAATTTTTACATTGATTTCATTGTTTGTTTGTATGTTCAGGAAGGATACATGGTGCCAATAACCAAATGCAAAACGTTACCAAGAAACACCCTCTCCAGTTTGCTTTGGCTTCCTATTCGCTTCATCCTTTCTCTACTAAGGCTCTGCCTTGGTATTCCACTCATTGACCGGATTGCTATATACATTTGCAAGCTCCTACGAATCAAGCGTAACCCTCCTCTCGCACCTAAGAATGACCAAATTACCCCACTTCTTTTTTTTTGTTTGCTACTGTTGTAATCCATTTTCGTAAGGATTAAGCTTGATTTTTGAGTCAATTTCACATTCCATTCTTTAAATTAATTCAGAATCTCATTTTTGGATCTAAATTCAAATTTAAATATATTTTAAGCTTTATGTTATAATTTTGTTTCCAATTTCATTTTCGAGTTTGATATCAAATTTTAAATCTGAAATAAAAAATTATCAAAAACTTGAAATTCAAGCTTATAAAACCTTTTAATTGTATATTAGATGTTTTGTATGTATATTATTCTAAGAATAATTGTAAAGTTGAGATTTTATCAAGTATAGTTAAATTGTATTTAAAAAATTAAAAAAAAATATGTAACAAAATTTCAATTTACGTGTGGAATAAAAGTTTTTCACTATTTATGTATAAAATAATTACTTATATTTGAATCTCATGTGATGGTCTAATGATCAATGATATTCATCGTCTTAGGTGTGATTTGAGTTTTAATCGCATTAATCGTATTTGTTATTCGGGTTTTAATCTGTTATTATAATTTACCAAAAAAATAATTTCTTATTTATAATTATTATTAAATTTACTATTATGATTATTAAAATAAAAAATATAGAGAGAATTGTAGATTGGTGGGACGTATTTAAAGGGCATGGTGTCTTGTCATTTCGGCTAAGGGCCCCATTGGTTTACTAGTTGAACCCAATGAGGCACTTTGCAGCCTCATTTTCTTATCAAACACACTGAAGCAATTGTTTGGACTGCAAATCTCAGTGCAATGAAAATTTTCAAAATTCATCGGTGGTACTTTTTTTTACCGGAGGATAATTTTCTAATGCTTCCACTGTTTTTATTTGACAAAAATATCCATACTTTCGTTTATGATTTTGTTTGTCCTTCATTAAAAATTTGTGATTAAAATAGATATTTTAAATTTTATCCAAATATGGTGTGATTATTTGTAAAAATAATACTGCAAATGGTTCTAACGAAATTAATTAACTATAAAAAATAATTATCATTTAATATAGCAAAAACTTTAAAATGATTATATTATTAAATAAAATTACATATTTTCAGTCATTTCATTATTGAGAGGAAAGGAGAGCCCCAAGAAAAAACAAAGAAGACATGACCAAAGGGGAACAAGCAACAAGAAAGCTTCGATCGGTATATCTTTAAAATCCTTTATTTTCATATTGATGAATATTTGTTGATCTCAAATGATGCTTGTAGTTTTAAGCTTTCATGTATTTTCATTCATTCTTGTATAGATTATTTATTTGAAATGAAATCATATTATTTTGATACGGAAACTTTTTTTTTTGTGAATTACAATAACAGGATAAAACTCGAACAACAAACGCGAATAGCATGATTCGAACTTAGGTCACACTTGGGGCGATGAACACCTTTGACCATCAGCCCATCATATGTGATTCTTTTGATACAAAAACTTGATGGTGTGTGTGGGCTTTTCGTGCATGTGATTTAGGTATCCTTTAATGCAATACATTTGGGGTTAGTTCATGAAGAGTGTGGTTTTTCTTTTAAAATGTAACCATTACATTACAAATTAAATAATTACAAGTACTAAATTATTACAAATAGGTCATTTGAGTAATCATAATAAAATTCAAATCATTACAATCATATATATACTAAGAACTGATACAATCTTTACTAAAGTCAATAAATTAATTAAAATAACTCGATTAAAATCCACTCATGGAAACAATACATGATGAAATTCGGAGATCTACATATAAAATTATGCATGATAGATCTCAAACTTGGATACTCAAGACCCAGATCTTCAACCTTTGCCAACTATATGCATATTTTTATTTAATTATTTTACATTATATATTAGTTTGTACACCCATGCATCTTCAACGTAACTATATAATTATAAATAAACTAGTTTTATATCCCATGCAATGCATGAGTTACTCATGCATTTTATAAAATTATTATTATTAAATAAATACATATTAATTAAAATTATTTATGAAAACAAAATCTGATTAAGTTTTTGAAATATAATATATTTGTAATATTATGAATATAATTTATGTTTTAATTATACGGAAAAAAATTGGAAAGATAAAACTATTATAATATGTGTATATCTATATAATTAATGGTTTAGAATTTTAATATATATATATAATTAAGTTTAGAAATCTAAAAAAAGTAAGTTTAGAAATAAAGTTTTAAACATCTAACAAATTTTAGAAATCAAAATGTGAAAATATGTCGTTTAAAGGATGATAATTAAATTAAAAATAATAATATTTACACAACCTAAAAAAAATTGTGAATGTGACTAAAGTGTTTTGTTTTGTTCTTGCATAATGGTATTTATAAACTACAATGAAGGTGTTTGGTATTGATTTTAAAATTTTATTTTATTTTCCATAAATTAAGGTTTTAATTAAAAATATATAACACAATTCATATGAAAAATCATGATTTTACAGAAATTCATGGTTCAGTAAAAAAAATTATAGATTATGCATTTAAAATGTAATTTGTGAAAAGGGAAAGATTTTAATTTTCTGAAAAGAAAATTTCTAATTAGAATCAAATTTTTTTATCATATTAAAAAAACTAATTTTAATAAACAAATTAAATTAAAATAGGGACTTAATTATAAATCAAACAAAGCCAAAATAACTTATCTCGAAATATCCCAGAAAATAAAAGCCCTTCGTCATGATCGTGTGAATATCAAGTTTTAGGCACTAAGGGGAAAGAAAATTATTATTTATTTATTTTTACTTCTTTCTTTTACCCTTTTCAAAATATTTTTTTTCAAAAATCAAATTCTATGTTTACTTAGTTCAATAATTTAATCGTAAATATATTGTTCAAATTAAGTAGTTTTTATCATGAAAGAATGGTATGAATCAGAGACGTCACATGGTTTTATATCTCTTACCAATTATATATTGTCATTTCAGTATTTTTTCATTTCATTGACACATTATTTTGATAATTTTTTTAACTTGAACCCTCGACCTTGGACTCTTGATCCTGAACCTTGAGTCCAAGGTTTAGGGTCTAAGGTCTAGGGTCAATGGTTTAGGATCTAGAGTTTGGGGACTAAGGTTTAGGGGTTAGAGGTTAGGTTTCAGGGTTCAAGATTCAGGGTCCAAGGTCTACGATCCAAGGTGATTCAAGTTAAAAAATTACCAAAATGATGTGTCAATAACATTGAAAAACACTGAAATAACATTAAATAATGGCATAATGACAAAAATAGCTCCTAATGTTTGGGTGTTTAGTCACTTTGGCCCTTAATGTTTTTTTGATAACTTTCATACATAATCTTTATTTTTTTGGTCAAATTGATTATTTTTAACGGTCTTGCTCATGTTGCCGTTAGTTGACTAACGGTCAACATTAACCACTGATGTGGCGATCCAAATATAATTGAATGCTAATGTGACATTATTTTATCTTATATGTCACGTCAACAAATAAAATTAAAATTACTAAAATTATTTTTTGAAATATAAAATTATTAAAATAGTTATATTAAAATATATTTTAACGTCTATTTTAAATCATCATCCTCATCACTGTTTCTTCCATCAATCTCATTTTTTCTTTCCATCTGATTTTTGAAGACAAAAAAAAATCAAACATTCTTCTCTATTAATTCTTTTCTAAAAAACAATTAAACCTAGTGAACTGAAAAAGAAAACCCATAAATTTAAAGACAAAAAATGCATTTTTCTCCATTTATTATTATCTCAAATTTGAGAACACAATCTGCAATATGTTAAAAATTTATGTCTTATTCGAAAACCATACAAATCCCAGATTGAACATAAATCCATGAAACACAGTGCTTTTCTAGTCATCAAGATTTTCTCAAGAAAATCAATGAAGGATCTAAGATGAAGCATAGTTATTGATGAGAGTCAAAAGCATTGCTCGTCAAATGTGCGATCTTAACAATTCTTTTCCTCACTATCATCTTCGCATACCCATTCATAGCCTTGCTTGGGAATCCATCCATGCAAGTATCTTCATCCGTCAGAGCAGCACTAACCCAAGTTTGAAGAGCACTAACCTGAGGTTTCAAACGATGGGTTCTGGCAAATTTTTGCATGAGCTTGGATGTGGATTTGTTGGCTCTGGAAGTGGTGAGGTGTAAGCAATCCCCTACATCTCCAAAATAAACAAAAATCCCCAAATCAAAACTCTTACCCAAAATCCCCAAATTCGACCATCCAAAACCCAAAATCCCCAAATTCGACAACCATAAACAATTCATGGTGTTGAGAAAGATCTAAGAAAACATTAAAATTTTTAGGAACTCTTCAAACACCATAAGAATCTTCCATCTAAATCATGAAAAAAAACTGGGAAAAGAAAAACTCAACAAGCAAACTGTACAAAAACCTATTTGCAGATGATATATGATGGATTCAATAAAGAAATAAAATGATTTGAAGAGAGGAAAAGAAAAACTTAGAAACTCATTTACAAATGATGAAACCAACTTCGAATAAGAAAAGTTCTCCATTGATGACCTCCAATCACTTTTTTCAAACAATATTTTCGAAGAAGATGGAAACCCACTAAATTTCAAGCATCAATTTCTAAAGAATTTCAATGGAGAGAGAGGATTTGAGATTTAAGGTTTTTCATAGGAGTTGTTAATTTTTTTTATTTTTTCTCGTGTGTGTGTTAATTAGGGTGTTTTAAAGGTTTTTTTAATTTTAATATTTTTTAACTTTAAAATATTTTGTTGACGTGATATTTTTTTGTCTTATATGTCACATCAACAGTTGCATACATGGACATGGACTTGTCTAGGTGGAAATTTTTTTTTGCCACATCAGTGCCGTTAGTCCCTTAACAGCCATGTCAGCAATACCATTAAAAAATGACCAATTTGACAAAAAAACAAATATTATATATGAAAGTGATCCAAAAAAACCAGTAACGACCAAAGTGACCAAACATCCAAACGTTATGGGCTAATTTTGTCATTATACTTAAATAATTGATAAGGAATAAAAGATGGTGTGATATATCTGTTTCATACAATCCTTCCTTGATTTTTATCATCCCCAAACATAACATAAAAATAATTTATTATTATTTTATTTAATTTTTCAATTATTTACACCTAATAGGGTTTAAAAAAAGAGTGAAACCTATATTAATTTGATATAAAATGCTGATATGGTAATTAATGACATTATCCACTTGTTAAAAGAATTACTATGTCACATAAGAAAATTTCCTTAAATTGTGATGGAGCTTATAATATATATTTATGGGAAGGGATTCACTAACACTATTGTAAAATGTAAAATTAAAGTAGTTTTGCATTTTAATTGTTGAATTTATACTTGTTATATATGTAAATTTTCGAGTTGATAATATTGTCTATATTAATACTTATTGAACAGTTCAAAGTTTTTTAATATAAAATAAATAGTTTGAAAATTTTAATTCACGTTAAATTTGACATGCATGATCTAGATGAATGAAATATTAAATAGGCATAATTTCAAAAAAAGCCCCCAACCTTTGGGGGCTTTTGGATATAAGCCCCTAACTTTTTTTTTTATTTCAGCCTTCAACATAATGGATTTTTCAGACATCAACTCAGTTCAAATAGTAACCGTCAGCTGACCGTTAGTTAACAGCCAGTCAAAAAAATTGGTCTATGTGACATTCCGATTGACTGATGACGTGGCAGAGATTTAAAAAATAATGCTGACATGGCAAAAAATTAAACAGATATAATAAACATAAAAAATTCTAAATCCCCAAAATCATCTCAAACCCCAAATTTGAAACTTTTTTCCCAAATTCTAAAATCCTCAACTCGTCAAATTCCTCAAATCGTGAAACACCCAAAATGTGAAATCCTCAAATCTATAACATCTAAAATCTTCGTTGAATCCCTAAAATCTTGAAATCCCTAAATCATTAGTATTCCGAAATATTATTGAAATCTTTAAAACTTTTACAAACAAAATCATTGAATCCCTAAAACTTTTAGGAATGAAAAAGCTTCAACAATCGTGAGTAGTCTCCGTAATCCAAAATCGAAAGGTAGATGCCTTCTTATTTGGTTTGTTGGGAAAATAAATTCTATTTTTTGTTTTATGTGTATTTTGTATCGTTTAGATACGACAATATGATTTGCTTTGGTTTGGTTTGTTGGTTATTTGTGATTTATTATTGCAATTTCAATGCCATAATGTAGGGTTTGTTTGGTCGATTTGTGATGCAATAATGGTCCCGATGTTGTTGATAAAGTTATTGTTAAAATTGTAAATGGTTATTTGTGATTTATTATTGCAATTTTAGTGCCACAATGTAGGGTTTGTTTTGCCAATTTGTGATGTGACAATGGTCCCTATGTTGTTGATTTCTGTTACCCAAGCAAAAAGATGTTAAAATTATCGACATGTGTTACTGTTTTGTATTGTATTCATAGAAGTGGTCTTGATATAGGTAGTGAGTTTTGTTTTTTTAATGTTTTTTGCTTAGAAAATTGTTTGTTTATGCTTTGTAGATTTCATTAGATGATGAATATTATATTATTTTGCACCTGGGTAGGCACTTTGTAAAGGACCCATATGTTAGATATGTAGGTGAGAAAGTGATTAGGCTTAAAGAGGACCTAGACATAATATCTTATTTTGAATTACGTAAAATAGTGAAAATTGGGTTAGGGTTTAACACTGTCATGTTAATATATTTTCATAAGCCTGGTACAGTAGGGTTACAAAATAATCTAAGGGTGATTTATGATGACACTTCCACCATAGCTATGTTAAACTTTTGGGTCAAGTTTAAGGAGATTGACCTATTTGTTGAACATGAGGTTGATAACCCTATAATTGTAGACGAAATGTTTCTGTTGACTGTTGGGGAGGGTGATGTTGAAGGGGTTGTTGGGGAGGGTGATGATGAAGGGGTAGAAGTTTATGGGGAGGGTGATGATAAAGGGGTAGAAGTTGATGGGAGGATGATGATAAAGGGGTAAAATCTGATGGGGAGGGTGATGATGAAGAGGTAGAATTTGATAGTGAAGGTGATTTGGAAAAGGGTAGAAGTTGATGGAGAGGGTGATGTAGGAGGGGTACAAGCTCATAGGGAGGGTACGTCTGCTACTGGTATTGAGGTAGATGAGTATGGTAGTGTGGAAAATGGTGGAAAGATTAGTTTAGGGTTTACTGTTGGAGAGGATAATGATAGTGAAGTTGTTATTGATGCATATGCTAGTGATTTTGCAACATCAAATGGAGTGGATAATGTTGCTGATGAATATGCTACTGCAATTAGTGGAGAAGAGGAGGATGGGAATGAGACTGAGGTATGAGACTCAGATGAACATGGAAGCTTAGTTGGGTCCGATGAAGATTAAGAACATGAAGATGGTGAGAGAAAGAGGAACAAGTTTCCTTTATACAGTGATAAGTTAAAATTTAGTTTGGGGATGTTGTTTAAGGATGGCAAACAGTTTAAGAGTGTAATTTGAAAGTACTCCAAAGAATGTAAAAGATAACTAAAGTTTATTAAGAATGAACCAAAAAGGTTGTTGTGAGGTGCATTGCTTCTCTTAATTGTTCATGGAGAATTAGGGCTAGTTACAGTCTTGTTGTGAAATGCTTGCAAATAAAGATGTTTCAGGATGAGCACCTTTGTTCAATTAGTTTTAAGAACAAAATGGTGACTGTTGCTATGATTGCCAAACATTTTGAAACAACTATCACCCTAAGATGAAGCTGAGGGAAATTTAAAGAAGATGTGCTTTTGAGATTCATGTAAATGTGACCATTGACTATTTTTATAGAGCGAAGAAAATAGTGAAGGAGAAAATGACTGGGAATCATAAGGAGGAATTTGGCCTGCTATGGGACTATGCTCATTAGTTAAGGTCAAAGATGCTAGGAAGCATAATAAAAATGATTGTTCAAAGGGTGACAACAGACTCCCCTCCTCATTTTAAGAGGTATTATGTGTGCTTTGATGCACTAAAAAGAGGTTGGAAAGCGGGGTGTAGGCCACTCATTAGGTTGGATGGTTGCTTCCTAAAAAAGACCTATTTAAGAATGGGTTTCTCATAGTTATTGGAAGGGACGCAAACAACCAAATGTTCCCTATTGCATGGGCTGTGGTTGAAGTGGAGTGCACTGATTCATGGGCTAGTTTCTCAGTCTCCTATGAATGATTTGGCCTTGGAAAATGGGTATGGGTACACAATTATCAATGACCAACAAAAGGTTAGTGAATATGCAAATTTAAGCTTGGTATTATTTTTGTATTATGTTATTTATACTTAACTAAAATTTTCTAATAATCTATCTAGTTCATTATTTGGAATCAGGGCCTTGATATTGCAATTTCTGACGTAATGTCAAGGGTGGAGCATAGGAATTGTGCGAGGCACATGTTTGCAAATTGGCTAGGGAGGAAGTTAGGTAAATCTTATGAGTGTGATTTCTAGCAGATTGTGAAGTGCACGACTGAAAGAGAGTGGGAGGATCTATGTTCAGCACTGGAGAAGAAATATAAGGATGCTTACGATAATTTGATGAAAAAGTCTCCAAAGATGTGGACTACTTGTAAATCAGATATAGTTGGCAACAGTTTGTGTGAGGCATTCAATTTAAGCATTGTTGAAGATAGGTCCAAAAGCATTATCAGAATGCTTGAGGATATTAGGTCCAAGATGACGACTAGGACGGTAAAAAAAGGAAGTTATGTAATGGATGGAAGCAAAATTATGGTCTATCGGTGAAAGCTAAGTTTGATGCCAATAAGGACTGTGTAGAGTGACAACTTATATGGAATGGTGAAAATGCATGTAAGTTGAGGAAAGAAAGTTATCAATATATAGCGGACCTAAGTCAAAAGATATGTAGTTATAGAAGTTGGCAAGTTAGTGGGATTCCATGTTCCCATGCATGTGTTAACATGTATCACTTAGGGCTTCAACCAGATGAATATCTGCATGAATGTTATCATATTAATACCTGCAAGAAAGCTTACTCTTTTCCAATGCAACCCATAAATGGGCCACATGATTGGGAAAAAATTGGTATTGAGCCAATGCTACCTCCTATTGAAAGGAAGATGCCTAGGAGGCTCAAAAAGAATAAGAGGATGGCCAAAGATGAACAAAAAAAATTGAAGCCTGGCCACTTGAGTAGGAAAGGTCTACTCATGACATGTACTCAATGTGGCCAACATGGCCATAACAAGTGGTCTTACACAAACTCGAAACAGGTACAAAGTTGTTCTGCAGTTATATATATTGAGTAAATTTTTTTATTTTGTCTAACCAATGATTACAGTTCATTTTTTGCAACAAGATGCACAAACACCCAAACAAAAGGGGAAATCTCCCATTAGAAGCTCAACTACCTCAGATAAATCTAAAGGAAAGCAACCCAAGAAAGGAAAAATACATGAAATAGGGTTGTATACAAACTTGAATTATGGGAATCAAACATTTTCTGTGAGTTTCTTCCTTTTACTATTAATCAAACATTGTATATTGTTTTAATATTAATATAAAATACTCTTGTAGTCTGGTAGAACCACAAGGAGCATGACGATAGCTTCATGCCAAGATGGTAGTGGACAAACTTCTTCAACACCCAAGTCCCGAAATAACAAGCGAAAGGTTCCTCTCGACCATTTGGGAACACAAGAATCAATTACAGGAAACATGAATAAATCATCTTTATTTTGTTTTATGCTTTTCTTTATGCTGTATGCCAAATCATGCCATAATTCACTAGCTTGGCTTACAACATTTATGCTAGTTATACGTTGCAGGATCTTCATTTATGCTTTTCTTTATGCAATCTTACAGGAATCAGTTGCAGGATCTCATATGTTGGTTATACATGCCAAAACTAGCTTGGCCTACTATATTTATCTTGTATTTGTTTTCTGTTTTGTAGGACCATCTTACGGCAGCTCGTGATCCAAAAAGGAATGTGTAAGGTATTCTGTCTACAACATTTTGAGCCTACAACATTCTGGTTTTGGAATACACCAATGTTGAATGTTATTTTGTTGTATTGAAAACCAATATGTTGGGGTTTTTTTTTGTGGTTCATGTATAGCTCACTTACATTCTAGTTTTGGCTGGTATAACGTGAATGGTGTATAGGGTGAATGGTGTATAGGCTAATCACATGCTTTTGTAAAGTACATTTATCCAAATTGTAACGGGGAAATCATATGCTTATTTGATCAAATTTATCCTTCTAGTCTTATGTTTATTATCACTGTATTATTTACTAAGCTAAATTAAATTAGGCATAAACAACCAATATTGGTCATTACTTCCAAGCATAATGTTAAATTACATAAAATAAACCAAAATTGGTCATTAGTTCCAAACATGAAAAAACATATGTTAGATCATTTTACATTTAATCAACATTTGCAACTGCTAGCTGCATATGTCTCTTACCACTACTGCAAAAAAAGAAACTTATGGTGATGTATACTATACATAACATATAGCAAGAAAATAATATCTTATACATTGACTTCTCTTTCTTGATAACTTTAATTTTTTGCTTCATGGTCAACATTTTCTTCCTTAATGCTACTTCTCCTTCAACACCACAAACTGATCTACCTCATGCATTCTCAATTCATCCATTATGCTTACCATCAAATGCAACCAAATCCATAAAATTCTAAGTGCTAAATTATCTTTCAAAAGATTTCGTTCACTGTCACGCAATTGAGGTAGTAACTTAGTCGCACGGTCACACATTTTCCCATCGTACCACTTGAAGAAATCACAGCCACAGTCCTGCAAACAAACCCCAATTCATCCAAATTCAAATAATCCAAATTGAAAACAAATCAAATTATGAGATTTATGAAATCATCAAAATTGAGCTCAAGCTCAATGTGCAAATAAAAATCTTCACTTACCCGAAAATCTAAACAACCATAAAATCTCCTCCTCGAATTTAAATCACTCCATGAAGTGTCTCTTGGAGCTAACTTATTGCAGTGACATTTTACTGCTAGTCTATCGTAGACATACTCCCTCCGCGATGAAGTAACAATATTTGCATATGACGATTTTTTCTTCGAACCATGTGTTACCCAACCTCTAGACTGACTATTCGAACTATGTGAATCCATGATTCAAACGACAAGGAAGAAAAATAAAAATTTCTGGAAAGATTTGGGATTTCACGATTTGGTTCTAAGGGATTAAGGATTTGGAAAAATCCTTCAATCAATGATTCAAAAATGAGATTGCTGAAGATTTTAGGGATTCAAAAAAGATTTCGAATGTTATGGATTTGGGTATTTCACGATTTGGGGGTTTCAAGATTTGGGGAATTTGATGAGTTGTGAATTTTAAAATTTGGGGAAAGTTTCGAATTTAGGGGTTTAAGATGATTTGTGGGATTTAGGATTTTTTTTATGTTTATTAAATTTGTTTAATTTTTTTGCCATGTCAGTGTTATATTTTAAATCTCTGTCACATCATCAGTCAACTAGAATGCCACATAGACAATTTTTTTGACCGGCTATTGACTAACGGCCAGCTGACGGTTTTCGCTTCAACTGGATTGATGTATGAAAAATTTGTTACGTTGAGCGTCGAAATCAGAAAAAAAGGTTAGAGGTATATATCCAAAAGCCCCTAAAAATTGGGGTTTTTTTTTTGCAATTATACCTATTGAATATGATGGTTGGATCGTTAGAATATTAATCATACAAAAATATAAGGAGGGATATATTTTACATCAGTGTAAGTAGATCTCCCCATATATATATATATATGATATTATAAAAAAAATGTGTATTAATATTAACTTATTGTAAAAGTATTGTTTAGCAGTTGATAAAATTTTTAACATTGTAGAATTTTAATAAGTAAATATTGATTTTAATATTGCTTTCCTCAAATTTTGAAATATTTGATTAAAAAACTAGTACTATTTAAAAACTTAATTAAATAAGATTTTGCTAGAAATTTTTACGCATAATATGAATTAAATAAATATATTTTTATTAATAAATACAATTTTAAATTTCTAAATAATTTTTTTAAAGCTTTAAACTTCATTAAAAATTTAAACAAATATTACAATTTAAAAATTTTAACATTATTGCCGATTGAGTCTTAACTCAATTGACATGTGCATTATTTGTCAATACAGGTAGATGTGAGTTTGAGTGCACTAAAACGTATTATCCTCTTATTTATGAGTTGGAGATTTTATATATATTTTAAAATATGTGTTTAACTATTTTTAAATTTCATATAAACTTTTACATTTGTTAATTATATTTGAAAATGATTTTTAAAATAATTTAACAGAAATCAAGTTTAAGAAAACAATTAATGATATAAGAAAAAGAATTTAAGTATATATTTATAATTATTATAAAATATTATAGTATTATTTTTTAACATTAATTTTATTATAGGTTCTTATTTTATGTGTTTTTTTTATACAATGCCTAAAACTATCCATAATTTCTCTCTAACCCTTAAATAAGAAGATAATGCGCTTTAGTGCAATTGAACCCACGTTTTCTTACTCTAGCAACAATACCGATACCAATCGAACTAAGACTTAATCGACTATTATAGTATCATTTTAAGTGTGTAACATTAAAAATAATATAGTAATATTAAATATTTGTCACATTACTTAAAAATCGTTAGTTTCCATATATACTTTTTTATAAATTTACATATCTATTAGTTTATATATATTAGTTAATTTGTTAGTTCATATATATTGTAATTGATTTCTTAGTTTTCAACATGTGATATTCGGTAAAAATCTAACTTATCTTGAATTATTTGTTTCCTTGTTTAAATCAATATATTTTCTCTATATTATATGATGTGACTACTAATATATATACATATATAGTTGCGTGTGTATATGTTTACTGGAGTGTATATATGTGTTATAACATATACAGATGTATAACCCTCAATATATATTGTTGTGTTTGGATTTTGGAATTTAGCAGTTTCTAGAATGGAATTTGACAGAATGAAGGAAAGTTGATATGGAATTTCTATTCTGTAAATAATATCCGGTACACTTTGAATTAAGTGAGAAAAGAACAATTTTTCTATTGACAATAAGAATTGTAATATCTCATTTTTCTGTGGTATTGGAAACAATGATTTCAAGACAATAATTTTAATGTGTCAGATCGTGAATGTTAATTATTTAATATTTATGAAGTCATTAATGTCGTATTAAATTTTTGTAACGAAATTTTGAGGTTTAATGTATTAATTGAATAAAAAGGACTAAATTGAAATATATGCTAAGAATTCAATAACATTGAATTATGTGAATAATGGAAGAAAGCAGTAAAGGTGAAGGGTTTTATTTTGGAATTATGCCATGCTTATGTAATATGGACGGTTTTTGGGCTTTAGAGAATGCTATAATGCATGAGAATTAAAAAGGACAAAGTTGTAAATTAATTAATAAGCTATAGTAAAATTTAGAAAAAAAATAATCATTCTTGCAAATTGCTTCTTCTTCACCGAAAATTAAAGGGAAAGACACCATTTTTTGGAGCTCTAGGTTCGGTCACCATAAATCCTTGCATGTAAGCTTGTTTCGATTCCGTTTCTTGTAATTTTTATGTTTTTGAGATCATTGTAACTAGGTTCAATTAACTCGTACCTTCGTTTTTGAAATAGTCAAAGTTTTCGAATGTTTCCATTGATGAACCCTTGTAGTTCTTGTAATTTAAAGTGATGGCTGTTGTTTATGATGAGATTGTTAAATAATTTTTTATTATTCTTTAGCTAGGGACTAATTTGTGGAATTTTGAAGATAGGGACTAATTTGCAATGAATACAAAAATGTAAGGTAATTGTGTGATTAATGAAAAGTTGAGGGTTGTATATATTGAAGGGAATTTAAAAATGAATGTGGAAGTGATGAATTGAATTATATTATTTTATAGATTAAGAAACGAGTGGTAAAGACAATAATCGTGGGAAAGGGAAAATTGTAGAGTACTCCCTGCATGCTTATCGGAAGTGAATTGTAGATAAGTTCGTAGTAGCTTATTTCTTATTAGGGTTAAATGTAAAATTAGTACTTGAACTTGTCCACCTTTTCCAGATTGGTACCTATAGTTTTTTTTGTCCCAGATTGGTACCCGAACTTTTTTTCCTTTTACTAGTTTGGTACCTGAATCTAGTGTTGTTAAGTATGGGACACGTGGCATAATAATATTGTGACACATGACATAATTTTTTAAAAAAAAAAGAACTTTTTAAAATTTTGACTTTTTCCCTCCCAAGTATTTCTGTTGTTTCTTCTTCGAAACTGCCCAAAAAAAAATAGATATGAAGAAAGAGAGATACTCGAGAAGGGAATGTGGAGATCAAGCATGCAGATAGTGCGATCTTCCATGTGCTTCCTTTGACCTTGAAGTATAGTAGATTGACAGCGCCCTGTTGCTGGAGTGAGGGCGTATTCATCGGAATCATGATTCGGAATTTTCCAATGAGGGAATTTAGGGGATTGGAACACCGCTGACACACCGCCTTCTTTGTAACATATCAAATACGTATAAGATCCTCCCAGAGAGCTTCTTAGAGAGCTCACTAGGAATCCTAAAATGAGAAGCAATAGTTTCAACAACATGGTGAATTAACAGAATCTCTGATTTTCCTACATGGAATGGAACCGCCCTGCGCGAACATGAACAGTTGACAAAAATTGGTGAAGAAATAGAGAAAGGAAATGAAATTAGTGCACAAACTTCGTGAGGAAAAATACGTCTACACCATTTTGTCGGTGGTTGTGTTGCCGAAGAAACCAACAATATTGAAAATAGAATTTGAAATGTAAATTGCTCAGTTGGATATTGAGCCAGTTGTTAATCATATTGATTCATTTTTTTAAGGAATTATATTTTGAATTCAAAATTTTAATTGCGTTGAAGATTATGATTAAGAAGAAGAAGAAGAAGAAAAAGAAAAAGAAGAAATGATAGAAAAATTTGGGTGGTCGAGAAAAGTCAAAATTGAAAATTTGGTGGGGGAGAAAAGTCAAAATTAGAAAATGTTTTTTTAAATTTTTTTATATTATGACATCATTGTGATGCCATTATGATGTCATTTATGCCATGTGCACAATATTATTTTGTTACGTGTCCCAGACTTGACAACGTTAGATTCAGGTACCAAATTAGTGGATGGAAAAAAACTTTGGTACCAATCTGGGACAAAAAAAATTATAGGTACTGATCTGGAAGAAGTGGACAAGTTCAGGTACTAATTTTATATTTAACCCTTCTTATTATAATTTTCTTATGATTTAAATTTCTAATTTCTAAATAACTAATTTATGTATGAACATGAGAAATTACATTGAATATATGTACTACCATGAGAGTTACTAATGTTAATTAAATGTGTATAGAATTGTGAGGAAGTTATATGATGTTTTGTGTGTTGTATTCGATTATATATGTCGAAAAGTCATGCATCTAGATCAATTATCCCCAAAACCACAAAGTTAAATCATCCATGTCATAGTTCACTTTAAAATCATGTAAAAAGTCCCAAAATAAAAATAAAATCGCCAAAGTCCAAAATAATACGAAATAGTTCATAAATGATAAAACTCTATAATTTTCGAGAGAATCTCTCCATCGACCGAATTTGAGTCCTGGTCACGAGGATTATCTGAAAACACATTAAAACAACGTTGGTAAGCTTTTAAATGCCACATATATAAAGATAAACACATATAATCATTCACATCAATTTCACATAACAATATGATCACATGTTATGTCACTGATACTACGTATGAACATGTCAATGCACATTTTGAAAATGATGCACATTTTATAAAAAGTTCCTACCCATCTCTACTGCACACCAAAATCGAGTTCCCTAAAACCTGCCCATCCAATAAAGCCAATTTTTATGGACAAGTCACAACATAGATACCGTAAAACGGTCACATAATCACTTTGCAGATAAACTGCCACTTAATTGCCAATAATGGCCACATATCTTCCACCTTTCACAAATCCCACCCCATGCATGTGACTAGAGGTGTTCATGGGCTGGGTTGGGCTCAATAAAAAATTTAGGCTCGAGCCTGGCCCAGCCCGAAAAATGAGCCAAAAATTTTACCCAAGCTCAGCCTGGATAAAAATGCTAAAACCCGATCCCGACTCGGCCCGCCCATTATAATTTTTTATATTATTTTTATATATTTTTTAAATATATATAATGCATTAAAAATACTAAAAATATTAAAATAAATATTTCTCAACAAATTGAAAATAAATTTTAAAAAAATACTAAAAGCATTAAAACTTGACCCATGAATGGGGCTACATGTGGCATGGCAGAAAATTTCACACATGTGAATCACTTAACACTTAGGCATATAGATATGCTCGCAAAATCACATATGTCAATTTTAACATGTTTAACATGCTTTTCACATTAGATCATAGATCTTGATAATCACATAATCACTTTTTACATTATTCACATGCTCAAATCACATTATCAGTTAAGCCACATTTCACATGTCATGAGATCAAGATTTGCATACTTATTCGTATTTCAACAAAAATCACATCAAATCATACATCACATGTTTTTCATCAAAAAATATCTGAGTATGAGTCACTTACTTGGATCCTTCGCTTTGAGTCGTTTTACAACTCTCATATGATTAAGATTTCACTTATCTCATTTATCAAATTAATTATTAAAATAACTTATGCACAAAATAACACTAAATCCCACACCTTAGACTAGTATATCTTTTGTCTTAATCCTTAATCACGATCTTGCTCGATCGACTCTCACGACGATCTATTACACAATATGGATCATGGGCTAGAGTTTTTTTATAAAATTATTCACTAACGTAAGCGATCTTTAGAGATCTAAATTACGGGTGATTATTTGATCGAGTCGGGTCAAAAAATTTCGAGTTAGTCGAGTTGACGAATCCTATTTTAGCATCCGAACTCAATTTGAATTTTTTCGAATCAAGTCAAAAATTTCAAGTCGAGTTAACGAATCGTATTATTTATACTCAATGTTGCGTTTACGTGGATCGATTATTTAACTAGTAGACGAAGTACAAGATTATTTAACTACATAAACAATATAATGGTTTTGCCTTTTAATTTAATAAGTAAACATCTATTAAAACGACGTAGTTTTATTTTTTTAACTTAATGATTTTGACTTTTAACTTTAGAAAAGATAAACATTTATCAAAATGATATAGTTTTACCTTTTCTTATTTGGATTTTCAGATAAATCGAATTGTGTAATTCAAATTCGATTTAAACCGAAAAACTTAATTTTTTATTCGAATTAATCCAAATAACATGACTAACTCAAATAAATCGAACTATTTAATTCAAAATTTGATTTTTTTTATCAAATTTTTTGAATCGAATCGTATTTTGCTCACCCCTGATCTAAACTTACTTACCCCACAATCTAAAACTCTCGGAAGATGAGTACTTGTAGCGGAATCAAGGGTCTCTTATTTGATTTTTGTCTTGACCTAATGATGTTGTATTAGCAATCTTACAATAATAAAATATAATAAAAAATATACTAACACCCCCTGCAAGGCCCCTATACCATTTGGTCATATCATGAAAATGCTAGATCAAGGTTCCTTTAATCCATGAAGGTCTTTTACTTACACCTTGATCACTAGGGGACAAGCAATGATTCAAAAAGGATTGATTTTTGAATAAGGTATGATCTCACAAAATTATCGAACTATAAAATTATAAGTATTAAAGAGTGAGGATTGACATTAGAGAGTAAAAGAAAAAGAATTGAAATGGAGGATTTTTGGTCACCGATGGTGGCAGTTCGGTAGTGGCTCAACTGCCATTCATGGTGGTGGTTCAAAGATTCAGTTTAAGGGAGAGAAGAGAAGAAATGGAAGAAAAGAGAACAAAAGAGGAGGAAAGCCTTCATGGTGGTGCACAGTGGTGCTAGCGATGACGGTCGGAGAAGGGAGGTGAAAATGAGGTGCAGGGCTCAGCCTTTGGTGGTGGTGCTCGAGTGGTGGCTGTTCAATACATAGTGGAGGAAGAAAAATATGTAAAATAGGTGGGTTGTGGTTGGCGGCAAAAAGAGAGAAAAAGGGTGGTCTAAGGAGGCTAAAAAAAATAAAATTGAGATGAAATGAGAGAGGGAGAGGGTATAGTCGGCCAAATGGGGTGAGGAGGCTTGGTCAACACACACAAAGATGGCAAGTTAAGGTTAAGGCAAGTGAGAGAGACATGGAGCATAAAGGGGATCATGTTCCCTCACTTTTTGCAACTTTGACCTCTTTATGAAGGTAACAAATCCTCCCTCATATGGACACAATGGGTGGCCAACCATGCTTATCCAAACTTGCCAAAAATTGTCCAAAAATTAAATTAAAAAAATGTGAATAATGAGGCTTGAAACTTGGACATCTAGGATAGTTAATTAGTCACTCAAACACTTGGCCAATTATTCCTTTGTGTAATATGCGCATTTAATTTAAAAAATAGGTGCTAGCAGTTTCACTATTTCTTGATAAAATAAAATTGGAGCGTGACAAGGAAGCTATCTGCGGTCGTGAAAGGGTATTTGTGGCATGGTTATGCTTGCTCAGATAATAGACAATCTCAAAATCATATCCCAATATTTTGCCAACTCGTTTTTGTCGGTCGAGTGTTTGGATAATTTGCTCCGTGAGGCTTTTTAAGGGTTGTTGATCAATGATAATAACGAATTAGCGATCCAATAGATATTTCCACCATTTTGCAAACACTTGGGTAATCGTATACATCTCTCGATCATAAGTGGATGTCGATTGCTAACAAGGAGAAAGTTTTTGATTGAAAAATGCGATGGATGACCCTCTTGAGACAGAACGGTGACCACCTCTGAACGTACTCCCGTTCGGTATGTGTTTTTGGCTTTCGCAAGTATACGGGTCAGTTGTAATATAGATTGTACAATGAAATACTTGGCAGTATTCCGAGGATCGTACCCAAAGGAGGCTTAAGGCGATAGTGAATTAAACCCCTACAAAAAAAAGAATTAATTAGTAGTAACATTAGGGATTATAGTACGAGAATAAAATAAAGAAGTTTGTTGTGAAAACATAAAAATAAATAAAACAAAGTAAAGATAAGTTGTGTCGTTTCGATAAACGACTTTGGGAAGATTAGGTTGCTTCAGCATGGTTTCGTCAACTGTTGGTTTTTGTGATTTTTCTTCAATCAACTAGTCACTACCCTAGTTGGATCTTTCGATCTTCCACCTGCATAGTAAGTCGATAGAGACTACTTATCGCTAGATGTCATAGTCTAAACCGATTTGGGGAAAAGGTTTTCACGGATAGGCAATACCAATTTTGGGTTCATTCCTACCTTTCATGCTCTTCCTTTCCCTAACAGTTGATCCGATTGAAAATACCTATTTATGCAACAATTAATTATCCATACTTTCGGAACCTTCGGGATTCTCGAAGAGAGATCATTTTAAGCAGAGTTTTGTGAGGACCCCAACGGCGTCTGTAGCCAGTGCGGGTAATGTACGAAATACGAGGAGGGTTGAATGTAATCAATGTGGTTGTATCACCCTAGAGTTTGTAGATTTAATGAAAGGTCATATTTTAATTGTGGTTAACTATCGAAGAAAAATGGTCGATTTGAAGACTCAAAACGGTGAAGTGGTTACAATTGTTTTTGAAAAATTTGACCTTGCTACAAAGATAGTCTTTGCTATAAGTGCATATAAAATGGTTCAAAAGGGCTGCAATGCTTATTTAGCATATATTCTATATTTCAGAGGGTTGATAGTGAAAGATGATTAAGTGCTAGTGGTTTGGGAGTTCTAGGACGTATTTCCTGAGGAGCTACTTGGTTTACCTCCAGATCGAGAAGTTGAGTTTGTTATTGAATTAGTACCGAGGACTACTCCAATATTAATTTCTCCCTATAGAATGACTCCGATTAAGTTGAAAGAGCTAAAACCTTAGTTGGAAGAATTACTGGATAGAGGTTTTATTCGGCCGAGTAGTTCACCTTGAGGAGCATCGGTACTATTTGTAAAGAAGAAAGACGGATTGATGAGATTATGCATAGATTATTAACAATGGAATAAAGTCACGATCAAGAATAAATAGCACCTCATATTGATGATTTATTCGACCAACTAAAGGGTGCCACGGTATTTTCCAAAATCGACCTCAAATCCGGCTATTATCAATTGAAAGTTAAAGAGGTGGATGTACCTAAAACAACATTTAGAACTCGTTATGGTCATTATGAGTTTCTAGTTATGCCTTTTGGGTTGACTAATACCCCTACAGCATTTATGGATATGATGAATCGAATATTTGAGACCCACCTTGATAAGTTTGTTGTGGTGTTTATCGATAACATATTAATTTATTCAACAACTAAAGCCGAGCATGAGCAGCATCTGAATATAATGCTACAAATTCTTCGGGAAAAGAAGTTATGTGCAAAATTTAGCAAATGTGAATTTTGGCTTAATGAAGTTGGATTCCTCAGTCATGTGGTCTCGGCGGAAGGCATACGAGTTGATCCTATTAAAATCTCTGTTGTTCTCAATTGGAAGCCGCCGCTAAATATTTATGAAGTATGTAGCTTCCTGGGATTAGTAGGATATTATCAACGTTCTGTTAAAAACTTCTCCATAATAGCGTTACCAATGATGAAGTTAATACAGAAAGACGTAAGATTTGAATGGTTCGAAGACTATCAGCAGAGTTTTGATAAGTTAAAGAAAATGCTAATTGAGGCACCGGTTTTGACACAACCTAAATTAGGGAAAGAGTTTGTTTTGTTCAGCAACACTTCATTAAGTGGACTCAGATGTGTATTGATGCAAGAAGAAAAGGTTATTACATATGCGTCGTGACAATTTAAAACACATGAGAAAAATTATCCGACGCAAGACCTCAAGCGAGCGGCAATAGTGTTTGTTCTGAAGATATGGCGACATTATATGTATGGAGAGAAATGTCATGTTTTCACTGACCATAAAAGTTTAAAGTACCTAATGACTTAAAAAGAGCAGAATTTGCGACAGCGGAGGTGGCTAGAGCTGTTAAAGGATTATGAATTGGTCATAAATTATCATCCGGGAAAAGCAAACATCATTACAGATGCCTTAAGTTAAAAGTCCCTTTTTTCCCTTCGACTAATGAGTACTCGACTTTGTTTGAATGATGACGGGTCTATTTTAGCTGATTTCAAGCTAAACCTTTGTTTTTACAAAGAATTAAAGAGCTACAATTTAAAGATCCGAATTTAATGGCTAAATGAGAAATTGTGGGACAAGGACAGTTAAATGATTTCTGTGTTGAAAATGATGATAGCTTGTATTTTAAGAATCGGCTATGTATGCCAGGAGATTTGCAGCTAAAACAAGAAATTCTATCAGAAGCTCATAACAATATGTATTCTTTACACCCTGTTAGTACAAAAATGTATTTTGATTTAAAGTAAAGATATTGGTGGTCGGGAATGAAGCGGGAGGTTTCTGAATTTGTGGCAAGATGCTTGGTATGCCAACAAGAAAAAACTGAACATCAAGTTCCTTTGGGTTTGTTACAACCACTTATGATTCCAGAATGGAAATGAGAACGTGTTACCATGGATTTCGTGTCTGGGTTATCGTTAACGCTGAAAAAGAAAGATACAATCTGGGTTGTTGGGGATCGGTTAACTAAATCAGCGCATTTTATATCGGTACGTCCAAATTACTCACTGGAAAAATTGGCAGAGAACTATATCTCCGAATTTGTGAGATTACACGGAGTACCTCTATCAATCCTTTTAGATCATGATCCAAGATTTACCTCACGATTTTGGAATAAATTACATGATGCTTTGGATACGAAATTGAAGTTTAGCATAACATTCCATCCGGAAACAGATGGCCAATCAGAGCGAGTAATTCAAATTTGGGAAGACATGCTTCGATGTTGCATTCTTGAGTTTGAAGGTAGTTGGGAAAGATTCATGCCATTAGAGGAATTTGCTTACAATAACAATTACCACTCGAGTATTAAGATGGCACCATATGAAGCTCTGTATGGTCAGAAGTGCAAAAACTCCGTTGTATTGGTCGGAATTAAGTGATGGGAAATTTTTTGGCTCTGATCATGTTTGGGAGATAGAGGATAAAGTGAAAATTATTAGAGATTGTCTAAAAGCAGCATCAGATCGTCAAAAGTCATACGCTAATTTAAAAAAAAAAGATATTGAATATCAAGTTGACGATAAAGTGTTTTTGAAAGTTTCGCCATGGAAAAAGATTTTGCGGTTTGGACGAAAAGGAAAACTCAGCTCGGGGTTTATAGGACTGATAGCATTAGAAATGACACTTATTTTCTCCTTAAAACTTGTGTATTAGTTGTTCCTTTTGTATCATTTTTAATATACATGTTAAACATTTCATATTTAGTGTTTGCATTTTCTAACTTAGGCTCCGTTTGTTTGACTGAAAATGGTTTTCGAAAAATGATTTCTGGAAAATGAATTACTTGTCTGGAAAAGTTAATATTTTCTGGTGTTTGGATGAATATGTGTAAAATATTTTCTATTGTTTGGCAAATTTCCTGAAAATATTTCAGGAAAACTGTTTTAAATGAAACAAACATACATTTGAGAATTTGTTATTTTTTCATTGTTTAATTGAGTTTATTTTATATCTATTAAATTTATATTTTATATTATTTTTACATATATTGCAATAATTTATTTATAAATAAATAAATCAAATTAAATATATTAATAATCATAAATTGAAAATAACCAAAGCGAATTGATGATTCTTAATTATGTTATAAAAAAATAAAAATTGAATAATAGTAAATTAGCTTCCAAACCACAATTAATATTACAAATTAGTAGTACACTACATGATAACTATAACATCGTCCAAGTGCATAACTAATATTACAAATTAGTTGTACACTACATAGAAACAATATCCTTAAGCCCTAAACCTACCTAATAGTTCTAGTCATATAGTCTGTCCACATAGCTTGTGCAATCTCCTCTCTCTTAGCAGACCATTCTCTTGCTTCTTCTCTTTCTTGTCGCTCTGTAAGAGATGATATTATCAAATCAGGCTCAAGCTCCTCATGTAATCCCTGATTAAGTAAATCATTAGGATCAACTCCTATTATATGATTATGAATGATACAACAAGCCAAAACTATATGTACTTGAGTTTGAAAATTCCAAAATGGTTTAGCATCTAACACATGAAACCATTTCTTCAAAATCCCTAAAACATGTTCAATAGTGGTTCGCAATGATGAATGACGAAGATTAAAGAGTTCCTTTGCATTTTTTGGCCCCTGATCACTAAACTCTTTTAAATGATATCGAACACCACGATATAGGGTAATATATCCATTTCGGATGCCATATCCAGCATCAGCAAGATAATATTTACCTACAATATTACAAAACATAATTATTACTAATAAATTATGAGCTTACTTGAACTATCACTAAACTCTTTTAATGTTAATTCTAACCTTCCGGAATTCTTAATCCTCTTAGACGAGAAAGTGCATCACTTAAAATACGAGAATCATGTGCACTACCTTCCCAACCAGCTAGAACATAGGAAAATTTCAAATCAAATGTAATGGCAGCCAATATATTTTGTGTCGTCCCCCCTTTACGGCTACGAAATCTTCCTTGAATGCTAAGTGGAACGGATGCACGAACATGAGTTCCATCTAATGCTCCAATACGATCTTTAAAATAAGGATAAAACCTTGGATTGTTTCTAATTTCACTAGGAGTTGACTCATCGGGTAAGCTAATAACTAGTTTATACAATTTCAAAATAGCTCTAATACAATCCTAAAATAACGGTGAACTGTCTCAATTGATCTATAATATCTAGATCCAATCACTCGAAACCTTACATTATGACCAATTATATGTAAAAATGTAACTACTTGCTCCTAATATCCACCGATTTAGTTGATTGTAACAAATTGTTCCTACTAAAAATGTTACACAAATTAAAAAAGGCAACTGGTCTCATCCTTATCACATCAATACAATGTTGGTCACCTCTATATAAAATACTATGAATATACTTTTCTCTTTCATAATCTCGATTCACACGAGGGTAAGGAGCGATTTCATTTCTAGTTTTTAATTTTTTAATCCAAAGAGCCCCAAAAGCTAAACTTGAAGCCACAACTCCAACAATTGCATTATGATCTTGATTACGATCCATCTACACAAAATAATACTACACAAATATTTGATCATTACAAAAAATAAAAACGGGAATTAAGCAACAAAAATAACAAATTAGGAGCAACTCAAGCATCAAGCAAACATGTCATCCAATCATCCAAAAACAGTAGTTAAATAAGTATACCACAACAACAATTAATCTTCCTTATCCTTTTACTATGTTTTTCATATACCACAACTTTAAATTTAAAAATAAAAAAGAAAATGATTGTCAAACACATGATTCAACCAACACACAAAGCCAATACTAAGAAGAAAAATTATATATTAATCAAAAGACAAACATCCAAACAGAATCAATCAATCAAACAATTATTCCAACAGAAAAAGACATGTAGAAGAGCAGGAAAGTAGTGATGAAAGCCCCTTTTAAGGGTATTGCAAATGATGTTAAAGGAAGAGCATGTTGCTATAAACAAGATTGGATTACTGGTCTTTTAACAAGTAATTAATTCAACCCAACAACATAAAAGAAATGTCCAGCTTTGATCAATTAACCTTCAGACAACCAAAAGTGTAATGTTAAGCTATTCAACCAAAAATATAAGTTGCAATAAATCAAACAGTAGTAGGAATTACTCAACTTGAACAACAATTGACAGACAATTATTGAAAATAGAGAGAGGAATGATAATTCATTCATACACAATCAAAGTCAATTAATACAATTGTTTTTTCTCAGTGTTTCTATGTATTCAGAGGGTTGTATGTCCACCCCATGTCTGAAAAGAAAAATGAAGGGTTCAACATAGATTTAACATGAAATATTTCCCAAAATATGGGTAGAAAACATACCACTGCACCGTTTAGCAATATGAATAATCCAGTAACAAGTGAAACCTACATGATACCAATGAATTTGCCTCATAAATCAGACGGTTTCAACCGAAAAGAACAAAGAAAGAAAAACAGTTTAAAAGAAACATGTTTGATTCATTTCGGTGTATTCATTGGATTCAGAACTTGAAGTTCATAACAAGAAACTTCTCCATGTATTTGTCCATATTTAGGATTTAGATTCACTTACAGATAGAGTGTTTCTTAATATGGCTACACAATTTATCACCAAATGCAGGACTACCCCTGAAAGCATTGCTATATAGGGAAAACATGACAGCAATGGAATTGATATTATCCGAAGTAAACAAATTAGTTTAATAATTAACTCTAAAATCAAAAGTCCAACTTGTCATGAATAATAAAGACAAAATATTTGTTTAATAATTAACTCCAAAATCAAAACCCACATCATTAAATTTCGCTAATTTCACTAAAAAAGATAGTGAAGGTAAAAAGCAACAAAAAAATAAAACGAAAGTAATCATAAAAAAAATACCCATAGCCATGAAGACCTTCTTCTTCCCTTTGTTTTTTTTTGGTAAAATGAGAACAAATAAAATCAAACGAAAAATCAAAGGAAAAGACTAGCAAGCGTAGTGGGTTAGTTTAGAGATGAATTGAAATTCAACAATCTTCATTTCTGACCAAGTTTGGTTTTTTTGAGGGGTTTTCGGTGGTTGCGTGGATCCTCTTATCCACTTCATGGAGAACTTTTTGACTTTTGTTCCTTCTTAATTAATGAGTTCACATGTGATAAGTACAACTATTGTTCAACTTTTAGACATGGCCTATAAAAAACGATGAAGTTCAAATATGGCCTATAAAAAATTTCATACTCTTTGTGAAGGAATGAAAAAAAAAACAGAACAATAAAGAGAAAAATAGAGAGAAAAGCACACCCAAAAATAAATCTGGATCGTTCACAACAATGGAGAGAAAAGGAGAACATAACCTAGTTAAGGAGGAAGAAAGCACACCCAAGATGATGAGTCTGGCAGAGGTTGAGGCTGAGGCTGATGAGTTTGTGATGAGGATGGAAAATGTCTTACGGAAATAAAATCTGTAAGACATTTTACCTAAAAAGAGGATCATATTCCCGTGTTTTTGAAAATGAATTCCTTTAAGAATTCATTTTTGGTCAAACAAACATGGTAAAACAAGTAAAATATTTTCCGAAAAATCAACTACCGTCAAACAAACAGACCCTTAATGTTGTATGGCTTTAATTCTTTTCATTTTAGCCTCTTTTGTCCTACTAATGTCGTCATATGCAACATAAGTTTTGCGTATGGAATTGTCAGTGCAGATATCCATCTCGGAAGATCAGTGTTGGAAAGTGTTCAAAGATACAACCACAAATTTAACCTGGAATGGCAGCCACAGATGTCATCGCAAAGATACCTTCACCTCGTACAAGCAAATTCACGCTACAAATATACCTGTAAGCACCAGCGTAGGGGAATGCTAAGTTATCGCCGCAAGTAAAGATTATAGGTTGTGCCCAGAGATGCGACGACAACTTGCAGATGCCTGATGAATACATCAGATCTGCATGAGTGCACAGCTAGAATTAACCAACTTGTACAGTTGCCAAAATGGTTAGATTTGAGAAGGGAGGAGAGCTACAAATTTCGAGAGCTTATGAATAAGAGGGAAAGGAAGAAAATAGATATCAAGTGGGTGAAGAATTAAACTCTGCAAAATTTCTCAAATCTTTAAACAAGCTACCATGGAAGCTTGAGTTTCGAGAGGAAGGTGATCTGACGAGCAAAGGAGCAAGACTTCTGATGAGAAGTGCCTATCTGTGATGCAAGAGGAGCTGTCACGGATTAGTTCTAGTAAACTAGGAATAGGATGCTTCAACTTTTTCTTTGATACCTCTTAATTGTTGATGAATACTGTTGATTATCAATTGAGTATGGAAGTACCATTTGAAGTTAGATCTAATTTGATTTCTACTCTATTCTCCTTATCTGTTTATCTTTGGATTTAATCATTTTGACCATAGAAGTGCAATTGCAGTCACAGTCACTGGAAGGTGCAGTGACAAGTTAGATTAATAAGCAAAGACAATGGAGGTTGCTTGAGGCTAAGAAGGAATTTTGGCCACTTGTTCTTAAGTGCAAGGCATTACCAGCATTGGAAGGTGTGGTAATTACTAGCATTTGGGTCTTTGTTAAATAGAGGAAGTGATAGTAGCAAGATATCATTAAAACATAATTGCGACGACAATTCATCTATTTGTTACCTTGCAGTCACATTTAGCATGCGACTTGTGAAGTCAGTGATCCTCTCCACTTCTTTACGCTTGATCCATTTATTTTAAGTTCTGAATTTATGTTTACAAACATCCCAACAACTATTCATTTTATCTTAATTTGCTATGACAATTTATTTTATATTTGCGTTGACAAATTAACTCTTTTAGCTGTGTAGATCTAACACAGTTACGCTGACATTCTTAGTAACAATTCTTTTAATTTTAACTTTAGTTACTTCGACAATTAAACATCAAGAATTCTATCCTCGTGGGATCGATATCCGATAGAGTGAATCTATCAACTATACTTGCATCGACGAGTGTCCGCTTACACTTAAATGCTGTGACGTTTACAGGCCAATCAAGTTTTGGCGTTGTTATCGGGGATGACATTTGTTTGATGTTTATTTTTGTAGTTGCAATTATTCTTTATTACTTAAATTTTAATTTTTACTAATTTTTTTAACTTTCCTTTGTTGATTTTCTCTCAATTCTTTAGGAGTTGCATGTTCACAAGGAGAAATCCTAAGGACATTGTTAGTTTTGATCTAGAACTCAAATGGACTATTCGAAGGAGGAAGTGAGAGCAAAAGAAATTGGCTGGAAACAACAATGATCTACCTCCATTGCTGCCACAAAATGTAGTTCCTCCAATACAGGCACAAAGAGTTAATAATATACCACTACCGCTGCCACAAGTAGAGCAAATCCCAGACAGGACAATCAGAGATTTTGTTGTTCATGTGCTCGATGATTTACAACCAGGGTTATTAGACCGATAATACAAGCTGATAATTTTGAATTGAAACCGGTTATGTTTCAAATGCTTAATTTGAATGGGCAATATGTAGGTTTACCTCATGAAGATGCGAGAGAGTATCTCAAATCGTTTATACTCATATGTGCTTCTTTTAGTCAACATGGTGTTCCTGATGATGCCTTGAAGATGCAACTGTTTCCTTATTCTTTGCAAGGGAGGGCAAGAACATGGTTCCTTGGTTTATCGGTTGGATCCATTACTTCTTGGATTGCACTAGCAACACAATTAGTTTTGCGATTTAATCCGCCGATAATGAATGCTAGATTGCGGAATGATATCACGGCATATCATCAATTGGATGATGAGAATTTACACACTACGTGGGAACGTTACAAGACTTTGCTGAGACGTTGTCCTATGCATGGAATCCAACAGGAGACTCAAATCGAGATCTTTTACAATGGGTTGAATGCGCAGATAAGGAATCTTGTCGATGTATCTGCCAATGGTCCATTGTTAGATTGCACTTATAATGAAGCCGTACGAATATTAGAGAGAATTGCACAAAATGGCTATCAATATCCAATTTCTTGTTCTACTTAGGTAAAAACTAATCCTAGTGTTATGGAATTAGATCTATATCAGCTTTGAGTGTACAGGTATCTTCATTGGCAAACATGATTAGAAACATGAAAGGGACGAGTGATGTTGCCTCTATTCAAGTAGCTGATGGTATTACAAATGACATAGATTTTCTTCTCAATTTAGTGTTTAAATTGTCTCTTTTGTACTTCATTTATCATGCATCATTAGCATTTTATTCTTGGTTTTCATATTTTCCAACTCATTGATAGTTAGTTTAAAGTTTTCTGATTTTTATCTATTTTTTGTACTAATGACGATGCAAGCAGTCGAAATATTGTGTTTTAATATTGTCAGCACAAGAGCTCAGCCCAGAAGGTCAATATTGGTAGAACGCAGCCACAAGATCAGCTTGGAATTGCGACCAAGAGATGTCACCGCATTGAATCTGAACCTCAAATGAGTAGACTCAAGCTGAATTTACGTTTGGAAGCACCAGCGTAAGAATATCACAGGTGTCACTGCAATTACAATATCAGATTGTGCATAGAAGTGCAGCGACAACCTGCAAATCTTTAAAGAAAACATGTAATCTGCGTGAGTACACAGTTGTACTTTAACTAACTTTGACAACTGCAAAAATCTAGATCTAAATCTGAGAATGAAGGCTGAAACCTACAATATTTAGAGGCTATAAATAGACGAACAAAGAAGAAAACAAATCATCAAGAGCAAAGGGATTAAATTCCAAAAATTTTGTGTGAATTAAAGATTTGAACTGGAATTCGGAGAGCTAATAAAGCAATTCTGCAACTACTTCTGACGAGAGGTGCTTGATGCCGAGCAAGAGGAACAATTAGAGAGTAGGCGTAGTAGTCTAGAGATAGTAAGCTTCGTTGTACTCTTTAATTCTTCTTAAAAGATGATGGATTCTGTTGATATTAAATGAATACGAGAGTATCTTTTGATGTTAGATCATTTTGATTCTTACTTTACATTGCTTATCCGTTTATTCTTCGACCTAATCGCTCTAAACACGAGAGTGAAATTGTAGTACGCCGACATCGAGAGATGCGATAACAGGTTAGGTTAACAAGTGGGTTAGGTGAGAGCTGCTCGGGACTGGGATAAATACCAGTTACTTGTTCTTGGATACACATCGTTACTTGCATTGAGAGGTGGAGTGATTGTATTTGAGTCGGGATTAAGTAGGGAGTTATTGGTAAAAACTCAAAGGGACTTCGTTGCAGCGACAATTCATCTATATTTTACCTTGTCGATGCATCCAGCATTGCAACTTAGCAATATTCAGTGAACCATTTCTACCATTTACACTTGTCACATTTATATTTCATGCATTTAAATATTCAACATTCAACACTCAACACAATTGGATTTATTTTCAGTACACTGACATTCAATCTCTGAAGTTTAACTCTAATTGCGTTGACATTGATTGACTATTTTAGTGTGCAGATCTAACATATTGCACTGACATCAGTACTCACATTACCTTTAATTTCAGTATTGATTGCTCCAATAATTAGACATTAAAAATCCATTCCTCGTGGGATCGATATCTGATAGATTTTTCTATCAACTATACTTGCATCGACGTGTGTACGCTTGCACAATAGTTGTGTCGTAAAAACACCAATCAAGTTTTGGCACCGTTATCAGGGAATGACGTTTGTTTCATGTTTACTTTTGTTGTTGCAATTAGTTCTACTTATCTAACTTTTAACTTTTGTTAATTTGTTTATTTTTCTTTTCTGGTTTTGAAGGTATTGCATGTCCACAAGGAGAAATCCTAAGGACATTGTAAGCTTTGATCCGGAACTTGAGAGAACACTTAGGAGGAGAAGGCAAGAACAAAGGAAAATGGCTGGTAACAACAAAAACAATAATTTTCCATCAATGCTGCCACAAAATGACATTACTACAATGCTGCCACAAGATTTACCACCAGCACGTCCATAAGAAGAGTAAATACATAATAGGACAATAAGAGATTTTATTGTGCCTATACTCGATGATTTACAACCAGGGGTTGTGAGACCAGCAATTCAGGCTGGTAACTTTGAACTGAAACAGGTGATGTTTCAGATGCTCAATTCTAATGGGTAGTATTCAGGTTTTCCGCATGAGGATGCACGAGAACATTTGAAATCATTCTTACTTATTTGTTCATCCTTTACTCAACACGGTGTCCCTGATGATGCCTTGAAGATGCAATTATTTCCTTACTCATTGCAGGGAAAAGCACGAACATGGTTCTTAGGATTGCCGGCTGGATCTATCACATCTTGGAATGCTTTAGCAACGCAATTTGTTTTAAGATTTAATCTGCCGACAATGAACGCAAGGTTACGGAATGACATCACTGCATATCATCAACTTGAAGATCAGAATTTGCACACAACGTGGGAGCACTACTAAGCATTGCTTCGTCGATGCCCAATGAATGAAATTCAACAAAAGACCTAGATTGAGATTTTTTATAATGGTTTAAATGCTCAGACAAGAAATCTTGTCGACGCATCGGTAAATGGTCTGTTGTTGGATTGAACATACGATGAATTTGTTTGAATTTTGGAGAGGATTGCTCAGAACGACTACCAATATCCAATCTCTCGATCTGCATAGGTGAAAACTAACCCTGGAGTTCTTGAATTAGATGCTATTTCTGCATTGTCAGTTTAGGTATCTTCATTGGCCAACATCATAAGAAATATGAAAGGAACGAGCGACGTTGCTCCTATACAAGTAGCCCAACAATTGGATGCACCGATATTTTCATGTGAAATTTGCGGCGACAGCCACAGCTATGAAGACTGCCCACAACATGCAAAAAATTCATACTATGTTAACAGCATCTGAAGGGGTTCATTTGGTAACTCTTACAATAATAACTTGCGATAACCTTGGGGAAATCAAAATACGTCCACATATAGATACGAAAATTCTTCAAACCAAGGAAGTTATAGGCAAGGAGGTTACAACAATAGCCAATTGCAGAACTACCATCAGAATTCACAAGTAAATTCTAGTACTGAACCAATGCAGTCACAAAGTCAAATGTAACCACAATCACGATTGCAGCCATAACCATCTGTACTACCACAAGTGCAAGGATAACATCACCAGCATCAACAGCAGCAATTTACTCAACCTAAGGTAGATCCTATGGATGCTCTTGAAGCGATGATGTGCGAGCATATCACACGAACCGAAGCGATAGTGCAAGGTAATTCTTCTTCTATACGAGCATTGAAAGCTCAACTTGGACAGTTGGACTCTAATCTTAACACTACGATCACCGGGTACTCTACCTAGTGATACTGAAAATCCAACGGAAAGGGGGAAGGAGCATTGCAAGGCAATCACACTAAGAAGTGGGAAACAGACTATAGGATTAAGCAATTCTGATCAAGACCATGTCAAAGCATCCACTTCACAGCAACAAGAAGAGGTTATAACTGAAGGAAGTCAAGCACAAAATAATGCTGAAGAACCAACTGTAGTACCATCTCTGCCTACAGTCTGTCTAGATAAGTTATCGACACAACCATCTCTGTCGAAGTAATAGAGTTATCCACAACCACTTACTGCAACCATACCTTTGCCATTTTGAATATCAAAAGTTTGTTTCTACTTTGAAATAATTGCATATTAATATACCTTTAATAGATGATCTTGTGCAGACACCCAGTTATGGGAAATACATGAAGGAGCTTTTATCAAAGAAAAAGAAGTTATTCAACATCGAGATGATTGCACTCACAGAGGGATGCAGCGCTGTAATCACAAACAAGTTGCCAACCAAGATGAAAGATCCTGGTAGCTTCACAATTCCATGCTCCATCGAAAATCATTACTTAGGTAAAGCTTTGTGTGATTTAGAAGTTAGTATTAACTTAATGCCTATCTCTACTTTTAAGAAGTTAGGAATTGGGACGACGAAGCCCACTGCGGTGACATTACAACTGCCACACAAATCTCTAGCACAACCGGAAGGACAGATCAAAGATGTTCTTGTTCAAGTCGATAAGTTGGTGTTTCCTGCTGATTTTATCATCCTAGACTATGAAGCAGACAAAAAGGTACCCATTATTTTGGGAAGACCATTTCTAGCAATAGGACGAACACTTATCGACGTGTTCAAAGGAGAACTAGTGATGCGTTATAATGATGACCATGTAACTTTCAGTGTGTTTGGAGCATCACCATCCGAACCCAAAGAACAATGTCACCACATTGACGTGTTGGACGAGGTTATTTTGGAAGAATTTCATGCAAGGAGTTTAACATTGTCTGAGGATGATGCGGTGACATCTATCGATGATATCGTAGCTGATTGTCAAGACAAAGAGGAGGTAAATAATTGTGAGATGCGTAGAAATTGGCAAATGGAATCTTTGGATTTGTCTAATAGGACGATCCTAGTATTTAAACCATCCATTGAGCAAGCTCCTACCTTGGAATTAAAACCATTGCCGATACATTTGAAATATGTTTTCCTTGGTGACATTGAAACACTGCCTATCATTGTCAACGCATCCCTCAACATAACACAAGAAAAGAAGCTTATCGCAATACTGAAAGATCACAAGAAAGCCATAGCCTGGAGCATCACAGATATCAGAGGCATCAGTCCTTCTTTCTGTATGCATAAGATACGGTTAGAAGATGAAGGGAAACAATCCATTGAACAACAACGATGACTCAATGAGAAAATGAAAGAAGTGGTAAAGAAGGAAATTATCAAATGGTTGGATGTGGGCATTATATACCCTATTTCTGATAGTAACTGGGTAAGCCCAGTCCAATGTGTGCCTAAAAAGAGTGGTTTCATAATTGTGACTAATGATAAGAATGAGTTAATCCCTACTCGCATCGTAACAGGATGGCGATGTGCATGGATTACCGACGACTGAATGCGGCCACAAAGAAGGACCATTTTCCACTCCCTTTCATTAATCAAATGTTAGATAGGCTAGTTGGTAAAGCCTACTATTATTTCCTGGATGGATATTCTAGATACATTCATATAGCTATTGCACCGGAAGATCAAGTAAAGACTACATTCACGTGTCCTTTTGGAACCTTTGCCTTCCGATGGATGCCATTTAGGTTGTGTAATGTGCCAGCAACATTCTAGAGGTGTATGATGGCGATATTCTCAGATATGATTAAGGACTCACTCGAGGTATTCATGGATGATTTTTTATTTTATGAACAGAATTTGACCAATATGTTGACAATTTGTAAGAGTTTTGAAAAGATGCGAGGAAACAAATCTGGTTTTGAATTGGGAAAAATGTCATTTTATGGCAACTGAAGGAATTGTTCTTGGTTATCGCATTTCTTGTCAAGACATTGAGGTTGATAAAGCAAAGATCGAAATTATCAAAAAATTACCACCACTTACCATGGTCAAAGCAATAAGAAGCTTTCCTAGACACGCTGGTTTCTATAGACGATTTATCAAAGATTTTTCCAAGATAGCTAAACCTTTATGCTTATTATTAGAGCAGAATAAAAAGTTTGTGTTCGACAATGCATGTTTGGTTGCATTCACATCAATAAAGAAGCAGCTGATACAAGCTCCGATTGTCGTCGCACCAGACTGGACATAACCATTTGAACTAATGTACGACGCCAGTGATTTTACTTTCGGAGCTGTCCTAGGCCAAAGAAAAGATAAGGTATTTCATTCTATTTATTATGCTAGCAAAAACACTAATCGAAACGCAGGTTAATTACACCACGACTGAGAAGGAGTTGCTAGTAGTAGTCTTCGCCTTTGACAAGTTCCGTCCTTACCTTGTCGGTGCAAAGATTACAGTTTACACGGATCACTCAGGATTTAGATATCTTTTCGACAAAAAAGACGCCAAAACTAGACTCATTAGATGGATCTTACTTCTCCAAGAATTTGATGTTGAAATCAGAGATAGGAAAAGATCTGAGAATCAAGTAACTGACCATTTATCTCGACTGGAAAGTGGGAGTGAAAATGAGCAAACAACTCAAATTATCGAAGCATTTCCTAACGAACAATTATTCACTGTGGATACATCACCATGGTATGCTGATATCGTCAACTATCTGTTGTGTGGAAACTACCTATAAGTGCAACTGGTCACAAGAAAAATAGGTTCATATGTGTTGCTACTAAATATTATTGGAACGAGCCATACCTATTTAAGGTATGCACCGGTAATATAATTTGCTGCTGTGTACCTGAAGAAGAAATGATGTCAATCCTGCGACATTGCCACGATGCCCTGTGTGGAGGTCATTTCGATGGAACAAGGATTGTTGCAAAAGTCCTACAATCAGGTTTCTAATGGCCCAATTTGTTTCGAGAGGCTCACAAATTTGTGTAACAATGTGATCGTTGTCAACGTACTGGTTCTATATCTCGACCCAATGAGATGTTCCAACAACCTATCATGGAGGTAGAGCTTTTCGATGTTTGGGGTATAGACTTCATGGGACCATTTCCGAACTCTTTTGGAAATGTATATATTTTAGTGGCTATTGATTATGTATCCAAGTGGATTGAAGCTATTGCAGTACCAAAAGATTATGCTTGGACAGTGTTGAAATTCTTTCACACATACATCCTCACAAGGTTTGGAACCCCGAGAGCATTGATAAGCGACCAAGGCACTCATTTCTACAACAACCAAGTGGTGACTATATTGAAACGATATGGTGTGAAGTATCGTATGGTCACCACATATCACCCAGAAACTAATGGTCAAACTGAAGTATCCAATTGTCAAATTAAAGGTATACTTGAAAAGGTGGTTAATCCATCTAGGAAAGATTGGTCAGTGCGGCTACATGATGCATTGTAGGCACTTCGCACCGCTTACAAAACCCCATTGGGAATATTGCCATATCAGCTAGTATTTAGGAAATCTTGTCACCTGCCTGTCGAACTTGAACATAAAGCCATGTGGGCAATTAAGCAGGTAAATTTGGATTATGATACTGCTGGGAAGAAAAGACTGTTGGACATCATAGAATTAGAAGAGATCCGACGCCATGCTTATGAGAATACTACGATATATAAGAAAAAGACAAAACGATGGAACGACAACCTCATATGTCGACAATTTCATCCTAGTCAGTTGGTACTTTTATTTAATTCACGTTTGAAATTGCATCCAAGAAAATTACGATCAAGGTGGTCAGGACCATTCAAAGTTGTCGAAGCATTTCCAAGCGGTGCGGTGACAATTGAAAATTTAAGGATGGACAACAATTCAAAATGAATGGCCAATGTCTTAAACACTATGTGAGCCCAGATGTTCGAGAACCAGATGAAACCATTAATCTGGTGACACTTAAATAATGTCGATGCATTTCTTTATTTACCTTTAGTTATTTCACTTTCCATTGTGTTGTTTCATATTCTTAGTAGAAATAAAAATCATCTTTTTGTCGACGCATTAGAGCACAGATTGTCGGCGCATTCAGTGATGAGTCAGCATTACTTTTTCGGTAAGAATCGCGCCGATTGATTCTTTCTTCTCCCAGCCATTGGATTGAAACAAAATTGGTACGATCTGCAACCTGGTAATTAATGGTTGCAGACGCAATGATTCCCCGTATTTTTCCACTCATTACAGTTAGGTTATAAAATCCCCCATTGCAGTTATCTTCCTCTTCACAATCGCCATTGTTACTCATCTCTCTCACTGTCTACAGATTTCCTTTTCTTATTTAAAAGCAATATCCCTCTGTAATCTTTATTTATTCTCTTTTATTTTCACCATGGCTAAAACCCGTGCTTCCAAAACACTCCGACCACCCTTATTAAGATTCCATCCGTGACACCACCGCCTTCATCCATAAGCCCGGTCTTGTTTCTGACGATTGCGGCCAAAGACAGATACCATAATATCATGCTCAAACACAAGATCCATCCTGAATAGGGCCTCTAGCTTTCACCATAATTGACCCTTAGAAAATAAGTCCACTGCACTATCAGTTGCTTAGGATGGGAATTCTTCTGCAACCATCCATCTGGCTATTCCTCTACTATAGTTTGGGAATTTTATGCTAATTTAGTGGACAAAGAGCAAGAATTTATTTTTGTTCGAGAGGGGCTTGTACCATGGAGTGCAGCACATATCAATGTCCTGCTATGGATACCAGAACGGGTAGACAGTCACTCGCTCTTCATGCACAGTTTAAACGAAGATAGCTTAACTGAGATGATGAACGATCTTTGCGTTGACAATGCTTCATGGACGGGCAGTGGATTCTACAATTTTACAATGCATAGACATTACCTGACGACTTTCTATGAGGTATGGTTTCACTTTATTAATAGTCATGTGATGCCATCCACTCATAGTACTACGACCACATTGGATCGTATGTGTTTGTTGCATTCCATCTCGCACCATCGCCACATCGATATTAGGGAGCTTATACATGCCCAGATTGTTAAAGCTGTAAGAAAGCAAAATGGTATTCTTCCTTTCCTCTCTCTTATTATGCTCATTTGTCAACATAAGGGCATTGTGCCAAAAGATGATGAGGAGGTCGTGGAAAATAAGGGTTTGATAACGATATATCGGTTGAGAGGATGACACAAGGCCAAGATACACCAGTGGCCAAGGAAGCTTCGAAAAAGAAAGACAAGGGAAAAGGGAAAAAGAAAGAAGAACAGACTAATGTGTCCACAGATCCACAAATATTAAGAAGACTGGCTAGTTCGAAAATCCATCTTGACCGTATTGATACGCGTACAATTTGCCTCATGAGTGTATTAGACGATTTGGATTACAGGCAGCATATATTTTATGCATACACAAAAGCTTGGAACGAAGCTATTGTCGTTGCATTGCATCATATCAGCGCCAGACCACTGCCAAATTTTCCAGCATTCCCTGATATCTTCTATCCTATGCACCACTCCCCATCTGACTAGCCTACTACTGATGGTAGGCCTAGTCAAATGCCAATAAGAATTCACATATCTGATGATGAAAACAATGAAGGGCATTCAAACGCTAAGGAGGATTGCTATCGCAATATTGCTGATCTATTCAAGGATGAATTCTCTTACAGTCTAGGCGTAAATATTACTGAAAGAGCAACTGCTGTAGAAGAAGATGTCGATGTAGTCAAATGCGCTGACACTGGCCTAACTGAACTTGAGTAACATATGGAAGAGGAAGCCAATTAGGGAGTTGACTAAGCGAAGGATTAAGAAAAAGAAAATGAAGGAAAAGAATAAGAGAAGGAAGAAACAGAACCTGCCGAGGTGCAGGAAGAGAAGGAACACGATGCCTCGACAATAATCGTGGAGGACGTTGTGGGAGCATCCAGCTCTGAAGAGACTCGACCTACTACGAGTCAAGCTGAAGTTGTCACTGGCGAAGTAGAGGAACTGAATCCTCTCGCTATTGTACTGTACATAACACCACTCACCAAAATCCACCCATCCGACGTGACAATTGATGAGGCCGTCACCCAACCTGTCGAGGGAGAGCAATCCATCGAGCTATTTGGTTCAAATGACAAGAAACGAAAGAGGTGCAAGGACAAGAAAATGAAGAAAAACCATTATGAGGAAAAACGCTCGAAAAAGAAGAAGAAGAAAACTAGAGCAACCTCTACATCGGCTGCTACTGAATAACTTGGTACAATCCTTTTTAGTTAACTTTCTTGCATTTTTATTATGCCTGCATTTTTAATTTTTGTTGCATTCAATCTAGTTTAGTACATTGTAGCTGTATTCCCATTTATTTTGTATATCTATTATCAGTGCATTGGGGACAATGCAGACATTATGTTTGGGGGGGATGCTAATGTGACTTGGAAATGCAACTACACCTTCTTATTTGACTTTTATTTTGTTTCCTTAGTAATAAAAATTGACAAAATTTCAACAGAAATGTGCCCGTAAATTTTTATTTTGATGCGTAATTCTTGAATTGTTTGAATACTGATGTGGAGATTGGATGGGTATGAATGAATGATGAGTTTGCTATTTTGGAATGAATAATTGAAATTGTTTTAGTAATGAATGAATAGTATTGGTGTTGAATCTTCAACTAACTGATCAGTACAGCGACATTGTATGAATAAAAGACACTCCAATATGAGTGCATTGTGACTTTTAAGGGAGAACACTCCGCTGCAGACAAAGAAAAGAAAACTTATCTAGCCAAAGGCTGTAACTGCAAGTATGTCAGTGCAATTACATGCCTCCTGGGGGTTTGTTGCATCCCATCGTTACTACTCAGGAACAAAGGTAGAGTAATGCAATGACATCTTTCAATCACTTACAACATGAAGAAAGAAAGAAAAAAAAGAATAAATTGTTGAAGTGGTTCAAGGTAGGTCAAGATTTGATGAGTGATATTAGCATTGATGAATTGCAGTTTCAAGTTGTTCATGTCTGTAAATTGTCAGTGCATCATTCTATTATATGAATGCAGTTTAAACATTGGAAATTTATAGAATTCAAGTTGTATGAATACTGATTGCGGTGACATTTCTAATTGATACTTTGTTAATTTTTGTTTACTTGAGGACAAGTAAAAACTCAAGTTTGGGGGTGTGATGGTATTACAAATGACATAGATTTTCTTCTCAATTTAGTGTTTAAATTGTCTCTATTGTACTTAATTTACCATGCATCATTACCATTTTATACTTAGTTTTCATATTTTCCAACTCATTGATAGTTAGTTTAAAGTTTTGTGATTTTTATCTATTTTTTGTACTAATTTCAATGCAAGCAGCCGAAGTATTGCATTTTAATATTGTTAGCGCAGGAGCTCAGCCCAGAAGGTCAATATTGGTAGAACGCAGCGACAAGATCAGCTTGGAATTATGACTAGGTGATGTCGTCGCATTGAATCTAAACCTCAAATGAGTAGACTCAAGCTGAATTTACGTCTGGAAGCATCAGCGTAGGACTATCACAGGTGTCGTGCAATTACAATATCAGATTACACCTAGCAGTGTAGTGACAACCTGCAGATCTCTGAAGAAAACATGTAATCTACGAGTGCACAGCTGTACTCTAACTAATTTTGATAGCTGCAAAAATCTAGATCTAAATATGAGAATGAATGCTGAAACCTGCAATATTTAGAGGCTATAAATAGACGAACAAAGAAGAAAACAAATCATCAAGAGCAAAGGGATTAAATTCTGAAAATTCTGTGTGAATTAAAGATTTGAGCTGAAATTTGGGGAGCTGGTGAAGCAAGTCTGCAACTGCTTCTGACGAGAGGTACTTGATGCCGAGCAAGAGGAACAGTTAAAGAGTAGGCCTAGTAGTCTAGAGATAGTAAGCTTCGTTGTACTCTTTAATTCTTCTTAAAAGATGATGGATTCTATTGATATTAAATGAATACGAGAGTATCTTTTGATGTTAGATCATTTTGATTCTTACTTTACACTGCTTATCCGTTACGAGAGTGAAATTGCAGTACGCCAACATCGAGAGATGTGGTGACATGTTAGGTTAACAAGTGGTTTAAGCAAGAGCTGCTTGGAACTAGGATAAATACCAGTTACTTGTTCTTGGATACAAATCGTTACTTGCACTGAGAGGTGGAGTGATTGTATTTGAGTCGGGATTAAGTAGGGAGCTGTTGTTGGTAAGAACTTAAAGGGACTTAATTGCAGCGACAATTCATCTATATTTTACCTTGTCGATGCATCTAGTGTTGCAACTTAGCAATATTCAATGAACCACTTCTACCCTTTACACTTGGTCACATTTATATTTCATGCATTTAAATATTCATCATTCAACACTCAACACAATTAGATTTATTTTCAGTACACTAACATTTAATCTTTAAAGTTTAACTCTAATTGCGTTGACATTGATTGACTATTTTAGTGTGCAGATCTAACATATTGCACTGACATCATTACTCACATTACCTTTAATTTCAATATTGTTTACTCTTACAATTAGACATTAAAAATTCATTCCTCGTGGGATTAATATCCGATAGATTTGTCTATCAACTATACTTGCATCGACGTGTGTACGCTTGCACAATCGTTGTCTTGTAAAAACACCGATTACTAGCCCAACAGATGGATGTCCTGACATTAAACTGTGAAATTTACGGTGACAACCATAGTTATGAGGATTTTCCACAACATGCTGAGAATGCATTCTATGTCAACAACATCAGAGGAAATTCCTATGGTAACTCATACAACAATTTTAATCGTTCACAACAACCTTATGGGAGACAGAATGCACCCATATTCAGATATGGAAATTCCTCAACTTAAGGGAATTTTAGACAAGGGAGTTACAACAACAACGAACAACAGCAAAATTATAATCATAATCCGCAAATGCTTGCACAACCGGACTAGATGCGATCACAAAATCAGATGCAGTCATACAACCAGATGTAGTCACAAGCTCGAATACCGCCACAACAGAATGCGATGCCAAATATGCAAGGACAGCATCAACGACAACAACAATATTCACAACCAAGAGCAGATCCATTGGCTACTCTTGAAGCATTGATGCGAGAGTATATTACGAGAATGGAAGCAATCGTTCAAGGAAATTCTTCTTCTATCCGTGCATTGGAAGCTTAGATAGGAAAATTGGCTTTCAACATGAGCACAAGGTCACCTGGTGCTTTGCCTAGCAACATTGAAAATCTGACTCAGAAGAGGAAGGAGCATTGTAAGGCTATCACGCTGAGAGGTGGAAGGAAAACTACTAAGCTAAGCAATAGTTCCAACCAAGTATATGTCAACGCATCCGAACCAAAGCAACAAAAAGAAGTTGCCTATGAATAAGACCCAGCAGAAATAAATGAAGAGGAGCCACCTATAGTCATTCCTATGCCCACAATTCGACCAACAAAGATGTCGACGCAACTGCCCATGTTGACGCAGTCGAATCCTTTACAACAACCCACTGACAATATACCTTTACCATTTCCACAGAGATTCAAGGAGAAGGACTATGACAGAGATTATCAAAAGTTTGTCTCTACCTTGAAGCAATTACATATTAACATACCTCTAGTTGATGCTCTTGCGCAGATCCCTAGCTATGGGAAATTTATGAAGGAGCTATTGTCGAAGAAGAAAAAGCTTTAAGATATCGAGACGATTGCCCTCATAGAGGGGTGTAGCGCTGTGCTAACAAACAAGTTGCTACCAAAGATGAAAGACCCTAGCAGTTTCACGATTCCATGCCCCATTGGAAACCACTACCTATGTAAAGCTTTATATGTTTAGGAGCTAGTATTAATCCCATGCCATTATCCACTTTCAAGAAATTGGGAATTGGATCTATGAAGCCCACTGTGGTGACATTACAGCTTGCAGACAGATCCTTGGCACAACCTGAAGGACAGATTAAGGATGTCCTCGTCCAAGTTAATAAGCTTGTGTTCCTAGCTGGTTTTATCATTCTTGATTGCGAAGCAAATAAATAGGTGCCCATTATCTTGGGACACCCATTTTTAGCAATGGGACGTACACTTATCGATGTTTTCAAAGGCGAGCTGATTATGCGTCATAATGACTAGCATGTCACCTTAAGTGTGTTTGAAGCATCTCCATCAAGAAGTAAAGAACAATGTCATCACATTGACGTGCTGGACGAGTTAATTACAGAAGATTCAATGAACAAAATTCAGCAGTTCAAGATGAATATGCGGTGACATCAGAAGAACAAATCCTACTTGAATGCGACCACATAGCTGAGGCTAATATTTGTGAGCTGAGACAAGGCTGGCAATTGGAATATTTGGATCTGTCTAATAGGACGATCCCTGTTTTTAAACCATCGATTGAACAAGCTCCAACCTTGGAGTTAAAGCCATTACCAATGCATCTGAAGTATGTCTTTCTAGGTGAGCCTCAACGCAAGTCAGGAAGAAAAGCTAATCGCAATTTTGAAGCAGCATAAAAGAGCCATTGCCTGGAGCATTGCAGATATCAGAGGCATTAGTCTCTCTTTCTGCATGCATAAAATAAGGCTGGAAGATGAAGGGAAGCAGTCAATTGAGCAACAATGCAGACTGAATGAGAAAATGAAAGAAGTAGTGAAAAAAGGAATCATTAAGTGGCTGGACGCAGGCATCATCTACCCCATTTCATATAGCACATGGGTGAGCCCTGTCCAATGTGTGCCCAAGAAGAGCGGTATTATAGTAGTAAGTAACGATAAAAACAAGCTAATCCCTACTCGCATTGCTACATGTTGGTGAGTATGTACGGATTACCATCGTTTAAATGTGGTGACAAAGGACCATTTCCCACTGCCATTTATTGATCAAATGATGGATAGGCTAGTTGGTAAGGCCTATTACTGTTTCCTTGATGGCTACTCTGGATACAACCAAATTGCAATTGCGCCGAAAGATCAAGCAAAGACAATGTTCACTTGTCCATTTGGAACCTTTGCTTTTCGGTGAATGCCATTTGGATTGTGCAATGCCCCTGCTACATTCAAGAGGTGCATGATGGCTATTTTCTCTAACATGATTGAAGATTCATTTAAGGTATTCATGGATGATTTCTCTATGTATGGGCACAATTTTGATCAATGCGCTGACAATTTGGTGAAAGTATTGAAGAGATGCGAGGACACAAAATTAGTGTTGAATTGCGAAAAATGCCATTTCATGGCAACTGAAGGCATTGTCCATGGCCATCGCATATCATGTTAGAGCATTGAAGTAGACAAAGCAAAGGTGGAAATCATTGAGAAGTTACCTCCACCTAATAATGTGAAAGGAATAAGGGGTTTTCTTGGTCACGCTAGATTTTATAGAAGATTCATCCGAGACTTCTCTAAGATAGCAAAACCCCTATGCTCTTTGTTGGAGCAGAATAAAAAGTCTTTGTTTGATGACGCGTGTCTGGACGCATTTGTTACAATTAAAAAGTAGCTAGTACAAGCTCCTATTGTTGTCGCACCAAACTGGTCGCAACCATTTGAGGTAATGTGCGATGCAAGCGACTTTGCTGTGGGGGCTATGCTGGGTCAATGTAAAGAGAAGGTATTTCATTCCATTTATTATGCTAGTAAAACCCAGACTGAAGCATAGGTGAATTACACGACTATTGAGAAGAAGTTACTAGTAGTAGTTTTTGCATTTGACAAGTTCCATTCATATCTTGTCAGTGCAAAAATTACAGTTTACACAGATCACTCTGCCTTGAGATACCTTTTTGCGAAGAAAGATGCCAAACCAAGACTGATTAGATGGATCCTTCTTTTACAAGAATTTGATATTGAAATCAAAGACAGGAAAGGATTTGAAAACCAAGTAGTAGACCTCTTGTCTCGTTTGGAAGCTGGAAGTGAGGATGGGAATAAATCCCAAATTATCGATGCATTTCCAAAATGAGAAACTATTCTTTGTCAACGCATCTCCATGGTATGCAGATGTCGTCAACTATCTTGTTTGTGAGAAGCTACCATTGAGTGTCAATGGTCACAAGAAGGTCAGATTTATGTACGATGCTACAAAATATCATTGGAATGAGCCATACCTATTCAAGGTATGCGTTGACAACATTATCCATCGCTGTGTTCTTGAGGAACAGATGTCTTCTATCTTGAGGTATTGCCATGATGCTCCTTATGGAGCCTATTTTGGTGGTGTGAGGACTGCTATTAAGGTCCTACAATCAGGATTCTACTGGCCCATATTGTTTCGAGACACTCACAATTTTGCTCAGCAATGTGATAAATGTCAACGCACATGTTCCATATCTCGATGCAACGAGATGCTTCAACAACCTATCATGGAGGTGAAGTTATTCGATGTTTGGGGTATAAACTTCATGAGACCATTTCCAAACTCTTTTGGGAATGTGTATATTTTAGTTGCTATTAACTACATCTCCAAGTGGATCGAGGCAATTACGGTTCCAAAAGACGATGCTCAGACGGTGCTAAAGTTCTTCCACACATACATCCTTACAAGATTTGGAACACCTCGAGCATTGATAAGTGACCAAGGCACCCATTTCCATAACAATCGAGTGGCAACAGGTTTGAAGCGCTACGGTGTGAAGCATCATATGGAAACAACGTACCATCCAAAAATGAATGGCCAAGCGGAGGTCTCCAATCGATAAATTAAAGGAATCCTTGAGAAGGTGGTTAACCCATCTAGAAGAGATTAGACTTCGCGACTATATGATGCGTTGTGGGCACTTCGCACTGCATATAAAACTCCGTTGGGGATGTTGCCGTATCAATTGGTGTTTGGTAAATCTTGTCAGTTGCCAGTTCAGCTTGAACATAAAGCCATGTGGGCGATTAAACAAGTGAACATGGATTATGATGCTACAGGACAGAAATGGTTGTTGGACATTTTTGAGCTAGAAGAAATTCGATGCAATGCGTATGAAAATACAACCATATACAAGGAGAAAACTAAGAGATAGCACGACAATATCATCTTGTGGCGACAATTTTTCCCTAATCAGTTGGTACTTTTATTTAACTCACGTTTCAAATTGCATCCAAGAAAATTGCGCTCAAGATGGTCAGGCCCTTTTAGAGTTGTCGAAGCATTCCAACATGGTGCGATGACAATTGTAGATATTAATGATGGTCACCAGTTTAAAGTGAATGGCCAACGATTGAAGTACTACTTAAGCCTAGATGTCAAAGAACAAAGCGAGACCATTAATCTGGTCACATTTACTTAATGTCATTACAATTTTTACTTTTACTTTTTACTTTTTATTTTCATTCGTTTCCTTTTAAGTTTTATGCAGGAATAAAAAATCTCCTTTTTGTAGACACATCTGATAGCAAGACTTGTTGACACATTTTGTGATGACTTAGCAAAGTGTTTTAGGCAAGAATTACGTCGGTTGATCTCCAATAATCCCCAACCGTTAAATCAACCTAAAAAGTGCGATCTATACCATGGCATTTATTAGCTGCAAACATAACGTTTTCCCACGCTGATAAAGATAATTACGTCTCTTCACCTCAAAAGTTTATAAAACCCTTCTTCTATCGACTCTAGTCTCATGTTCACAACATCCATTACTACAGCAATTGTCTTATTCTTTCACTCTCAATTTTTCTGCACAAATATTCTCACTTTTTTTCTCAGATATTATGGCCAGAACGCGATCTGCTAAAACCCCATCAAAGTCACCTGTTAAATCATCGGCCATCGTGGTTCGGAGTACCGAACTACCACCGCAGAAAGAGCCTGTTCTGTTTCTCTCGAAAGTAGCAAAGGACCAATATCACGATATGATGATCAAGAGGAACTATCACCCTGAACAAGGTTTCCAGTTATCCTCACATCGGTCATTGGGCAAACAAGTCACTAGTATAATTTATCGACTGCAATGGGAATAGTTCTGTGACCACCTAGCCGGCTACTCCCCAACAATGGTAAGAGAATTCTACGCTAACCTAGTGGATTCTAAATAGGAATTTGTGTTTGTTTATGAGGGCTTGGTGCCCTGGAGTGCAAATCATATTAATGTGCTTTTTCATATAGCGGGAGGAGTAGATGCACATACTGAGTTCCAAGAGAACTTAACTGATGAAGGTGTCAACATTGTGATGAGAGATTTATCCATTGAAGGCGCAGTGTGGATTGGCAATGATCCACGTAACTACACTATGCACCAACATTATCTAACCATATAAAGCAAGGTATGGTTTCATTTCGTTAACTGCTGCCTTTTACCGTCTACCCACAGCACCACAGCAATGCTAGATCGCACGTGCCTCTTACATTCTATATTGAAAGGACGTCACATTCATGTCAGCGAAATCTTGCATGATGAAATTGCTGAAGCTGCAAGCAAGCAGACACCTGTATCTTACCTTTTCCATCTCTAATAATGATGTTATGCAAGCAAAGGGGAATTGTGCCTCGTGATGATGAAGAAGTTTTGGAGAACAAGGGGCCCATCAATGACATCTCGGTGGAAAGGTTGACTATAGGGAAAGACACCCCTTTGGTGAAGGAAGTGCCCAAAAAGAAGAGAAAGGCAAGGGGAAGAAAAAGGAGAAACAAGCAACTGCGCCCACAGATCCTCAGATGGGGAAGAAGCTGACTGAGATAGAATAACTTATTAACCGCATGGATATGTGATAAATATGACCTTTCAGCGTACTGGAAGAGATGAATTACCGGTAAAATCTCTTCTATGCTTATACAAGGACGTGGAACAATGCTATTGTCACCACATTAAGAAGTCTGAGCCCAAACCCTATGCCAGAGTTCCTTGTTTTTCTCTCTATTGTTAGAGAAGCCCCATCGTCCTCCGAGCAACCTGCTTCTGATGATCGACCTCAGCCCATCCCCTTCCCAACTAGGATCCACATTTCTGATGATAAGGATCACGAGGGACACTCCAAGGTTATGGAGGATTGTTTCAAAAATATCACCAGCCTTTTTGAGGATGAATTTTCCAACAGTCTTAGGGTCAACATGGCGAAACAGGGAGCTACTATTGAGGAAGTACGCGTACCAGTCATTTTTGTGGGTTTAGAAGCAGAAGGAGGAGAAAAAAAAGATGAGGAAGGCACAGCAGAGAAGGAGAATGAAACAGAGAAGGAAAAACCTAAGGAAGAGAAAGGAATTGAAGAGGAGAAAGATGAAGATGCCCTACAAATTTAGATGAGAAATTTGTCAACACACCCACCAGTGTGGGGGCATCTATTGAAGACTTGGCTATACCTGAAGCGAGCCAAGCTGAGGCTGTTGCATTCGAAAATGAGGATCTTAATCCTCTAGCTATTTTGCCCTTCGAGGCACCACTTGCTGAAATCCATCCTTCGAATGTCATGATCGATGAAGTCGATAATCAACCAGCTGTGGAGGAGCAGTCAACTATAATGGTTAAACCACAAGAGAAGCGGCGCAACAGAAAATCAAAGAAGAAATCCAAAAAGGAGCTCCAAAAGAAGAAAAAAAAGCTAAGGCAGCCACATCATCAACTGCTGAACACTGAGTTAGTTTACTTTTCAGTAGTTACTTGCATGCATTTCATTTAATTGTCATTGGATTTTAGTTGTTGTTGCATTTTACTTGTTAGTTCATTTGCATTGTATTTGCATTTCTATTCTTATTTGTATTATATTGTCCGTGCATTGGGGACAATGCAGACATTAAGTTTGGGGAGAATTTACGTGAAATGGAAATACAATTGCACCCACATATTTGAAGAATTTACTTTTCTCTTTAGTTCAATGAAAGTATGCAAAGTTACAAGAAAAATGTGATCACAATTTTTGTTTTATGCGTAAATCTTGAATTGTTTGGAATGCTGATATGTGAATTGGATGAATGTGAATGAATATTAAGTCCTTCTATTTTTGAATGAATGGTTGGAATTTCATTAGTAATGAATGGGTAGTATCAATCTTTGAATCTTGTATTAACTTACCAATTGCAGCGATATTTACTAATAAAAAGACATTCTAATGTGAGTGCATTGTGACTTATTAAGGGAGAACACTCCACTGTATGTGTTAGAAAAATTATCTAGCCAAAGGCTGTCACTACAAGAGTGTGTGTCGGCGTAATTACATACTCCCTAGGGGTTTGTTGCACCCCATCGTTACTGTCCAGGAATAAGGGTATAGTAATGCAATGACATTTCTCAGTCACATATAAAAAAAGAGAAGAAGAAAAAGAAAGCAAAGAAAAAGAGAAAAGTAGATATATATATTGCCCTAAATACTGTATTGGTTAAGAAAGGTTAAGATTAAAAGCATGATGCTAACATTAGTGAAATTGCAGTCTTGATTGTTCATGACTATAAATTGTCGGCGTATTATTTTGTCATATGAATGCAATTTATACATTAGGATTCCGGAGAGCTTAAGTTGCTAGAATGATGATTACGATGACAATTTTTATTGTGGCTTTGCTAACTTTTATTTACTTGAGGACAAGTAAAAACTTAAGTTTGGGGGTGTGATAGCATTAGAAATGACACTTATTTTCTTCCTAAAACTTGTGTATTAATTGTTCATTTTGTATCATTTTTAGCATACATGTTAAACATTTCATATTTAGTGTTTGCATTTTCTAACTTAGTGTTGTATGGCTTTAATTCTTTTCATTTTAGCCTCTTTTGTCCTACTAATGTCGCCATATGCAACATAAGTTTTGCGTCTGGAATTATCAGTGCAGAGATCCATCTCGAAAGATCAGTGCTGGAAAGTGTTCAAAGCCACAAATTTAACCTGGAATTGCGGCCACAGATGTCACCGCAAAGATACCTTCACCTCGTACAAGTGAATTCACGCTACAGACATACTTGGAAGCACCAGCATAGGGGAATGCTAAGTTCTCACCTTAAGTAAAGATTATGGATTGTGTCTAGAGATGATGCGACAACCTGCAGATGCCTGATGAACACACTAGATCTGCATGAGTGCACAACTACAATTAATTAACTTGTACAGCTGCCAAAATGGTTAGATCTGAGAAGGAAAGGGAGCTACAAATTTCGAGAGCTTATAAATAAGAGGGAAAGGAAGAAAATAGATATCAAGTGGGTAAAGAATTAAACTCTGCAAAATTTCTCAAATCTTTAAACAAGCTGCCATGGAAGCTTGAGTTTCGAGAGGAAGGTGATCTAATGAACAAAGGAGCAAGACTTCTAACGTGAAGTGCCTATCTATAGCACAAGAGGAGCTGTCACGGAATAGTTCTAGTAAACTAGGAATAGGATGCTTCAAATTTTTTCTTTGATACCTCTTAATTGTTGATGAATACTGTTGATTATCAATTGAGTATAGAAGTACCATTTGAAGTTAGATCTAATTTGATTTCTACTCTATTCTCCTTATCTGTTTATCTTTGGATTTAATCGTTTTGACCACGAAAGTGTGATTGCAGTCACAGTCACTGGAAGGTGCGGTGATAAGTTAGATTAACAAGCAAGACAACGGAGGTTACTTGAGGCTAAGAAGGAATTCTGGCCACTTGTTCTTAAGTGCAAGGCATTACTAGTACTGGAAGGTGTGGTAATTACTAGCACTTGGGACTTTGTTAAACAGAGGAAGTGATAGTAGTAAGATATCATTAAAGCATATTGCAGCGACAATTCATCTATTTGTTACCTTGTAGTCACATTTAGCATTGTGACTTGTGAAGTTAGTGATCCTCTCCACTTCTTTACACTTGATCCATTTATTTTAAGTTCTGAATTTACGTTTGCAAATATCCCAACAACTATTCGTTTTATCTTAATTTGCTCTGACAATTTATTTTATATTTGCGTTGACAAATTAACTCTTTTAGCTGTGCAGATCTAGCATAGTTGTACTGACATTCTTAGTAACAATTCTTCTAATTTTAACTTTAGTCGCTTCGACAATTAAACATCAAGAACTCTATCCTTGTGGGATCAATATCCGATAGAGCAAATCTATCAACTATACTTGCATCAATGAGTGTCCGCTTGCACTTAAATGCTGTGACGTTTACAGGCTTATCAAGGACCGTACGAGATTATTGAGAGGGTAGGTCCGGTGGCGTACAGATTGGCGTTACCGGTTGAGCTAGAGAAAATTCATAATGTATTTCATGTGTCAAAGCTATGAAGATATCAATCAGGTCTTACACATGTGATTTCTCTAGGTGAAATTGAGCTGCAAGCAAACATGTCATATAGTGAATAGCCACTAAGAATTGAGACTTGGGAAGTTAAGGAGCTCAGAAACAAAAGAGTGTCGTTAGTAAAATTTATATGGCAGAAGCATGGAATGGAAGAAGCTACATGGGAGGAAACCATGAGAAAATAATATCCCAACTTATTCTCTAGTAAGTTTTTTAGGGACAAAAATCCCTATAGGATGGGAGAGTTGTAATTACGAAAATTAAAATATAGAATTGATTATTGTTAAGTGTTTTTTTATAAGTTGGTATTTAGTCAAGTAAGAATTTAAATTGTTATGATGAGGAATTAAAATTAAAGGGTTTAATTGAATGAAAGAAAAAAATTAATAAATATTAGCTCAAAGGAGTTAATTGTTATAAGGATACAAAGTGAGGTTTTAATTAAATAAATAATGCACACTGATTTAATGGTCAATAATGGGGTTTGAGAAATAATAGGTTAAAGGTGTTAGTTGAGGGTGAATAGGTAAATTGATAATATCATAATAACTAAAGAAAAAAGAAAGGAAAAAGGTTGTTTTTCTTTCTCCTTGTTCTTGCCGAAATTGAGAGGAAAAAAGAGAGAAAATATAGCCATTTTTGAAGCTTAAAGAATTGAGTAGCTAAAGTGCCTTGTATGTAAGTGAACTTTATTTTGTTTAGCATGGGTGTTTCCATGAAATGTGAAGCTTAGATCATGCAAGGTGAAGTTTATTTCTTGGTAAAATGTGAATTTATGCTTAGCATTTGGGTAAAATTTATATATTGTAGGTGGTTGTAGATGAACACGTGAGGTGATGATGTTTTGTTAAACTAGCTTAAAGACATATTTGTTTTGCTTAAATGGAGGGCTTGGTTGTTGTGAATTTAAGTGATTGTGGGATTTTAGTTATGACTTGAGTAGTTGGCATGGTTGGAAAACATAGAATTTATTTTACAAGACTTTTATTTATTTTTAAGTTAGTCAAGTAGGTGATTTTTGTAAAGGGACTAACTCGCATAAGGAGAGTAGTTTTTGGTGCAAATATATAAAATGTGGTTGCTTGAAAGATGGGAATTTTGTGTGAAAACATGATGTTTAAAGAATGGTGGAATTGAGTATAATCTAATTAAATTATTATTTAATCGTCTAGATCAAGAAACAAGTACCATGGTGGATAACCGAGGGAAAAGTAAAGTCGCAGAGTAGACATCCTCGAGAATAGTCGTTGCTGGGAAGGTAAGTTTATAACTTACAGACAATCTATGTTATTTAAATATCTTTTAATTGTTATTTTAAGTTCGATATACATATTTTGATACATGTATTGAATCATCTTAGGTATAAATGTGGCTGTTCGATGATGGGAGAGCATGTAATGCTAAATTATTGTGTAAAGAATCAAGCTACGACTTAGCAGGCTATGAGTCGGTGTTAAAATTCAAGCTACGATTTAGCAGGCTATGAGTCGGTGTTAAAATTCAAGCTATGACTTAGCAGGCTATGAGCTGGTGTTAAAATTCAAGCTATGACTTAGTAGGCTATAAGCTGGTGTTAAAATTCAAGCCAAGCTATGGCTTAGCAAGCCGTAAGCCGATGAATTCATATGGTACAAGTATGAAATAATGGATTAAGAATGATGGGAGAGTCATTTATAAGGAAGTGGTAAGAAATGGGAAATGTGAAATTATTAGTTTGATACAATGAGATATAAGAGTGGATAGATATGAGATAGTTTGGGAATGGTAAAAGGAGGTAGTTTACCAAGTAGGTTTCTAAGTACTTGTGATATTCATATGTGGTTGAGATTAGGAAGTTGGTCATATTACCGTATAAACATTTTGTTAAAGTGATTTTGTATCAAGTTTATAAACATAAATAGTTATTACTCAAACTTATGTTGTCATTGTTTCAATTGTAGTGTAGGTCATCGAATATAAATAGTAGATTGGACGACTTGGAAGATTACACTATCAACTCCTTTTGTTAGCTTTTGTTTCCTTACATTTTTTGTTATTAGTGGCATGTACATAGGACTTTTGATTAAAGCTTTTGGGTAGTTTCCAAGTAAACACTTGAATCTAGGATCATGTATTTCCTTTTGGTTAGGATGAACAAGATGTGGTTCATAACAATGACATATAATTTATGAAATCAAATAAGGAATGATTGATGTTATGGAGTTAATGTTTGTGTATGGATATGTTCTAATCATTATTAGTGTAATAATGCATGCACATATATATGTATTGAAAGCTTGTAATGCTTTATTAATGTATGTATGAGCGAATTAAATAGTGTTTTTACTCCTTGGTATAGCATGATGTTTGTATTTAGTTTGTTGGCCAAGTTTTAGCCTATCTCTAACTTGTTAAATGGGTCATCTAGTGACACACGGCCTGGGACACGGGTTGTCACACGACCGTGTGTGATTTTTGAATTAGGTGCAGGTTTCATTTGCACATACACACGATACACGGGCTGACACACGGGCTGATACACGGTCGTGTGTCACCATTTCGCACATACCCACGAGCTAACACATGGGTTGATACACGACCGTGTGACCCTTGCTTTCAAAACTTTCAAATTTTAATTTAAATTTTTTTGGTGCTTCAATATGGTCTCGATATATGTTTGTCTAAGTATAAGACTTTGAATTTACCATGGTAATTATGTTGTTGATTCGACTGAATGTTTGGTTTTAATTGGTGATATTATGAGTAATAAAGTAAGTATGCTGGTTGAAATCTTTAGAAATGGAATTGTTTATGCATATTCATCTTAGCCACGGGATCGGGGTGCTTCATTTAATCCTATAGAAACATAAAGAAAATACTTAATTTTATGCTCTTCAAGTGTGAAAACTAGTTCAACCTACTGTGTATAAAATTGATAGATCAAACTCCCCCACACTTAAGTCTTTGCTTGTCCTCAAGCAAACAAAAAAAAAAAGAAATAAAACACACAAAGAAAGAAAAGGAGCTTGAGTTTGTATCATGCCAAGATTGGGTTCATAACATCTACTTTAGGCATTCCATATTTCTTAATAATTCTATCATGATGAATGGTAATTTTACCATTTTTTTTTAGAAACAATATAAGTTTAGTAAGTTACCAATTTTGGGTTCATTCCCACCTAAATGACTTTCTAGGGTTGTTAAGCCTAGTGTTTGTTTCATGCTCTTCCTTTCCCAAACAACTAATCTGATTGGAAATCCCTATTTATGCAACATTTAATTATCCATACTTCCGGAACCTTCGGGATTCTCGAAGAGTGATCGTTTTAAGCAAATTTTCGTGAGGACCCCAGCGGTATCTGTAGCCAGTACGGGTAGTGTACGAAATACCAGGAGGGTTAATGTAATCAATGTGGTCGTTATCATCTTGAAGTTTGCAAATTGAATGAAAGGACTTGTTTTAATTGTGGTTAATTATCGAAGAAAAATGGTCGATTTGAAGACTCAAAATGGTGAAGTGGTTACAATTGTTTCTGAAAAATTTGACCTTGCTACAAAGATAGTCTCTACTATGAGGGCATATAATATGGCTCAAAAGGGTTGCAATGCTTATTTAGCATATGTCCTAGATTCTAGAGGGTCAGAAGTGAAAGTTGATCAAGTGCTAATGGTTTGGGAGTTTCAGGACGTATTTCCTAAGGAGCTACCTAGTTTACCTCCAGATTGAGAAGTTAAGTTAGTTATTGAATTAGTACCTAGGACTTCTTATCAATTTCTCCTTATAGAATGGCTTCGGTTGAGTTGAAAGAGCTAAAAACTCAATTGCAAGAATTGTTGGATAGAGGTTTTATTCTACTGAGTAGTTCACCTTACAGAGCACTGATACTATTTGTAAAGAAGAAAAATAGATCGATGAGATTGTGTATAGATTATCGACAACTGAATAAAGTCACGATCAAGAATAAATAGCCTTTACCTCGCGTTAATGATTTGTTCGACAAACTGAAGGGTGCCACATTATTTTCCAAAATCGACCTCAGATCTGGCTATTATCAATTGAAAGTTAAAGAGGTGGATGTACCTAAAACAACATTTAGAACTCGTTATGGTCATTACAAGTTTCTAGTTATGCCTTTTGGGTTGACTAATGACCTTGCAACATTTATGGATATGATGAATCGAATATTTTGGACCCACCTTAATAAGTTTGTTGTGGTGTTTTTCAATGACATATTAATTTATTCAGCAACTGAAGTCGAGCATGAGCAACATCTGAAAATAGTGCTACAAATTCTTCGAGAAAAGAAGTTGTATGCAAAATTCAACAAATGTGAATTTTGGTTTAAGGAAGCTGGATTCCTCAATCATATGGTCTCGGCAGAAGGCATACAAGTTGATCCTAGTAAAATCTCTGTTGGTCTCAATTGGAAGCCGCCACTAAATATTTTTGAAGTACGTATCTTCCTGGGGTTTGCAAGATATTGTCGACATTTTGTTAAAAACTTCTCCATAATCACGTTACCAATGACGAAGTTACTACAAAAAGACATAAGGTTTAAATGGTTTGAAGACTGTTAGCGGAGTTTTGATAAGTTAAATAAAAGGATAACTAAGGCACCGATTTTGACACAACCTGAATCAGGGAAAGGGTTTGTTTTGCTCAGCGATGCTTCATTAAGTGGACACCGATGTGTATTGATGCAAGAAGGAAAGGTTATTGCATATGCGTCGTGACAACTTATAACACATGAGAAAAATTATTCGACGCACGACCTCGAGCTAGCGGTAATAGTGTTTGCACTAAAGATATGACGACATTATCTGTATGGAGAGAAATGTCATGTTTACACCGACCATAAAAGTTTAAAGTATCTAATGACTCAAAAAGAGTAGAATTTGCAACAACAAAAGTGGCTAAAGCTGTTAAATGATTATGAATTGGTCATAGATTATCATCCAAGAAAAGCAAATGTCGTTGCAGATGTCTTAAGTCGAAAGTCCCTTTTTGCTCTTTGACTAATGAATGCTCAACTTTGTTTGAATAATGATGGGTCTATTTTAGCTGAGTTTCAAGCTAAACCTTTGTTTTTACAAAGAGCTACAATTCAAAGATCCGAATTTAATGGCTAAACTAGAAATGCTGGGACAAGGACAGTTAAATGTTTTCGGTGTTGGAAATTATGATAGCTTGTATTTTAATAATCGACTATGTGTTCCGGGAGATTTGCAGCTAAAACAAGAAATTCTATCATAAGCTCATAACAGTATGTATTATTTACACCTGGTTAGTACAAAAATGTATTGTGATTTAAAAGCAAAGATATTGGTGGCCGAGAATGAAGCGCGAGATTTTTGAATTTGTGGCAAGATGCTTGGCATGCCAACAAGTAAAATCTGAACATCAGGTTCCTTCAGGTTTGTTACATCCGCTTATGATTCTAGAATGGAAATGGGAATGTGTTACCATGGATTTCGTGTCTGGGTTACCGTTAATGCCAAAAAAGAAATATGCAATCTGGGTTGTTGTGGATCTATTAACCAAATCAGGGCATTTTATACCGGTACGTCCAGAGTACTCACAGGAAAAATTGGCAGGGATCTATATATCTAAAATTGTGAGATTATACGGAGTACCTCTATTAATCATTTCAGATCGTGATCCAAGATTTACCTTACGATTTTGCAATAAATTAGACGATGCTTTGGGTACAAAACTAAAGTTTAGCACAACATTCCATCCACAAACAAATGGCCAATCAGAGCGAGTAATTCAAGTTTCGGAAGACATGGTTCGATCTTGCATTCTTGAGTTTGAAGGTAGCTGGGAAAGATTCATGCCATTAACAGAATTTGCTTACAATAATAGTTACCACTCGGGTATTAAGATGGCACTATATGAAGCTTTGTATGGTCGAAAGTGCATAACTCTGTTGTATTGGTCGAAGTTAAATGATGGGAAGCTTTTTGGCTTTGATCTTGTTCAGGAGATAGAGGATAAATTGAAAATTATTAAAGATTGTCTAAAAGCCGCATCAGATCGTCTAAAGTCATACGTTGATTTAAAAAGAAAGGATATTGAATATCAAGTCGGCGGTAAGGTGTTTCTAAAACTTTCGCCATGGAAGAAGATTTTGCGGTTTGGACGAAAAGGAAAACTCAGCTAGAGGTTTATTTGACCGTATGAGATTAGTGAGAGGGTAGGTCCGATGGCGTACAGATTAGCATTACTGGTTGAGCTAGAGAAAATCCATAATGTATTTCATGTGTTGATGCTACGATGATATCAATCAGATCCTACACATGTGAATTCCCCAGGTGAAATTGAGCTGAAAGTAGACATGTCATATAGTGAAAAGCCGATCAGAATTATGACTCGAGAAGTTAAGGAGCTCAGAAACAAAAGAGTGTCGTTAGTAAAAGTTATATGGTAGAAGCATGGAATGGAAGAAGCTACATGGAAACCTGAGGAAAACATGAGAAAACAATATCCCGACTTATTCTCTAGTAAGATTTTCAGGGACGAAAATCCCTATAGGAGGGGAGAGTTGTAACAACCCGATTAGCAGTAGTGTGAGTAATTACAAAAATTGAATGATAAAATTGATTATTGTTAAGAGTTTTTTTATAAGTTGGTATTTAGTCAAGTAAGAAATTAAATTGTTATGTTTAGGAATTAAAATTAAAGTGTTTAATTGACTGAAAGAAAAAAATTAATAGCTATTAGCTCAAAGAAGTTAATTGTTATAAGGATACAAAGTGAGGTTTTAAATAAATAAATAATGCACAATGATTTAATGGACAATAATGGGGTTTGAGAATTAATAAGTTAAAGATGTTAGTTGAGAGTGAATAAGTAAATTAATAATATCATAATAACTAAAGAAAAAAGTAAGGAAAAAGGTTGTTTTTCATTCTCCTTGTTCTTGTCGAATTGAGAGGAAGAAAAAGAGAAAATATAGCCATTTTTTAGGCTTGAAGAATTAAGTAGCTAAAGTGCCTTGATGTAAGTGATTTTAACTTTATTTTGTTTAGCATGGGTGTTCCCATGGAATGTGAAGCTTAGATCATGCAAGGTGGAGTTTATTTCTTGGTAAAATGTGAATTTCTGCTTAGCATTTGGGTAAAATTTATATCTTGTATGAGGTTGTAGATGAACACATGAGGTGATGATGTTTTGTTAAACTAGCTTAAAGACATATTTGTTTTGCTTAAATGGAGGGCTTGGTTTGTTGTGAATTTAAGTGATTGTGAGATTTTAGTTATGACTTGAGTAGTTGCATTGGTTGGAAAACATAGAATTGATTTTACAAGACTTTTATTTATTTTTAAGTTAGTCAAGTAGGTGATTTTTGTCAAGGGTCTAACTCGCATAAGGAGAGTAGTTTTGGGTGCAAATATATAAAATGTGGTAGCTTGAAAGATGGGAATTTTGTGTGAAAACATGATGTTTAAAGAATGGTGGAATTGAGTATAATCTAATTAAATTATTATTTAATCGTCTAGATCAAGAAACAAGTACAGCGATGGATAATCGAGGGAAAAGTAAAGTCGTGGAGTAAACACCCTTGAGAATAGTCGTTGTCAGGAAGGTAAGTTTATAACTTACAAATAATTTCTGTTATTTAAAAAACTTTTAATTGTTATTTTATGTTCGATATACATATTTTGATACATGTATTGAATCATCTTGGGGACAAATGTGGTTATTCGATGATGGGAGAGCATGTAATGCTAAATTATTGTGTAAGGAATCAAGCTACGGCTTAGTAGGCTATGAGCCGATGTTAAAATTCAAGCTACAGCTTAGCAGGCTATGAGCCGGTGTTAAAATTCATGCTACGATTTAGCAGGCTATTAGCCGATGTTAAAATTCAAGCTACGACTTAGCAAGCTATAAGCCGGTGTTAAAATTCAAGCCAAGCTACGACTTAGCAGGCCTTAAGCCAGTGAATTCATATGGTACAAGTATGAAATAATGGATTAAGAATGGTGGGAGAGTCATTTATATGAAAGTGGTAAGAAATGGGAGAAGTGAAATCATCAGCTTGAGGAAGTAGGTTTATAAGTACTTGTGATATTCATATGTGGTTGAGATGAGGAAGTTAGTCATATTACAATATAAACATGTTGTTAAAGTGATTTTGAATCAAGTTAATAAACTTAAATAGTTATTACTCAAACTTATGTTGTCATTTTTTCAATTGTGGTGTAGGTCATCGAATATAAATATTAGATCGGACGACTTAGAAGATCACACTATCAACTCCTTTTGGTAGCTTTTGTTTCCTTACATTTTGGGTTATTAGTGACATGTACATAGGACTTTTGGTTAAAGCTTTCGGGTAGTTTCCTAGTAAACACTTGAATGTTGGATCATGTATTTCCTTTTGGTTAGGATGAACAAGATGTGGTACATAACAATGGCATATAATTTATGAAATCAAATGAGGAATGTTTGATTGATGTTGCGAAGTTAATGTTTGTGTATGGATATGTTCTAAACATTATTAGTGTAATGATGCATGCACATATATATGTATTAAAAGCTTGTAATGTTTTGTTGATGTATGTATGTGCGAATTAAATGGTGGTTTTACACCTTGGTATAGCATAATGTGTGTATTTAGTTTGTTGACCAAGTTTGAGCCTATCTATAACTTGTTAAACGGGTCATCTCGTGACACACGATCTTGGACACGGGTTGTCACACGACCGTGTGTGATTTTTGAATTAGGTGCAGGTTTCATTCGCACATTCACACAGGTTGACAGACGGGCTGATACATGGTCATGTGTCACCATTTCACACATGCCCATGGGCTAACACATGGGCCGATACACGACCATGTGCCTCTGTTTCGTTTGCTGGCACAGTTTAGGCAAATGTCACACTGCCTGGCCACACGGTCGTGTGACCCTACTTTCAAAACTGTCAAAATTTAGTTTAAATTGTTTTTAGTTCTTCAACATGGTCTCGATATATGTTTGTCTGAGTATAAGACTTTAAATTTACCATGGTAATTATGTTTTTGATTAGACTGAATGTTTGGTTTTAATTTGTGATATTATGAGTAATAATGTAAGTATGCTAGTTGAAATCATTAGAAATGAAGTTGTTTATGCATATTCATGTTAGTCACGGGATCGGGGTGCTTCATTTAATCCTACAGAAACATAAAAAAAATACTTAATTTCAAGCTCTTCAAGTGTGAAAACTAGTTCAATCTGCTAGGTAAAAAATCGGTAGATCAAACTCCCCCACACTTAAGTCTTTGCTTGTCCTCAAGCAAACAAAAAAAAAGAAATAAAACACATAAAGAAAGAAAAGGAGCTTGAGTCTGTATCATACAAAGACTGGGTTCGTAACATTTACTCTAGGCATTACATATTTCTCAATAATTCTAACATGATGAATGAGTAATTTTACCATTTTTGTTTAGAAACAATATAAGTTCAGTAAGTTACAAGAAATACAAATATCAAAGTTTTATCGATATAAATCCATCAATGTCTAATACAAGTACTTTGATTATCTTGGTACAATACAGATAGCTAGAATGAGATCATGCTATTTCCATATCTATTCATGCATGGTGTTGTTCCAGTCACATAGAGCTTTTCGACTTGTGATGTGTAGAGGCCTAGGATAGGTATGAAATTCAAAGAACAGTTAAGCATAAAAGGTTACAAACATGAAAATAATTTGGCACATTGCATTGTTCCCTATTCTTCCCCTTCATGTCCCACTCCATCTCACCTCCTTATTTCTCCTTCTCTCACCTTCCTTTTCTCTCCAAGTAGGAAATCTCAATATAGTTTAATTTCTTTAGATAGCCTGTGAGTATTCTTTTGTTTCTTGAGTAAGGATTTTTTTTCTTCTATTTGGTATTTTTGTGACTTTATCATTTTTCTCACTCATGAATTTTCTTCTTTTGTTTCTACTTATTTGTTTTCTTTTTGATTTTTCTCTATTCCTCTCTTTCCAACTATACTAAAGTTCATACACTATAATGGTTTTCCTATTTCACTTCTTATTTTATAACCTCTGGTATAATGTGTCTACCTACCCTCAATACATATGGTCATACGTCTATTATCATGCAAAATAGGACCAAAGAAAAGAGTACACACAAATCATCATTTTAGGCTTTTGAGGCTTGTAATGTGGTTCATCAAGAAGGGTCATAAGGCTCAAAGATGGATACTAATTGGAAATTCAGAATAGGGTTTAGTTTTTTAGCTTTAGATGTAACCAAACAATGCCTTAGGTCATCCTTAAACACCTCAATATGCATAAATATCAATTTAGTCACACAATCTCAAAATTACTATCTATCATATATGCTAGCATGCTCATTTCCTCATATCATTCACATCATTGGTATCAATAATACTTTTCTTTCTAAACTTAATGTAACCTATAGAACTTAATAATTTCATGCTAAAAAATTTAAAAATTCCTCATCATCATACTAAATTTATCAAAAATTACAATCAACCTATTATACATGCTTCCTAACCAATCACTTATATTTCTACAAGCTCAAGCACACAGCAAAGAAAAATATAAAAACTAAAAAACACTATATGCAAAAATTCCTATGTTACCCCCACACTTTGGAAAACACATTGTCCTCAATATGTAACCCTTAAATAATAAGGAAAAAAGTTAACCGATTTTTTGTGAAAGTCCTCTTCTTCTCATGGTGGTTGTCTTTGTCCCTTTTGTCGTAAATACTCAAAATTTCGTGTTTCCACAGTGTGGGGTTCCTACATAAAAATTAAGAAATATATATGCAAAAATAAATCCTAATTCTAATCCTACTCCTACAAATTATAAGTCAAATACCAAAAATCATCCCATTACAAGCCTTTAAAATAAATAAAGTCTTTAAAGTTTCTTTAAAAATTTTCAATCCTCTTCCTTCAAGTCGGATTGAGGATCCATAGGAGCTTTGCCCTTACTAGAGTACTTATGGTGAGAACTCCCACCTTGCTGCCTCGTTGGACTCTAAATCACCGACCCTTTAGGAGTTGAATATTCAGGTTGGAACATCGCCTTATACTTATCTTTTGTATTAGGGTCTTCTTGCTCCACATTGGTCCTTCCCAACTCAGATTTGATCTCAACACCTTCTTCATCTCCAAACATGTTCGGCGGATAGTTTGGAGTAGGTAACCCGTTCATTCTTGCAAATTCTTTCAATACAAGACTCATTTCTTGTATCCATCGAATCATGCCATCTAACTTCCCTTCTATGCTGCCTACATATCCTTTTCGAGCTCTTGCAGTTTCTTTTTGTTTTAAAGAGGCTGTCACATTCATCTTTTCTTTTCTTCTTTAATTCCCTTCCTTGATTTGTTTTTGCTGAAGCTCAACGTATTGTTTATATATTGAATCGCCAATGATGCTTCTTGTTGGCTTCAAGATTTGCTCATTGTCGCTCATTGGAACTCCTACCTTTTTGCATAGTATCATTATTAGATGAGGAAAGAAGAGTCCAGCTTTTTGACTTTTTGTGTAATTTTGCATTTCCTTGTAAATCCATCGTTCCATACAAATTCGTTTCTTTTACAAAATAGCATACAACAAGATAGCTCGAAAAGTATAAACGTTAAAAATGTTTAGGGTCGGTGCTATCCTAGTGGCCAAGAATTGCATCCACATATTTGCAACAAGGAACATAATAGTCTGGTTAAAATTTGAAGGTGAGTCAAAATCAGGTTTATAATTTCAACTACCTCTACCCTGTGCTAAGAATCTAAAAATTTCCTCCATATCAATATTCTTAAACAAATCTAGATCAACCTCATTAATATAATATTTCTCATAATATAGAACATTGTAAAATTCACAAATATTGAAAGGTAAAATCGAAACATACTTTCCTCGAACGACTACTTTCTCTAGATTTCACCGCTTAATATCATCGTCCTTAAGAGATGCATAAAACTCATGAACTACTGGTACTACAGCGTTACATGTTAAGGAAACACAGAATTGTTCCTATTAATGATACCTTACTAGCGGCCATATCTCTTTGTAGAGAACCAATGACGGCTCGAAGCCTCATTCTTGAATAAGGGGTCGTCCTTGTGAAGCTAAAAAGTATTTTTCCACTTGGGCATTTCGAAACCTCTCGCAATCTGAGTCACTATCACTTTCTTAAAGAATGATTCATTTTCGGGGAGGCATTATAATCTACAAACAATTTTGAACAAGGATGAATAGTAACGAATGTAACAGTAAAAGATTAGAAATACTTTTGATTGTGAGACTGTGTCTTGCCGATGAGATTAGATCGATCCTTGGAATAATGGAATAAAGCCTTCTTGATGAATTGTAGAGTTTGGGGTTTTATTTTTTTAAAAGAAAAAAAGATGAAGGATTGATTAGGTTTAAAAGAGTTTTAAAAGTGTTTAGAGTTAGGAAATAAGTTTAGGTTAATGTGGTATATATAAGGGGTGTAAAATATTAAGGTTTTGGTGTTAAGACAGGGTAAAATAGGGGTTTAGTCATTGGGTTGCGCAAGTAAGTCGGGTCAACCCTGTAATTTTTGCAGACGATGTTGTGATGTAGCCCTGATGTGTCGCGACAAACCCTACAGTACCCCTTTGTCGCAACGTGGCTCCCCTTGTGTCGTAACAAACCTCTTAGTTATGAAATTCTAGTAGTCTGACCCCTTTGTCGCAACATACAAAGGGGTATGTCATGTCATAGCATGCTTGGGCGTTCTTAGAAGTAGACCGGTTGCCTTGTCATGACGTAGAGAGGCTATGTCATGACAAACACGTCTGTTTCGATTAGAATACCCTAAAATGAAAATATAATAAAGTTAGTGTGTTAGTATCCATATAATTATAAAGAATACGTATTAATACTTGTCTGAATTGTCTGACAAGGATGTTAGGGTGCACTTCGGCACTCGAGAATAGTTTGTTCTATCACTATTTATCCAACAACCCCAAGCTATCCTCTGGCAGTTATCTCTTTCCCAAAATTTTCCTTTTCGTCTTACATTCATAACTGCCAGTTCCTTTCTTCGATCGTATCTATTCACGATGACGTTGAATTTATGCCACTACCTAATCTTGTGACTGCTTTTATTATTGGGACAATTACAGAACCTATAAGCCCCCGTGTGGTGACCTAATAGCTGCTAAATTACCTCATTCAGTAAAAATGGTTTTATTACTGAATTTCTTCTTAATTGTATTGGTGTTGCTGTAGACGTCTCCTTCCATTCATAGTTTTCATCGCATAATCCTATAATTATTGGTTCATGATACCAGTGTAATAACTGAACTTTCCATGAACTTACTTCCATCTTCCATGAGGATTCTATTATCCTAATATCCGAGAATTGAGGTGCTGGCTTATAAATGGAATTTCTTCTTGTTATCTACAAAAATTGAAAAATTTTCACATTAGTAATGTCTCGAGGGATTTGTTGCAACAGGAAAGTATTATACATTGTAGTTATTTCCCATTTAAAATCGAATCTCTGATCTATAGTTTCCTCAATTGTCAATATTTCTTTCTTGAGGCTATCTGTAACAGTAATCAATTGAAGATTTGTGCTTTATGAGTGGGAACCGTCACCTTGTTCTACAAGGATTGATTCTTCACTAGATTAGGGCTCATTCTTGATTTTCAAAATACTTTCAACATCCCTTTCCAATGACGATACATCGTATTATTTAACGATTCGATCAGAAAATTCTTCAAAAATTTCCTTTTCTTTTTCCGTGCATAGCCTCTCCTCTCATTCTCGCTCTCTTTGTTCAAATTTTGTATGTATTTTTTCAAAAGATTTGTTACCATATTGATTTAGAGTCGGAATCTCCCCACAGAGTTGACTCAATTCGAGCATCAATAACTTTTGATTTTCCTAAATCTCCTTATCTTCATAGTATCCATCTTCATAGATATCATCCTCGTAGATGTCATCATCGTAACTGTAATCCTCATCTAAATAACAAGAATTGTCCATGGCTTAGGAATAATGTGATAAAATTGGAGGAAAATAGTTAATATGTAAGACAAAAGAACTGTTAGTATTGTTAGCTCGTATCTATAGCCTAAAAATTTCCAAATTAATCCAATAACAAAGAAGAAATAAAAATCACTAAAGTGTTGCCTCCCCGGAAACGGCACCAACAACTTGACTGCCTCCGAACGTACTCCAATTCCATATGAGTTTTTGGCTTCCGCAAGTATACGGGTCAGGTTGTAATATAGATTGTACAACGAAATACTTGGCAGTACTCTGAGGATCGTACCTAAAAGAGGCTTAAGGCGATAGTGAATTAAACCTTCGCAAAGAAAATAATTAATTAGTACCAACTTTAGGGATTATAGTACGAGAATGAAATAAAGAAGTTTGTTGTGAAAACATAAAAATAAATAAAAGTAAAGATGAGATGTGTAGTTTTAATAAACGGCTTTGGGGAGATTAGGTCGCTTCAATATAGTTTCGTCAACTGTTGGTTTTTGTGGATTTTTCTTCAATTAACTAGTCACTACCCCAGTTGGATCTTCTGATCTTTCGTCAACATAGCAAGTTGATAAAGACTTCTTATCTCTAGATCTCACAGTCTAAATCGGTTTGGGGAAAAGGTTTTCATGGATAGGCAATACCAATTTTGGGTTCATACACTCCTAAATCATTTTCTAGGGTTGTCAGGCCTAGTGTTTGTTTCATGCTCTTCCTTTCCCAAACAACTGATCCAATTGAAAATCTCTATTTATGCAACAATTAATTATCTATACTTTCACTTTCCAATTCCCTAAAATGGAATTAGTTCCTCATGTTTTTCTTAACCATCATGAAACAATAATATATAAAAACATAGAATTGAAGAAATGAAATGAAAAGGAAACTTTAATTGTATTGACAATCTGTCGAGAAATAATTCCTCAAACGTTTATGCGAAATTAAAATCTCGTTTCTAAAATGAAAATAACAAAGTAAAACTTAAAACTAAGGAAATCTGTATCAAACCCTAGAGCTAGAGGCCCTATTTATAGCCTTGGCCGACCGTTTTCATCAACCCTAAGTCAACTGCCATCCTTATTGTTTAAGTGGCATTGTAAAGATCGAAATGCCCTTCACTCGATGTAGAAATCGCGTTCAGGGGTCGATGTCGCGGCAAACCAAGACCTGTGTCGTGACGAAAAAGTTAGTCCCCTTATTTGGTGTCATTGTGCAGGTGTTATCGCGATATAGCCTATGTATGTCGCAAAAAAGTAGCCAATCCTCTTAATCTTCAAGTTTTGTCCCTTTGTTGCGACATAGAGCATCCTATGTGGTGACAAAGTGATCAATTTCACATTTGTTCAACTTCTCATGGTCTCCTGCACACTCACAAAGTACGTTAGTTAACTTTTAGACCTCAATCAGCCTTAAAGACAATAAAATAACCTTATAACACTTGGTTTACACAATTTATTCAAAGATACAAACAACATTAAATCCTATAGAAACATAAAGAAAATACTTAGTTTCAAACTCTTCAAGTGTGAAAACTAGTTCAATCTGCTAGATATAAAACCTGCAGGTCAAACGGCGCCAATGTCGATACCCAAAGCATTAGTTTCCACCATGAAGAGCTTAGCAAAGTCTAGAATCTATAGTACAATGGCTAATGCCAATAGTTTCTGTAAATTAGAAAAGGCCAGGTCTACTACTGGTGTCCACTTAAAAGAGTCACTTTTAAGTAAATCGATTAATGGGCCAACCACTATTGCATACTTGTGGATAAAATGCCGATAAGACCTAACCAAGCCCAAAAATGCACGGATGTCTTTGATTGTTGTCGATGTGGGCCAATTGACAATGGCCTGAATTTTGTCTGGGTCAACCATAACTCCCTCGACTGAAATTATACGGCCCAAATATCCCACATATTCTTGTCCAAATAAACATTTGGATCGTTTTGCTACCAAATGGTGAGAACGCAAGAGCTGAAGAACTTGTCGAAGATGATCCAAATGTAGGGCCCACGTTGTGCTGTAGACTTGTATGTATAAAAAAAACCAATAACAAATTATCGGAGAATTTTTCGTAAAATGTCGTTCATCAGTGCTTGAAAGATAGAGGGTGCATTTGTAAGACCGAATGTCATTAACAAGAATTCATAATGCCCATTGTGATTACAAAAATTCGTTTTAAATTCGTCACCAGCACCGATAAAGAATGAGGATGTGAATGCAGAAGATGGATCGTAAAGTTTGTCAAAGTCGTAGATTTGACTTAGGGCTCTAAACATTCAAAAAGAAACTTTAATTTTGAAACAACTTGAAACACAAACAAACCTAAATTAGATCTAAGAATTTAAAAATTAAAGGAAGCAAATAAAATAGATAATTAAGTTAGAAAGAAATTAAATACATTAAAGATTTGAATAATTAAATAGGATAAAAATATAATAAAGAAGAAAATAGAACAAATGGATGGAAAAGATTGAACGTTATATGTAGATGTCTTAAGAAGCCTTAGAAACACGAAAAATCCACAATCCCCTTCAAGAGACTCTAATTTCCCCTCAAAGAAAGAAAACTTGGCAAGAAAAAGTTTGAAAATGATCCCCACAATCTAAAAGATTGTTAAAACTTTTCTAAAAGAAAACTCAAGAACAATTCTTGAAAAGGAAAACTCAAAGAGAATTTGAATAATAATCAATTGTGTGTTTTTGTACAATACCAAGGCCTATTTATAGGCTAGCTAAATAAATCTAAATAAAATTCTTAAGTAAACTAGAACACTAATTAATCCAAACAAGAAGTAGTTTTAGACTAAACTCTCTTGTTGATATAAAACTCCTAAATAACTTAATAATTACAAAAAATTTGGAATAATAAATAATAAAATAATAAAGACTAATAAATATAATATTGGGCTTATATTTAATAAAAATTAAGCCTAAAATCTGAACCCAATATGTAACGCTTAAGCTTAAGGGATTGATTGGGGTTCCGAACCCAATATGCCCACGAACAAAATTAGTCCCTTTTATTTCATCATTGCTCCAAAATTCATCGTCTTGAAGTTTCAACTTTTCTTCTTGAATTTGTTTTGTGACAAAGTCTTAAACGAATAAATTGAGTTTTGAATTTAGCTGCTTGGATTTAGATCTCGTGATTAGTCCTTGAGGAAACCTAAGCCCATTGTTACTATGGCCTTTGAATTGAACCGAGCTGCTCGTATCATTCCCCCTTCCACAAAAAGATTCGCCCTTAAATGTACAATATCAAAAGGAGAAAGATCAACGACATTAATAGTGGCACTAATATTATACTCACCGGGAAGATCAATTAGATATGCATTATTGTTAATGCGCTAGAGTACTTGAAAAGGCCCATCACCAAGTAGGTCCAATTTCGTCTTACGCTTAGTCGAAAATTGTTCTTTTCCCAAATGGACCCAAACCCAGTCACTGGGCTCAAAGATAAATTGTTTGCGCCCCTTGTTAGCTTTGTAGGAATTCACCTCATTTGTTTTTGTGATTCGTTGTCTTGCTTTCTCATGCATGGATTTTACCAATTTAGCTTTCTTCTCACCATCAAAACTATAAATATTTTCTATAGGCAAAGGCACAAGATCAAGTACAGTTAAGGGATTAAAACCATAAACAAGTTCAAATGGGGAATATCCAATTGTAGAATGAATAGATCGATTATATGCAAATTCAACAAATAGGAAACATTCTTCCCAATTTTTAAGGTTCTTACCCACAACAGCTCGTAGTAAAGCACCTAAGATTCGATTAACTACCTCAATTTGTCCATCGGTTTGTGGGTGACATATAGTAGAATATAATAATTTAGTACCAAGCTTACCCCACAACACTTTCCAAAAGTGGCTTAGGAACTTTATGTCTCTATTAGATACAATGATGCGAGGTATCCCATGTGGGCGCACCACCTCTCTAAAGAATAAGCTAGCCACCTATGCAGCATCATCTATTTTGTGACAAGGAATGAAGTGAGCCATCTTTGAAAACCTATCAACAAAAACAAATATACTATCTCAACCCTTTTTAGTTTGTGGTAAACTAAGAATGAAATCCATGGATAAGTCTACCCATGGCGAAGAAGGAATCGACAAATGAGTATAAAGTCAATGAGGCATTACCTTAGATTTTGCTTGTTTACAAGTAATACATTTAAAACATACCTTTCAATGTCCTTCTTCATGTACGACCAATAAAAATGTTCCTGTAGAAGATCAAGTGTTTTCGTGACACCAAAGTGTCCTATTAAGGCCCCACTATGTGCCTCACAAATTAACAACTCTCTAATGGAACATTGTGGAATACATAACCTATTTAGGTGAAAAAGAAACCCATCTACAAGATAAAACTTATTAAAGGCACCATTCCCATAATCGAAAAAAACATTTGCAAAATCAACATCATTTAAGTATAAATCTTTTATATGTTCAAACCCTAAGACTTTAGCATTTAATGTAGTTATCAAGGAATATCGATGAGACAATGCATCAGCAATTATATTTTCTCTACCTTTTTTTTACTTAATTGTATATGAAATGTCTCTATGAATTCTACCCCTCGAGCATGTCTCTTGCTCAACTTACCTTGTCCTTTTAACCATTTTAGGGATTCATGATCCGTATGGATAACGAACTCATTTAGTAGCAAGTAATGTTACCAAACTTGTAAAGCACGAACTAATGCCAGCAACTCCTTATCGTAAGTTCAGTAGTTTAATTGTGCCCCAGTTAGTTTTTCACTGAAATATGCGATTGGCTTTTTTTCTTGCATCAATACAGCACCAATTCTAATACCTAAAGCATCACATTCAAGTTCAAAAATATAAGAAAAATCAGGTAATTTAAGAATTGGAGTAGGACATAGCTTATCCTTTAAGGCTTGAAAAGCCTTTTCCTAAGCTTCTCCCCACTTAAAACCCATATAATTTTTAATAACCTCAATTAATAGAGAGGTAATAGTGGAGAAATCCTTCACAAAACGTCTATAAAAACTTGCCAAACCATGGAAAGATCTCACCTTGCTAATTGATTTAGGAGTGGGCCACTCCCTAATTGTCTTTGCTTTGTCCTTATCAACATGAATACCTTAAGCACTTACTATAAAACCTAAAAAGATTAGTTTATCACAACAAAAAGTGTATTTACCAAGACTAGCAGATAACTCTTTAGTTCTCAAAATGTCCAAAACATATTTAATATGTAAAACATGATCATTTAACGAGGTTGAGTAAATTAAAATATCATCAAAATATACTACATAAAATTTACCCAAATAAGGTCTCAAAACGTGGTTCATCAAGCGCATGAAAGTACTAGGTGCATTAGTCAAATCAAAAGGCATAACGAGCAATTCATATAAATCGAACTTAGTTTTAAAGGTTGTTTTCCATTCACCCCCTCTTTCATTCGAATTTGATGGTAACCACTTTTTAAATCAATCTTTGTAAAGACACACGCACCATAAAGTTAATCAAACATATCATCAAGCCTTGGAATAGGATGCATATACTTAATAGCAATTTGGTTAATTGGTTTACAATCGATGCACATTCGATACATACCATCTTTCTTTGGCACCAAAATTACTGGCACTAAACAAGGACTTAAACTTTCACAAATGTGACCCTTCACTAAAAGTTCATCCACTTACTTTTGTAACTCCTTCATCTCCTCGGGATTGCTTCGATAAGCTAGTCGATTTCGAATTGTTGACCTATGTACTAAGTCAATTTGATGCTCAACACCCCTCAAAGGTGGCAATCCTTTAGGTTCCTCTTCAAAAATATCTTCATATTCCTGCAAAAGAGACACAAAAACACTAGGCAAAAAGTCATAAGGGTTAGTCAAAGATAAACAATGTTGTCTAAATCGAACAAGGATGCGAGGCTGTTTAGTGAGTAAGGCTCGTTGCACATCATTCCCACTCGCATAAAAATTATGAATCACTCTTTTTTTCTCACAAGAGGATGCACTCACCATTAGGCCATCATTAATTTGGCTATTTTTACTGGCGGCCTCTTTTCCCTCAGCCTTTTTTGAATTTTGTGTTTACATCTAATAACCTCCTTACAAAACTTCATCATCTTGATTTGATCATTGTGAACATATATCAAATTCAAAGGGGCTAAAATGTACTTCTTCCCATGAAAAACAAGGGAATATCGATTTAATTTACTATTATGAATAACATAACGATTGTACTACCATGGTCTACCAAGTAACAAGTGGGTGGAATGCATGGGAACGACATCACACCAAACATCATCAATATAAGTCCCAAGTTTAAAAGTGATCAAGCACTGTTTTACAACACGGACCTCCAAACATTCGTTAAGCCATTGAAGATTATATGGTGTAAGGTGTTTGCTACATGCAAAGCAAGAGAATCCACAAGATAGTTGCTCACAACGTTAGCACAACTTCCCCTATCAATGATAAGTGAGCACAATTTACCTTGAATCAAACATCTCCAATGGAATATATTAGTCCTTTGAAGATCATGATCATTCCTCAATTGAAAGTTAAGGGTGAGCCTCACAACTAGACAAGGAACATCATTTAGTGGTTCCACAAACTCTTTTTCACCATAAAATTCACCTCCATCATCAGCATCATTAATCAATTCGAGCATATCCGGATCTGTGTTATCTGAATCAGAAGTATACTCACCATCTTCTTTGATTAACAAAAGTCTCGTATTGGCACAATCACGACTATAATACCCACACCCTTTGCACTTAAAACATTCAATTTCACGAGCTCTTTGTTGTTTTAATGAAGAATTAGTAGAAGTAGGCTGCTTAGAAGATGTAAAAGAAGGTTTTGTAGGAGCCCCACTTTCCACGCAAAAGGTTTAGTCTCATCATGTTTTGGTATCAACTTATTAGTAGCATAAGGAGGTTTCAAATTATTGAAAGTAGAATTATAACTCGTACCTCTATAATATTGTGATGAACCAAATGGATGAGATTAATGTTGTTGAAACTGCTACTCAATCTCAATTGCCTTGTGTATCGCTTCTTCAAGAGTAATGTAGGTTTGAAGATTAAGAGCATTTGCAATAGAAATGTTCAAGCCAACCTCAAATCGCACCATGGTGGTTTCTTCATCCTCTTGGATATTTTCTGTTTGCATAAGCATCTTCATCTCCTTAAAATACTCATCAACAGATCGATTACCTTGAACAAGACGTTGAAGTGTCCGCTTAATATCCCTATAATAGTGGAGTGGAATAAAATGTTTTTCCATGATTTGTGTCAATTGTTCCTTCATTCATGATTCCTTTGGCGGTTCAGCACAAGTTAAGTCCACCAATTCAATGCATAATTTGAAAATGCCAATGTAGCCAATGGGACTTTCTCCTCCTCCGGACATCTATAACAACTGAACATTATTTCAATTTTAGCCTCCCAATCAAAATATGCATCTAGATCATTCTTTCCTCGGAATGGGAGAATGTCAAACTTCGGTTTAGCTACAGAAGGTTGGCCTCGATCAAGAATACCCAAAGTTTCACCACTATGATGATATCCTCGTCTGCTAGTATTAAAAGGAATATGAAGTTGTTCATTATCACCATAATCAACATCACGAGCATGGGACTGTCAATTCGAAGAAGTCTCCAAATGAGCAACAGCGTGAGTTAGCATTTGAATTTGGTGAGTAAGTTGATCAACACATTTGTTAATGTTCTCTCGTAGTTCCTTTCGACACTTTGTCAAATAGGCCTCAAATGTGTCACGTGCCTCGTTCAATTGTTTATCTTCAAATCTTACCATCCCCATAATATTCTCAACTAGAACATCTTGTTCTTTGTCATCGGATGGTGTCTCATCCTGGTTTTTACTGTTACAAGTGTCACGAGTCATTATGAAAGCCTCAAAAACCCAACACTCAAAAAAGAAAAAAATTAAGCAAACCTCATTGTTATGCACTCAAAAAAAATCAAATTCTCAATGAGGTAAAAATTAATCTTGTGAGTCTTTTAAAAATGTTTATATCAATCAATCAGAATGTATTAGAATCAAACTAACAAAGCAACCTAATAGCACTATGAGTTAAAAATCAGCTAGACACCAAAGAATTGTGTTGCACGGAGGAAGGAATGTGCAACGTTTGTTAACCTACTAACACAAGAAACAAGAAAGTGTTAGAATGTGTAAATAAACAATAAAAAGCAAAAACAAATGAAAATCTAAAGCTAAGAATCAATAAAAATTGCTGAAACCCAAAAACACAAAAAACTACGAAGCAACTTGACAAATTTTGTTCGAGGTGTTTTCAATTTCTAAAAATCACAAAATTTAAACTAGAGCCTCCATGAATGATTTATATTTTATTTGGAAACTTTCAACATGAAATTCAACCCACAGAATGTTTTTAATTTTTTTTTTTCATATTTTCTTCTTTTCTGCACTTTTTTATCCCTTTTTTTGTTGGAAATATTTTTTATATTGTAATATAGTGCCAAGAATCAGTATATAAAATTTTAAATCAATTAAAAACCGTTTACCCACCCAAAAATATTTTTTTTCCGAAAAACTGCTTATAGGATGTTCGCAATGAAAATCAGTTTAGAAAGTAACCAAGAAACCCAAAACACCCAAAATCTGATAGCAAATGATAAAGAATGAAGATGTCAATACGGAAGATGGATCGTAAAGTTTGTCAAAGTCACAGATTTGACTCAGGGCTCTAGACGTTCGGAAAGAAACTTTAATCTTGAAACAACTTGAAACACAAACGAACCTAAATTAGATATAAGAATTTAAAAATTAAATGAAGCAAATAAAATAGATAATTAAATAGAAAGAAATTAAATAAATTAAAGATTTGAATAATTAAATAGGAGCAAAATATAATAACAAAGAAAATAAAACTAATAGATGGAAAAGATAGAACGTGGTATGTAGATGTCCTAAGAAGCCTTGGAAACACGAAGAATAACCTCCTTCAAGCGGCTCTAATTTCCCCTCTAAGAAAGAAAACTTGGCAAGAAAAAGTTTGAAGATAATCCCGACAATCTAAAAGATTGTTAAAACTCTTTTAAATGAAAACTCAAGAACAATTCTTGAAAAGACAAACTCAAAGAGAATTTGAATAATAATTAATTGTGTGTTTGTGTAAAATACTAAGGCCTATCTATAGGCTAGCTAAATAAATCTAAATAAAACTCTTAAATAACTAGAACTCTAATTAATCTAAACAAGAAGTAGTTTTAGACTAAACTTTCTTGTTGATGTAAAACTCATAAATAACTTAAAAAACTTAATAATTATAAAAAAAAATCGGAATAATAAAATAATAAAGACTAATAAACACAATATTGGGCTTGTATTTTATATAAAATAACCCTAAAATTTGAAACCAATATGAAACACTTAAGCTTATGGGATTGACCGGGGTTCTTAAAGGGAAATGCTTAAGCTTATTAACATTGTCCAGATAGGCTTGTCATAATTTATTGAGAGTTTATGCCCACGAACAAAATTAGTCCCTTTTATTTCATCATTTCTCCAAAATCCATCGTCTTGAAGTTTCAACTCTTCTTCTTGAATTTGTTCTATGACAAAGTCTTAAACGAATAAATTGAGTTTTGACTTTAGTTGCTTGGATTTGGATCTCGTGATTGGTCCTTGAGGAAACCTAAGCCCATCTTTATTATGGAATTTGAATTGAATCGAGCTACTCGAGCACTAATTCTGATTTGATGATATCTGGCTAAGAGATCCAACTTTGAAAAATATCGAGCTCCATGCAATTCGTTAAATAATTTATTTATGGTTGGAATGGGAAATCTGTAGCGAATTGCAACCGCGTTGTGAGCATGATAATCTACACAAAAATGCCAAGCATCGTCTTTTCTGTGAATGAGAATAACCGAAGATGAAAATGGTCTAGTATTGGGTCGAATAATACCATCGTTGAGCATTTCAGTAACCAATTTTTCCATCTCTTTTTTTTGAAAATGCGGATACCAATAAGGACGTACCTGAATCGGGTTTGTTTTTGGTAGGAGATGAATTGCATGGTCACAGGTCTGTTATGGTGAAAGACCTTGCGGGTTTAGTGAAGACATCTTAAAATTCAGCGAAAATGGAAGCAATATCGGACAGATAGGAATAAAATGACCCGTTGGAGGTGGGTATTACTTCTAAGTGATAAAATTCAGCAATACCATGTGTTAATGATTATCGATGAAGAGCATTATATTGGATGGACTGAGCTACCGAAAATCGATTGCCTTGCTAACAAACTTTGTGACCATTATAAGTAAATTGGAAAATTGAAGTTGCATAATCGATAACCACTAGTCCCAATGTTACTAACGACTCAATGCCTAACACTATATCCCACCTCTGTAATGGTAAAACTTGAAAATCCAAAAAAATTTCTTGACCTTAGATGACTAGTGGTACCTTGCGACTGATGCCAAAAAAATTGAGATGGTTGCCATTTCCAACTAATATAGAAAATTGAGGGTTCGTTTCGGTTAAAAGTCAGAGATAATATGCGACTTTGATTTGCACAAATTTATAGGTTCTCCCCCCATCTAAAAGAATCTGAACAATTTTACCATGTACTTGACCGGTGAATCGTAACGTGGATGTCGAACAATCATCTGTCAAAGCATTATAGGAGATTGTCGATTCAATCAATACCTCCTATAGTTGAAGGTTTTCGGCTATCGTGGAGTCTGGAGCAGAGTCAATAACCGAAGAACTTTTTATTTTGTCCTCAAACAACAATATTTACGGTTTGAATTTGCTCTTATGATCCCACGTGTACTTCTCGTCATAGTGGTAGTAAAGGTTTTGTGCTCAGCACTAAGATGCTTTCGAAAGGGAAAGCTGACGAAGGGAACCTTGGCACCGCTCGATAGTGTGGTGATAGCATTAGAAAAGACCATTAATTTCTCCTTATTTAGAGTATAATTTGTTCCCGTTGTACCATGTTTAGCATGCATTTTTAGAATTTTATATTTAGTAATTGCATTTTCTAAGTCAGTGATGTTTGTTGTAATTTTCTTTCATTTTATTATACTTATGCTACTAATGTCACTACATTTAGTGTCAGTATTGCGTCTTGAGATGTCAATGCAGGGGTCTATCTTAAAAGATCAAAGCAGGAAAGTGTTCAAGGCTGTCGTCGTAATTTTAATCCAGAATTGCGCCCAAACATGTCACCGCATGAGCACTTCCAGATTGCACTGGGGATTTTACTATGTGAACATATCCAAAAATATCAGTGCATGAGCATATCAAAGTTGTCACAGCAAACTAAAATCTAAATTTGCGTCTAGAAATGTCGCGATAACCTGCAACTGCTTACTACATATACCAGATCTACGTGAGTGTACAGCTGGATTAACTAACTTGTACAGCTGCAAGGAAGTTAGATCTGAGAGAAAAAGGACACCTGTACATGGCAGTAAAGATAAATACTAAGGAGAGAGAGAAGAGTAGAGAATCGGGAAGCTGGTGAAAAAATCAATTCCATTTCTCATTTTTTTCTTAAGCTTGCTTTCATGACAACTTAATTTCTTGGAGGGTGAACTAACTACGATGAGAAGGCAGTATCTGCTCTTGACGAGGAGTGATTCTAAGTGTGACGCAAGAGGAGCATTAGGGAAGAGTTCTAGTAGGCTAGGAATAGAATGCTTCAACTTGTTCTTTATTTCCTCTTAAACGCTGATAAATTTTGATGAACTTAATTGTGTATGGAAGTACCTTTTAATTTTAGATCTACTTTGATTTATGCTCAATTCTTCTTAGCTATTTATCTTTGGATTTAATTGCTTGATCACGAAAGTGTTATTGCAATTGCTGACATTGGAAACTGCAGTGACAAGTTAAATTAACAAACAAGACAGCGAAAGTTGCTTGAGGCACGAACGAATTCTGGTCACTTGTTCTTGAATGCAAAACATTGCCAGCATTGGAAGGTGTGGTTAATGTGAGTATTTGGGTCTTTGATAAGCAGGGAAGTCGAAAATAGTAAGATCTCATTAAGCTTAATTGCAGCGACAATTTATCTATCATTTACCTTGTGGTCACATTTAGTGATTGCCGACTTGTCAAGTCAGGGATCCCCCAATTCCATCATCATTGTTTTACTTCTTTAATTTTTTTAAATTGCATTAACAAAATATCTTCAAACATTCATTACATTTCCTTATTAAATTGCTCTGACATATTGTATTACAGTTTTACAATATTTTCTCTGACAGTTTTAATTATTTTATTTGTCCAGTATTTGATTTAATTACACTGACAATATTCCTTACAAGACCTTTTATTCTGATTCTAATTGCTTCGACAAATATAGCATAAACCGCCATCTCTGTGGGATCGATATCTGATAGCTAAACCTATCAACTATACTTGCATTGACAAGTGTTCACTTGCACAATTGTTGTGACGTTCATAACGCGATCAAGTTTTGGCGCCGTTGTCAGAGATGGCATTTGTTTGATGTTTATTTTTGTAGTTGCAGTTATTCTTTGTTTCCTGATTTTTATTTGCTACTAATTTGTTTTATTTTTGTTGACTCTTTCTCAATTTTTTTTAGGTGTTTTATGACCACTCGGAGAAATCCTGAAAATAATGTTGGCTTAGATCCGAAAATTGAAAGAACCATTCGAAGGAGAAGACAAGAACAAAGGAATATGGCTTTACCTAAAAATGATGCTATACCACAGTTGCCGCCACAAAATTTTGTCCCTCCAATACAGCCAAAGAATTTAAACAACCCATCGCTACCACAAGAAGAACAAATACAAAACAAAACAATCAGAGACTTTTTTGTTCCTATGTTAGATGACTAACAACCTGGGGTTGTTAGACTAGCTATCCAAGCTGGGAATTTCGAGTTAAAACTGGTTATGTTTCAAATGTTAAATTCGAGAGAGCATCTTAAATCTTTTCTGCTAATCTGTGCTTCTTTTAGTCAGCATGGTGTTCCTAATGACGCCTTGAAGATGCAGCTGTTTCTTTATTCATTACAAGGAAGGGCTCGTACCTATTTTCTTGGATTACCTGCTGTATCTATTACATCATGAAATGCACTTGCAACTCTATTTGTTTTGCGGTTTAATCCACCCACGATGAATGCTTGATTGAGGAATGATATTACTGCTTACCACCAGTTAGATGATGAGAATTTGCATACCACATGGGAGCATTACAAAACCTTGCTCCGACGTTGTCCCATGCATGGAATCCAACAAGAAACTCAGATCAAAATTTTCTACAATGGATTAAATGCGCAAACAAGAAATCTTGTCGATGCATCTGCAAACAGTCCTTTGTTGGATTGCACCTATGATGAAGCTGTGCGAATTTTGGAAAGAATCACACAGAATGATTATCAATACCCAATTTCTCGAGTTGCTCAAGTAAAAATGAATTATGGAGTTATTGAATTAGACGCCATATCAGCTTTAAGTGCACAAGTATCTTCATTGGCTAACATGATTAAAAAACATAAAGAGGACAAGTGATGTTCCTCCCATTCAAGTTGCCCAGCAAATGGATGTTCTGACATTTTGTTGTGAAATTTGCGGTGACAATCATAACTACGAGGATTGTCTGTAGCATGCAGAAAATGCGTTTTATGTCAATAACATCAGAGGAAATTCGTATGACAATTCTTATAACAGTTCAACAAGGAATCAACAACCTTGGGGGAATCAAAATGCGTCCACATTTCAATATGGAAATTCCTCGAGTCAAGGAAATTTTCGACAAGGGAGTTACAAGCAGCAGCAAAATTACAATCACAATCCTCAGGTGTAGGCACATCATGATCAGATGCAATCACATGCTTGTATGCAGCCACAGCAGACTACAATGCCAAATATGATGAATATGCAAGGGCAGCATCAACAATAGCACTAATAGTACTCTCAACCGCGAGCAAATCCTTTAGCTGCCCTTGAAGCTTTGATGCATTAGCATATTACAAGAACTGAAGCTATTGTGCAAGGTAATTCTTCTTCCATCCGACCGTTGGAAGCACAAGTAGGATAGCTAGCTTCTAATATGAGCACGAGAACACCAGGTGCTTTACCCGGTGATACTAAAAATTCATCTCAAGGGAAGGAGCATTGTAAAGCCATTACTCTTCGGAGTGGAAAATAAACTGTTGAACAAAGCAGCAATTCCAATACAGCATCTATCGACGCAAATGAAACAGAGCAACGAGGAAAAGTTGTAGTCGAAGAAGAAGCAGTAGAGCTAAATGAAGAGGAGTCACCAGTAATTACACCCATTCCAACCATTCGACCTACAAAATTATCAACGCAACTGCCAAAGTTGATGTAGTCGGTTATTCCGCAATAGCCTAATGTTTCAATACCTTTTTCGTTTCCACAAAGATTCAAGGAGAAAGAAAATGACAGAGAATATCAAAATTTTTTGGCCACCTTGAAATAATTACATGTTAATATACCTCTTGTTGATGCTCTAGTGCAGATTCCTAGTTATGGGAAATTTATGAAGGAGATTTTATCCAAGAAAAAGAAGTTGATTGATATCAAGACAATTACGTCACAGAAGGTTGTAGCATTGTACTGATAAATAAATTGCCACCCAAGATGAAAGATCCTAGCAGTTTTGCAATTCCATGCTCCATTGGAAATCATTATTTAGGAAAAGCTCTCTGTGATCTAGGAGCAAGTATCAACCTTATGCCCTTATCAACATTCCGGAAATTAGGAATTGGTCACATGAAACCCACTACGATGGTATTATAGTTGGCGGATAGATCTTTAGCGCAACTTGAAAGACAAATCAAATATGTTCTCGTCCGAGTAGATAAGTTTGTGTTCCTAGAAGATTTCATTATTCTTTATTCTGAAGCTGATAATGAGGTACCCATAATTTTGGGACGCCCATTTCTTGCTACGAGTCGCACTCTTATAGATGTATTCAAGGGCGAGTTAATCATGAGTCACAACGCTGAACACGTTACCTTCCGTTTCTTTGAAGCAACTCTCTACAGGAGTAAAGAGCAATGTCACCATATTAATGTACTAGACCAATTAATTAAGGAAGAATTTAATGAATGAAGTAAAGCAACCTTAGAAGAACTTGCAGTGACATCTGAAGATAATTTCCTAGCTGATTGCAACCACAAGGTTGAAGCAAATAACGTTGAGCTTAGACATGGTTGGCAGATGGAATCCTTAGATCTGACCAATAGAACAATCCCTGTATTTAAGTCATCTATTGAAGAAGCTCCAACTTTGGAGTTGAAACCATTGCCAACACATTTAAAATATGTTTTCCTTGGTGATAACGATACCCTGCCAGTAATTATCTCTGCAAATCTCAACGCAAGTCAAGAAGAGAAATTAATTGGAATACTGAAGCAACACAAGTGTGTCATTGCTTGGAGCATTGCGGATATTAGAGGCATTAGTCCCCTTTTTTGCATGCACAAGATAAGGCGGGAGGACGAGGGAAAGCAGTCCATCGAGCAGCAAAGGAGGTTAAATGAAAAAATGAAGGAAGTAGTGAAAATGAGATCATCAAATGGTTGGATGCGGGCATTATTTACCCAATTTTTTATAGTACATGGGTGAGCCCAGTCCAACGCGTTCCAAAGAAGAGTTGTATTGCGGTGGTACGTAATGACAAAAATGTCACTTCATGGCAACAGAAGGCATTATCCTTGGATATCGTATCTCATGTCAGGGCATCAAAATAGACAAGGTAAAGGTGGAAATTATTGAGAAGTTGCCCCCACCTACTAATATCAAGGGAATAAGGAGTTTTCTCGATCACCCGAGATTTTATTGACGATTTAACCAAGATTTATCAAAAATTACAAAACCTCTCTATTCACTGTTAGAGCAAAATAAAAAGTTTTTGTTTGATGCTGCCTATTTGGAAGCATTTGTAAGAATTAATTAGTAATTAGTGCAGGCACCTATTGTCGTCACACCGGACTAGTCACAACCGTTCGAAGTTATGTGTGATGCAAGCGACTATGCAGTAGGTGCAATGCTTGGGCAGCGCAAAGACAAAGTATTTCATATAGTATATTATGCTAGCAAAACTCTTACTGAAGCGCAGGTCAATTTTACAACTACAAAGAAAGAGCTGTTGACAATAGTTTTTGCATTCGACAAGTTTCGTTCGTATCTTATCGGCGCAAAAATCACTGTATATATTGATCACTCTGCATTGAGATACCTCTTTGCCAAAAAAGATGATAAACCTAGGTTGATTCGAAGGATCTTATTGTTACAAGAATTCAATGTTGAAATTAAAGATCAAAAAGGATCGAAAAATCAGGTAGCATATCATTTATCTCGTCTACAATTTAGGAATGAAGATGGAAATACTTCACAAATTGTCGACGCATTTCCAGACAAGAAGATCTTTTCTTTCGACGCATCCCCATGGTATGCGGATGTTGTCAATTATTTGGTTTGTGGAAAACTACCACTGAGTGCAATTGGTCACCGAAAGGTAAGATTTCTTCGAGATGCTGAAAAGTATTATTGGAATGAGTCATACTTGTTCAAAGTACGCGCCGACAATATTATTCGTCACTACATTCCTGAAGAGGAAATGCTTCCTATCTTGAAGCATTGCCATGATGCCCCCTATGAAGGTCATTTAGTGGTGTTAGGACTACTACAAAGGTCCTTCAGTTAGGATTCTATTGGCCAACATTGTTTCGAGACGCCCAAATTTTTTTTCAACAATGCGATACTGTCAGCGCACTGGATCAATATCTTGACGCAACGAGATGCTGCACCAGCCTATTATGGAAGTTGAGCTTTTCGATGTTTAGGGTATGGATTTCATGGGACCATTTCCTAATTCTTTTGGAAATGTTTATATTCTGGTCGTTGTCAATTATGTAACAAAGTGGGTCGAAGCAATTGCTGCCCCTGCAGATGATGCTCAGACAGTGTTAAAATTCTTTCACACACATATCCTCACACGATTCGACACACCTAGAGCATTAATCAGTGATCAAGGCACTCATTTTCATTGCAATCAAGTTGCGACAGCATTAAAGCGTTATGGTGTTAAACATCGAATGGCAACCACATATCATCCACAAACGAATGGCCAAACTGAAGTATCCAATCGACAAATTAAAAATATCCTTGAAAAGGTGGTGAATCCATCCAAACGCGATTGGTCTTCAAGGCTCAATGATGCATTGTGGGCGCTTTGCATAGCGTACAAAACACCATTAGGAATGTCGCCGTATCAGCTTGTTTTTGGTAAATCTTGTCATTTACCTGTGGAACTTGAGCATAAAGCCATGTGGGCAATTAAGCAAGTGAATATGGATTATGATCTTGCTAGACAAAAGAGATTGTTGGACATTTCTGAATTAGAGGAGATTTGACGAAATGCATACGAGAATGTTGCCATATACAAAGAAAAAACTAAGAGATAGCACGACAACATTATCTTGCGGCGACAATTTTTTGCAGGTCAGTTAGTACTTTTATTTAATTCATGTTTAAAATTGCATCCTGGAAAATTACACTACAAATGGTCAGGGCCATTCGAAGTTGTCGAAGCATTTCCTCGTGGTGTGGTGATAATTAAATATTTAAATGATTGGCACCAATTCAAGGTAAATGGCCAATGATTGAAGCACTATCTCAGCCCAGACGATCACAGGCAGAACGAGACCATTACTCTGGTCACATTTTCTTAACATGTCATTACATTTATTCTATTTACTTTTTGGTATTCTATGTTATTTCAATTATCTTATTTAGTTCTTTTCCAGGAATAAAAGCTATCCTTTTTATCGATGCATAGAAAACCCTACTTGTCGATGCAATTTACTTGCTGACTCATCACAGTGAAACGTTTCAAGAAAGAATCACGTTGTTTGATTCTAAGTGCAACGTAAGAGGAGCATTAGGGAAGAGTTTTAGTAGGCTAGGAATAGAATGCTTCAACTTGTTCTTTTTTCCTCTTAAACGCTGATAAATTCTGATGAACTTAATTGTGTATGGAAGTACCTTTTAATTTTAGATCTACTTTGATTTCTACTCAATTCTTCTTAGTTGTTTATCTTTGGATTTAATTGCTTGATCACGAAAGTGTTATTACAGTTGCTGACACTGGAAAGTGCAGTGACAAGTTAAATTAACAAATAAGATAACGGAAGTTGCTTAAGGCACGAAGGAATTTTGGCCACTTGTTATTGAATGCAAAGCATAGTCAGCATTGGAAGGTGTGGTTAATGTGAGTATTTAGGTCTTTGATAAGTAGGGAAGTCAAAAATAGTGAGATCTCATTAAGCTTAATTGCAGCGACAATTTATCTATCATTTACCTTGTGGTCACATTTAGTGATTGCCAACTTGTCAAGTCAGGGATCCCTCCATTCCATCATCATTGTTTTACTTCTTTAATTTTCTTAAATTACATTAACAAAATATCTTCAAACATTCATTACATTTCCTTATTAAATTGCTTTGACATATTGTATTACAGTTTTACAATATTTGCTCTGACAGTTTTAATTATTTTATTTGTGCAGTATTTGATTTAATTACACTGACAATATTCCTTAATTTCTTCGACAAATATAGCATAAACCACCATCTCTGTGGGATCAATATCTATAGCTAAACCTATCAACTATACTTGCATCAACAAGTGTTCGCTTGCACAATTGCTGTGACATTCATAGCGTGATCATGTGGCGAGGTTTTGCGTCAATGAGGGTTGTGATGGAGAAACTTACGTTGGAGATTGCAATTTAGGAGTAGAAATAAGTGGTATGTTTGTTCCCAATAATGATCAACCCAAGCCTTTCTCCAAGGCAAAACATTGCTCATGAACGTGGGCCAGTCCAATGGCATCTTCTAAGTCTGTGGGCCAATGGATTAAGACGGCAATTCTGTGGGTCGATGGATTAAGACGGCAATTTTAATATCGGGTCGAAGGCCTGAAATAAAACATTAGACTAGAAACAACGAGGGTAAAAACATAGCATGGTTTGTAATAGCCTCAAACTGTGCACGATAGTCCTGAACTGTAAACGTTTGTTGCAACTTGTGAGCTGTCCTTCAGATGACTCTAGGTTTTGAGACCGAAAACATTTGACTAGAGTCGATGTAAAATGAGTCCACCCAGAGAGTTGTTTGTTACAATACATCCAATCAAACCATTCAACAGCAGCATCGTCAAGATAGAAGGAAGAAATGGTCAGTCGATCCTATTTTTAGATATTGTAAAAAGTAAAATATCGTTCTGCTTGTAATACCCAGCGATCCGGATTTGTACCTAAAAACCTAGCAAACTGAATCGGCGCGAGTTTGTGAGGGTCGATGGAAAAAAAGTCGATTGGTTATGAAGTAGAATGGGACCCTGATTTTGGAGGTGAATCTATGGAAATAATTGGCAGACGAGTGAGATTTCCTACAGTATTTGGTGTTGAGAAGCAAAAGATTTAGTAAGATTATCAACGTCTTTGCGGAGCAGTACATGTGATTCTTGGACAAATTTGACATTTTTGTCGAGTAACTTGAGTTTGGTTCCATCCGTCATATTTATCAATGGTCAATGAAAGCACCAATGTTGTGTTTGGATTTCCTGCAAATGAAATTTAGCAGTTTCTATAATGGAATTTGACAGAATGGAGGAAAGTTGATGATGGAATTTCTATTCAGTAAACAATACCCAGTACACTTCAAAAAATTAGGTGAGAAAAGAACAATTTTTCTATTGACAATAAGCATGTTCCAATCATATTCCTTCTGCTCTTTTTATGGTACTCTTCCAGCCGTTATACTTTTGTTGATGTGGGCTACATGACAAAATCCTTGAATTTCAAAGGAGACCTTCTTTGACGAGTGGTCATGACAGTTTTGGCTGGAGGTTCAGCTTGGTTTCCTGGTCCGGTGGCCTTCAGTTCATTCATAACATATATAAATGCATAATTATGTGTGTGTGTTCTCCCTTTATGTACATGGATTAAATTTGGGTTTACATATGTGAAATCTTTTGATCATAACATTAAGCAAACCATAATTTTAATATTGTATCAACAATAATTTTAGGGTTTTTAAAATAATATAATTTTTATAAGTTTAAGAAATACTTGATGCAGAATTAAAGTTGACAATTAGACTACGAAAAAGAACACCTGATAAAATGATTTCTCGCTCTTGACTTTTCTCCATAATCACACAAACCCTAAGCAATGGAAGCTATAACTTTTATGTGTAATTTTTGTGTGCAACTCTAATAGGTGGAGGGAGGATCATTTTATAATGATCAACTTTTAATCCAGTACATCCATCAAGTAACTGAATGAACGAATAAGGTTTAACTTCTATTAAAAGTAAAACTCTTATTTCCTTTAAATTGGGGACCATGATTCTAGACTTAATGGGTCTACAATAACAATAACTGGCTAAAATCTTACATTCTCTAAATTGGCCCAGTGAGATAAAACATAAGTTTTAATAGACCAAATGTTAAGCGTGTTGGATCTGATGCCCTGAGTGTAGTATATTCATTTGTAAACTTATAATTTTTTTTTCGAACAAATTGGTTAATAAAATAATTCATGGATTACATTAATATACTTTGTATAATGTTCTCATGTGTTTTTTGTACGTAAAGAAAAATGAAGCAAATATTGGCTCATTGGTTGTCTAACATTTAAACTAATACTAAGCGGTATTATGTGGTTGGATCCTAATAAGGATTTACATCTTGTATTAGTAGACAAACCTAAACATGTCCTTAGCCTAATCGAAAATAAGCAAATCGATTAAGAGATTAAAATGTCCTCTATCAAGTCAAATTAGGGAGATGCCTTATCTTTATCATCAGAGCAGATAACTCTCAGAAGATAGACATAAATGTGACTGACTGGACTAGTAATACATCGAACTGGACCTAATAAGAATAGATCCTGAATTCGTTTATGAATTTATTCACTTGTGATGATCAAAGTGTGTATGTGTGACCTAATCATGACTGGATGATGGATTATGTATTTGTGACTCGTATACTTTGATGTAAGTAAAAAAAATTGTGTTTGAATAGATAAAGAATAAAAAATTGGTGTGTTGGGTATATGACTTCTGCAGTATGTAACATCAATTTCAATAATAGAATTCATAGCCCAAGACACAGGTAAATTATATCCTCTCATTGGCATTACATGATAGGTGAAAAGTAAACGTGATCACAGGTCGTGATGTGATCCCGTAATCGGTTGAACCTCGAAGAGCATAATGAGACCCGAACTCAAGTTAAAGGAACACAGTTAGTGGCTCGACCGTCTAAAACAGGTTCAAAAACAAAGATAGATAGATAAAAATAGGACCCCGACCCAATAACTATATCGAGAAAAGAATTGTGGGTATAAGAGACCTCGACCCATTTTCTATAAGACAAGTTAGAGAACCAAAATTATCAAGATGACAACTCCGACCTGTTATCTATACAAAGGTAAGAATCGAAGATATAAGTTTAATCGCCACACTCAAAAAAGAAAGAAAAGGAGTGATAAGATTGGATTGGTGAATGCCACAAGATGCAAATCTTGATAAGTTCGGAAAATGTTTGTAAAGAACAAAGAGAAATAATCTCACAAATATATTTATCAAAAGTTTTCTTAAGGTTTACAAACAGTGTCCTATTTATAGAATAAAATACTACAAGTAAGTGAAGGGCCAAAATAGACCATTAAATGAATACATGTATCTTCAACCGTACATGAACCTAAGATGGTTCATGTGTTGATCGAATGGTCACTTTCACCCCGTTTTCCAAATGTGCATGCTCCTTTTGGTACAATGTACCCATCGAATGGTTATTTACATCTCCCCTCACCGTCCATGCACCTTGATATTCATTGAATCAGCCGAATGGACATCCCCTTTGCCATCCATGTACCTTATGACCGCCTCCGGATGTACCCACGTCCAAAGTAATTATCCTACACAAAATATATGAAATAAGCAGTGTCCGCAAGTACACGGGTCAGGTTGTAATATAGTTACAATGAAGTAGGTAAGTACTCCGAGGATCGTACCCAAGGGAGGCGAGTACTAAATTAATCCTAATCTAAACACAAATAGATCTAATTAGTACTTTAAATAAATTTTATTACGAATAAACATAAAGAGAGATTTTTGGGGGTTTTGTAATAATAAAGAAAATTGTATAAATAAAGAAACTTTGGGAAATTAATATGTAAACTTTATCAAATCTAGCTATGAATGATTAGCTCGCTTTGGAGGTCATAAATAATTACTATTTCGGGTTCATATTCAATCAACTAGTCATTAACCTAGTAGGATCTCTCAATCTTACACTAAACTAATGAGTCGACAAGAACTACTTATCTCTCGACCTCACAGTCCAAACCGATTTGAGGCTAAGGTGTTCATGGATAGGCCATAACAATTTTAGGTTAATTCCCACTTAAATGACTTCCTAGGGTCGTCAAGCCTAGTTTAAGTTCTTCCTCTCCCAAACAGCAAATCCGCTAAGGAAACCCTACATAGTAATAAGTTAATCACGCCGCCACTCACTAATCCCCCATAAGAGGATTAGTTCCTCATGGATATTATAAACACAATAAACTTAATGCTAAAGATAAACATGAATAATGAATAAGAGAAAAGGTTTAAGAGAATCATGAATTGTATTTAGTGAAGCATAGAATCCATAAAGAGTTGATCGAGTCTACAAATCAAATCTCTCGACGAACGCAAATAGAAAAACTAGAAATAACCTAAAGCCTAAGAAAATGGAAAAAATGAAAACTGAAATTACAAAGAAAATTCTAAAGTCTGAAAGTTGCCCATAACAAGTGCTAAATGAGCCTATTTATAGATTTAGGGTCGTCATCATCCTCAATCCTAGGCCAGCTGATGCTCTCGTGTTAAATTGTTTGCTTCTTTATACAAAGCTTTCACCATTTTATCATTTTCAAGCTTCAACTACTTCTACCGTCTTCAAGCTTTTAATCTTCTTTTTTCTTCACCAAAACACTCCCGAAAAAGGTCCCTCTTTTACTCTCTCTATCTTTCTCTCCCAATACCAAGTCGATTAAAAGTTTTGATTCCTTATTTAACTAATTAGGTTTTTTTGTCCAATTCAGATGATGAAGTTGAGAAATTAGGGATTAAAGTTGCTTTATCCATGCTCAAATTCTACAAAGGTAAGTCTATTTTTCTTTCTTTTAACAAAGAAAAAAATGAATTGTTCTTGCCGAATTTAACAGTAGTAAATGAAAACAGGGAAATGTCACCTATAATATCAAAGAGTTGTCGGTTTGTTCCCTCGTGTAATGAGTACTCAATGGAAGAATACAAGAAATATAGGGTTGTAAAGGGCACAATTTTGACAACTTGCCAGTCTTTGTCGTTGCAATCCGCTTGGTAAAAAAAAATTTCCTTTAAAAAAAGAGAGAAAGATTTATAGTATTGATAATTGGGTCTAATTGAAAATTAGTGGTGATTTTAGGTGGGTCAAGATTTGATCCTCCAAGGTGGTTTGATGAGGAAAAACCAACAGAAGAATGAGGGATTTGGTTTTGTATTTCTCAGGTTATCCACATCAAGATCTATGCTTAATCGTTGAATTCTTGTTGCAACTTATATGAGAACAACAACAGCAAACAATTGACGTCAAGGGCGGCGAGTAAGGTGAAGAAGGCATTGGGATTGAGATCAAAGAGGAAAAAATGGTGGAAAGAATTGGGTGTTTGGTTGATGAGAAAGAATTGGGTGAAGAAACAAAGAATATTAAAAGCTTGAAGATGGTAGAAACAATTGAAGCTTGAAAATAAAAAAATGGTGGAAGCTTTGTACGAGGAATCAAACAAAAAATTTTTTGGTGTTGGTTGATGAGAAAATGTAAGAAAATCTAGTAAAAATTGTTTGATGAGAAGAAAATATTTGAAAATGGATAAAATAAATAAAGGTCTACCTGACAAGTTATGATTAGCTGAAATTTTCTTTTTCTTTTTTCACGGGACTAATAGTTAGGGTAAAATGGGCAACGGCTTAATAGTTTAAGTACTAGTTCTTACTACAAAAAATTAGATACCAATTTGAAAAAAAAATAGTATAATTTAAATACCATTTTATTGTTTAAGCGAAATTTAAATCTAAACTCAAATAAACCGTCATATTTCAATTTTATACTCAACTAAATGAAAGTTTCAATTTACTCTTGAATTTAAATAAAAATAAAAATTTGGAATTAAATAAAAAAATTCAATCTAATCCAAAATTAAATTAAAAAAATTGTTTCTAATTCAATTGAAGCCCAAAATTTTGCAAAATTCGAATTTGATGATTCGAACAAAATTAGGTATCTAGAATAGGGTTATTTACCCAAAAAAAAGGTTCTTTTTTAATTTTATTTACGGAAATGAACCATATTATAATTTATTGACTGGAATGGGTAAATTTTACAAGAACACTCTCACGTGGGTTTTTCAGGAAAAACACTTCCACGTGGAAGCGCTTTTCCTTCTGTGCACCAAAAGCACGTCCAACTGGAGGCACTTTTCCAAAAAAGTGCCCACGTGGATGCATTTTTCACCGTTGTTTCAAAGGGGGATTTTTGCAATTTTGGCACTTAGATTTTAATGAGTCTTCAGCGTATTTTTAGTGAGAAATTTATTATTTTGGGTTTTAGGGTTTAGGGTGTTTTGTTTTAATTAGGTTTAGGGTTTTAAAATTAGGATTTAGGTTTTTAAAATTAAGGTTTTGGTATTTATTTTATAAATTTTAGGTAAAAAACCATAACAAATTGAAAGAATTAAATTTAAATAATAAAGAATTGTTTTTTTGTTTTATTTTTATTCAAATTATTTAATTATTTTTATATAAATATTCTTGTCATCTAACACTACAATAATTAAATATTTATTATTTATTTTTAATTAAATCACAATGTTAACATATACTTCCTCTTGTCTCATTTTTATTTTAAAGTAAAGTTCACTTTGAGACAAAAATAATAATTTATAATTTATTCTTTATAATTATAATTATAATCTGATTGATTAATAATGTGTTTTGATGTTTTTATTTTATTTACATACGTTTTATAAACTTTTTCTATTTGTCTTTTTTTTCAATGTAAATTTTATTTTTTAATTTAAAAGTAAAAATATCAATTAAAATCATAATTAGAAGTAAATTTTACCTAAATCTAATGTGTACAAAAATATTCAAATGAACTTCGCTTTTATTAAATGAAACAATATAAAAATAATGTTTACAAAAATATTTGAAATAAAATAAATCAATGCATGTGTTGGTCTGAATCAGTGCCACATGGGGTTGGTCGACGGTTATGCGCTAGATTTCTTCTTGGTTCAGCTTTCGGGCGGGGTTGTGCTTCTGGTTCCTCTGGTTTTGGTTCTGGCTCTGGTTGTGGGTGTTGGGAAGATGACCAATCTTGATAGAATAAAGATCTCGAAGGTGTTTGTATCACCCATGGCGATTGAGCGTAACAGAGTTGAAACCCATAAGGTGGTGAAAATTGAGTTGAGCTCCCCGACGGTCCTTGTGCGATACCTCCTAGACGATGATTACCTATATATCGTCAGTTAACTTGGAATCATGAGGATATTAGATGCATTGGGCCACATATTCCAACCTGGCATAGGCATAGAACTAGAAAATGGAAACATATAAGGGTTAAGATACACACCCGGCATAACCTGAAGGAGTTGTGGTGTGGCAATCGTAACTTGCTACATTGGCGCCAATGCTCGCGTGGGTGGTGCTTACGTAGGCAGGCGGTGATGATGGGCCCGCTTCACCACCCCTTCTCCTTGGATTTAAAGGGCCCCGTCGCACCCTTTTGACACGGAATACTCGACGCCTCTCCTCTTCGGAGAGCAAATATGGCTTGCCATGAATCCTAAACCATGACATGTAATCCGGATTGCATGCTAACTCTGGAGCGATAATCGATTCACGAACAGGTAGATAATCGTACCTATTTTCCCACTTCTCGATATTTTCTGAGTGGAATAATGACCAATCAGTATTTGATCGCGGTAAGTCAATTTTGTGCTCATCATCAAACACCTCAGGTGCCATAGGAATCAGTTTTCAGAATCCGAATTACCGCAACACTCTATCCGTCTGGTGCATCTCAATGGTAACTTAGGTGACCACTGGGACCCTAACGTGCCAGAGGTTCGAATTCTGTAAGAATTCCTCCAGAATTACTGCTCGAATTGTCGGATCCTCGTATGGTGTCCATTGAAACTATATGAACGTGATAAAAATATTAGTGGTATAATACTAAATACTGAATACGAAATCCACTATGTTATGTATATATAGCTCAAAATTAAATAAAGACTTACATGCGCTTCCAATCGTTGGTCTAATAGAAGTTGTATATCTTCAAGAGCGGTAGATCCCATGTAACTCGGTGAATGGTTCCACCTATTTAAATAAAATTTTAACATAATATTTTAATTTAAATCTATTTAGTAATGGTAAAATCTAAAATAAAATTTACCTCGTTATGAGTAAGAATGTATACGGCTGGTTCACTCAAGGACGTAAACATGGAAACGAAACTGAGCCCATGATTGTAGCAGTGAGAGGCAACCACCAATTTTTGCTTTTTTTGGTTGTATCGTTCGACACATCTCCCAGTACAACATCGCTAACACGACAGACTCCCAACTGAGTTCGCCAGTTGCTCTAAAATCGACCAGTTTCAGTAGCCACCTCAAATGTACAAGGGCTCGTGACTTGTCCGGCACCAGATAACCTTCGAGGATCTGCAGTATGTACGCCCGAGCATATCGCACTCTTTCTATTTCTGTCGAATCATCCGATAGCTCATTAAATGTGTTTCGTAACCAACTCATTTTGATTTGACCTTCGTAAATAACATCCAAAATTGCACCCAAAAGATCGTAGCATATGGGTGTCCAATTAGTAAAATTAGCGGACCCAATGACTACGGGCCCATCAATCGGTAACCCAATTGTAGCTGCACGTCCTCCAAAGTGATTGTACACTCCTCGCATGAAAGATGGAATGTGTGCGTCTCGGGTCTCTACCTCTCCACAAACGTGCTCACTAATTTCGAGTCCAACTTGCAACCTTGACCTATAACGACCACATGCCAAAAACTGGCTTCCCTCATGTAAGTTTCAATTAACGGTGATGGAGGACCAGGTAGATTACAAATAAAACATTGTAGAATTCGATCGACCGGCTATTCACATAAAAAATATAAAAAAATTAATTAAATTATAAAAATAATTTAAAATTATTTAAAAAATAATTAAATTATAAAAATTAAATAATTAAATAATATAAAAAAATAAAATTAACTCTTACCATTTGCAATTGGTTGACGGAGATATGATTACCATCGAGACGAATTAATTGTCGGCCCATTGCTAACACGATCAATTGAGAAATTTGTGTAAAAAATTTGGAGAATTTTGAGAGCTTTAGAGAGAAATTTGGGTAAAATTTAGACAGAAATTAAGAGAAAATGAGTGAAAAAATAAAAGGACGGGTTTATGGGGTTTTTTTTTAATTTGATCGTTGGAGCAACAGTCAAAATTTGAATTTTACCGTTGGGGCACATGGGCAAAAGCAAGCCCCCGTGTGGAAAACACGATCTAAAGCACGTCCACGTGTGTGCTCTTTTAGGCAAAAGCACTTCCATGTGAGCATTATTTTGGCAAAAAATGCTCTTACGTGAACACGCTTTTGATGCACAGAAAAAGAAACGCTTTCACGTGAAAATACTTTTCTTGAAAAACTCCTGACATGACGACGTCCACGTGAGTGCATTTTTGCAAAATAGACACATTTCAATCAATAAATTACAATATGATCCATTTCCGTAAATAAAATTAAAAAAGAGCTTTTTTTTGGTAAATAACCCTCTAGAATATCCATCTAACCATTCGAGTATTCTGATAGGTGCCCTTTGCTCAGCAAATTAATTTCTACAGACTTGAGGAAAAATGATTCTGCAATAATTTGACAGCACAGTAGAAAATAAGATAAGCATGAACTTGGGCTTTATAGTTATGCTACTGGCAACTAGGAATTGGTGGTAAAATGGTTATAATTATTCGGGGTCCTTGTGCTAAGTGGCATTCACCCTTATGCATAAAATAAAATAAATAATGTAAGAAATCTAAAGCAAAAAGAAAAAGAAAAAGGAGCAGACAACACACTAAGCAAAATTCATCTCCAGCATAGGTTCCGCATGCTTGGTTTCCTTTTGCAAACTTCCATTAGCTCCACCAGATGATTGTATTGCTTCAGAAATTTGTACCTTAAACTCTTGGTGCTTCCCCGTCAATTCTGAGGAGCTGATAGCTTCTAAAATTCCTTGCTTAATCTGTTGCTGTAGAGCTTCAATCTTACTTTTCGACTCAACATCCCCTGCCTCTGCCTTTGGCATCTCCAGCTTCAACAACTCCATCATATTTTTCAACTCCGGTGAATTCACAACTTCTTCAATTTTCTTGTTAATTTCTTCATTCAGATTATCGACCTTATTTTTGAAGACTGAGAGTGAGGTCGGGGTTGCATTAGATTTTACAACCTCAACCTCCAAACTCAAAGACTCTAGACCACTAACCATTTCCAATTCTATCTCGCTCTTCAACTTCAGTATTTTGTCCTTCACCCCTTCATCTAAATCCATAAGGCTTGATGAACCAGAATTTTGAACCTCAGCTTCTAATGCTTCAAGCTTCTCCTTTATCTCAGGCCGGCCCATGATTTCACTGAATTTCTTATTAACTTCTTGCTTCATTGTAGGAGCCTTGGAGAGGCTCTTGGCTGTAGAAACCTCCTTCAACATGTCAAGCTTATATTTAAGGATTGTGTAATTTGGAGCCGTTGATAGACTCTGGTTCAGCTCATGTTTAAGCTTCTCAATCTTGTCCATCAGAACAGGATTCATTAGTCGCTCCCTAGAATTTACTTTTGAAAATTCTTCTCTCAGCATCTCAAGTCTGTCCTTCAAGCCCATGGCTCTGATGGCCTCAGAGTATTCGTGATAAACCTCCTTCCTCAATTTTTCAATCATGTTCTTCAGAGCCACCTCAGGAGGCTTGGTGGATGACTCCTTGGCTGTCAAGATTTGCTGTTTCAGTTTTTCAATCTCACCCTCCAGCTCTGCTTTTGAGGACCTAGGTACAGTTTGTTCTTTCTTTTTCATATTGACTTTCTTCTTGGGATCTATTGGAACACCCTCTTGGAACCCACCCAGCTTCCTGAACTTATGCATGCGATGCTTTAGTAGCTCTTCTGTGTCCATTGCCGTGAGCTCCTGCAGAATAAACGTTTGTTAATATGTTATAATGTGATTCTTGATGAAGAGCTAACTGCTAGGGGAACTCACGTCCATTGTTTCATTGATTGCAGCTTTTATTTGTTGTGAAGTCCAAGGTGCACCAGCATGGGCCCCACCCGGTGGTTCCTATCACAAGTAATATATAACTCTCAGATGCCATAGAAATTGACATGACTTCCAAAGGAAACAACAAATATGAAGCATTATTTAAACATTAAAGCAGTTCAAATTTTTGAAAACCAAATGCAGTATTTTCATCAAACATCAGACAGACATATCAAAATATGAAATACATAATTCAAACTTCAATATTGTAAAGGCTTTTGTTTATAAGGCACAAGCCAAGGACAGTAGCACAATGGTGCCTTTAGCAGTCAACTTCACCACATGAAATTGTCTGTAGCAGGTTTAAATTATCTTGGTTTTTGTAATGCCTAGAAGTAGGAAGGGAGAAACAAGCGAAATTTAAAAATTAAGGAACCAGCAAAAGAATGTATTCTATTGACGATATTTGAGCAAATATGTTGATTACAGGAATGATTCCATCACAAATTTGCAGCTTGCATAATTCTGGGGCAGTGATCCTCAGCTTCTCAGCTGCCTGCCAAAGAATGTTCAGTCATTACTTTAAAAACAAAAGAAGCTAAAAGATAAAACCAAAAATGACATCTGTTTTCAAACCTTCGGAGAAGCTTTCGCACTCTTCCACAAAATTGCAGCGCATGCTTCAGGACTATAGCATTAGAAAAGGAAAATCAAATCAGAAAGAAGGAATATCAGCATATCTGCACATATACACAAGGCATGTAAAAGCAATCCACATTTAAAAGGAATAATAGAATCTTACCCAGGTACCATGAAGAAAAACAAAGATTAGTCATATAGCAATATTGCACCTTGTTTGGGTATGAAGTGGAAGGCCAGAATGTATATAGTTAATCAAGATTCAATAAAATCAATACCAAAAACCTCAAATCACCTGGCAACATAAAAGACTGCATTTTCCAGCATTAACAACTTGTTAGCACAGCCAATGGCCAAGGCACCTCCAGAGCCACCTTCCCCAATAACAATAGAAACAATTGGGACCTTCAGACCAAACATTGTCCTCAAATTATAGGCAATAGCTTCACCCTACATGAATTTAGGGTGTAAAAATCAGCTGAGCCAACATTAAAAGTGAATATGATAAGATTCAGATTACGATATTGCTCATACTTGACCCAACTCCTCAGACTTAAGGTCTGCATAGGCCCCAGGAGTGTCAATAAAAGTAACTATAGGGAACCCATGGTGATCTGCATAATACATCATGCGTAGAGCCTTCCTGTAACTGTAAGTGTTTCCTAAATATCAATAAAAAATGAAAAAGATTCCCTCTCAAATAAACTGAAAATTAAAAAACAAAACACCTTAACATATAAGTTTCATTCAACTTACCCATGGGGTGTTGGCATTCCAAAGTTACGCTGAATATTCTCTTTAGTATTTCTACCCTTTTGTTGACCAATAAACATGTACCTCCTACCATCTATGGTTCCTATACCAGTAACAATAGCTGGATCGTCATACCCTGCTCGGTCTCCATGAAGTTCCACAAACTGGGCAAATGAGAATATGCAAAAGACATAGACAACTCCTCATTATCCACACAGGTCAAATGTTAGATATACTGTTGATAAGAATATGCAATATTTAATATTTGAGAGCTAATGAGCATGTAACCACCAAACCTTATCAGTAATGTTAAATACATAATCAAGGAATGTAGGTCTATTAGGGTGTCGGGCAATGTTCACGCGTTGTATAGGGGTAAGATGCAGGTATAGTTCCTTTAGAGCCTGGAACAATAACAGAACGAGTAAGAAAATTTAGAACAGGAAACCACAACTGTCATGATATCTTTGATGGAGCATCAACCACTTAAAATGCACTAAAAAAAATTGACAATTAGCACAAATCTTAAGCGCGCAAATTTGGACATGACAACAAGAGTGATACACATTTTTTTATTACACTATTATTTTCTTACATGTATCTGTAACAAGTGAAAAATCTGTTTCTTACCTTGATATAGCAGGAAAAAAAAAAACCAAATGTGATGCAACAACAATCATATCATAAGAAAGAAAATAATAGTGATTAAATTTCATGTAAATTAAAATTTTTGCAATTAAAAATACACAAAACTTTGAACAAGACTTCTCCAGAACTGTGAATTAAGCTTCAAAATATGGAAGTAACTTATCAGGCTAATATCAGACTTCTACATAAGAAGAATTATAGATTTTGGAGTTTCAAGCAATGATCCACTTGTTCTATTATTGTTATCATCTCCAATAAATGAATGACCCAAAACTAAAACCATATACTATTATCAAATTCTAAATAACCAATAGTGAATGTCATAGCAAGTGCAACAGAAAAAAAATATATTGTCTAATATGAAAAGCAAAACTTCCAGGCTTCAAATACAGCTTTGGCATAATCAAATTTAATTTTAATACTCATATTCCAGACTTGCAACTTCACACTCATTAACAGTCTGAATAGGTACTGATACAGAGCATTATATAAACATATAACTCAGAAATGTAATCACTATATGGAAGCAACGAAAGCAGTCTCACAATGTCTTAAACGTAATACTCAAACCTGTTGATATTTATTCTCCAGTGAAACAATCTGATCACTGAAATCCAAACCAGTTTCATTTGCCATCTTCCTCACCTGCATTAAACCAGCACAACATGTGAAGCTAGCACGGACATAGTTTAATCCACTAAATCATCACTAAAATTAAGGAGTTACGTCAACAATCTTCTTCTCTAAATCAACAAGTGGCTTCTCAAAATCCAAAGTAACAGGCTTTTGTTTTTCTTTCAGTGGCTTGAAATGAGAGAGATGAGTGAGGACTCTGCCTTTCACATTCGGATCCGGATCTGCAGGCCATGGGTATTCATGTTTCTTCACTTTCCTCATCTTTGCAGCTACAATTACATCCCTCCTTTTCACCACAAATCGTGCCTTCCCCAAGGTTTTAAGAGGGATGCCAGTCACGCCGCTAGAGGAGCTCCGAAGAAGATCGGAAGCTGAAGTTCCATTAAAGGCGACTAGAGAATACGATACCGAAGCCATTTCTCACTCCAAACTCTATAATCAAAATCCAAATTTCTTAATCTAATAATAATTTTAAAAACAATGCTAAATAAGATAACCAAGGAAAAAAGTAAGAAAAAGAAAAATTAATTAAGTTCCTATAGTAGCTTCCCTCTGAGTAAGCAAAATAATATAAGAACTCTAATTTTTCATATAATAATAATAACTTCCTATTTATTCTTCTGAAAACTTAGTTTACATCTATATAAGCTGAGTATGCGCATTTTAAACCGAAAAATACCAACATGAAGCTTCATTTCCACTTCTCAGCAACCAAACAGAAATATGAACCAGCATGCGTCAAATAATTTTGATTTTAGAAATATATGTATCAAGATAAAAGAAGAAACAGCTAAAATTAATCGGAGATTTACCAGAAAATGAATGAAGTTGGGAGACAGAAACGAAGATCTTTGGAGAGACAGAGAAGATCCAGAAATGTAAGGCGAAAGAAAATGGTTGAAAAAAGTAGGACGAGATATGAAATTATTAAAGGAGACAAAGGAAGAGAGAGAGAGCACTTCGTGGAGATCGTCAGTCCAAGGGCTTGTTTGGTTGCTTTCTAACTTTAAAAGCGCGCTATGTCGAGACTTCTTATGCGAGTAACAAACAGAGTGAAATGAAGAGACAGCGAGCTGTGAATTGTGATGTGTTTCCCCGTAGCCAAAGAAAAAGGCAGCATTTTTCGGTTTGACTGTTGAACTTGAATAAGGGTTTAGTTAATTGGCACGTGGGATGCCCTATAGTCTCTTTTCCGCTTTTTCTTTTTCTTTTTTTAAAATGAATGAACTCATATGATATAACATTTGATAAAATTTACTCCTATATTTACTTTTTAAGTTTTTAAATCTATTCGATTTAATTTAATTTGTTACGATTTAGTTATTTGTTCAAAAATTTCAATTTATCCAAATTTCCATTAATAAAAAAGTCAAAAATTTTCTCTCTCGGTGTTCCAAAGATACAGGTGAGCTGTGGTTGGGTAGAAGGAGGGTGGTGACTTTGTCGGGGTTTTTGATTGGTTTTTCAGTGTGTTTGGGTGGTAGTATGGAGAGAAAAGAGGTCTCTCTTCTTGAAGAGGAGTTGGTTCATTTGTCGGTCAAAAGTTCGCTGATAAATCCTAAAGATAGTCCTACTCTAGTTTGCACAGTCTGGTCGAAGAAACTGTATAATACAGAGAGTTTCAAAGCCCAATTGAAGAGTACATGGAAAACGAAGTGAAAAGTTGAGATTAATGTTGCAGGTCAAAACTTATTCTTGATTTCATTTGAATGTGAGAGGAACTTGGATCTGATTATGGAGGGTCGACCTTGGTTGTTTAGACGTCAATTGATAATTTTTGAGAAACTGGAGAAACCAATGGATCGTGAGAATATTAAACTTGTCCAATCTCTGTTTTGGATGAAAATTGGACCTTGTTCGCCCAACTGTGATAAAAAGGATCTTTTGCATGCCATCGGGACAACTTTCGGAGGTGTTTTACGGTTTGAAGTAAAGAATGATTTTTGTCGTTTAAGGGTCTTCTTGGATGTGCAAAAACCTTACGGAGAGGTATTTTCATTTCAATGGAGGAAAATGACAAAGTTTGGATCTCATTTAAGTATGAAAATCTACCAACCTTCTGTTTTGGGTGTGGTAGATTAGGACATGGTGTTATTGATTGTTCCTCCATTCTGGTGAGTGATAAAGAGAAATCGATTGAGGGTATGCAATATACAATTGCTTTAAGGGCGGAATCTTCTCTGTTTGGTAAAGAAAGCCAGTAATTCGGGTTTTCTTCTAAGAAGTTTATGAGGGAACATTATTATCTGGGAAAATCAGTTTTCGGTGAGAACAATGCCATGCACAAGGATGGTAGTGAGAAGACCAGAAAATTTCAGTTACCGGAGATTGTTAATAAGGAAACGAGTGTTTTAAGGGACTCAAACTCTATTTTAATGAATGATTTTATGACGCATGATTTGGGGGTGTCTTCTAAAAATTTGGATTCCATGAATAATGATAAGGATAAGGGGAATCTGGTAGATATGGTTTTGCCAAATTTTAAGGAAGCTAAAAGAAATGTTGCATCTTTGAGTGCGCAATCTAAGGAATATTCGATTTTCGAATCTGGCATTAAGGAGATATTGGGGGATTGAGTGGATTTTGATAGAGTAAAGAGAGGCCCACCAATGAAGCCTATATGAAAGCGTGTGTCTAGGGAACCAATGGTGGGAGTGGAAGGAAATGAAGAAATTGGGGGTGGGGGAAAAAGAAAAACTGCCTTTTTTTATAATGATAATCTAAAAGTTGTTCAAACAGAGGGGTATGTGACAAAGAAATTGAAATTGGGAAATGATGATGGTTCTATTTTTGTGGATGTGGAAGTTCAGGCTTCAGAGCTTCGGCGACTGCCAACTGGCATACCGACCGATAGCAATGAAACTTTTGTGTTGGAATGTTCGTGGATTGGGGAATCCAAGGGCTGTGAGAAGAGTTTGGCATCTAATTAAGCTGAACAATTCCTAATTAATATTTTTTATGGAGACAAAATTAAATATTAGTAATATGGCATTTGTTAGACAGAAGCTTGGTTTCATGAATGGTTTGGAGGTTTTGGCAGATGGTTCGAAAGGCGGTTTATGCTTGGCGTGGAATGGTAATTATGTGGTTTCTTTACGAAGTTATGCTGGGAATTTTATTGATGTGGATATTTTGGATGAGGATAATAATTTTAATTGGCTCTTCACGGGGTTCTACGGTTCCCCTTATAATTGTGATAGAGAGCACTCTTGGAGGACCTTTAAATCTTTGAAGACTTTGCCAAAAGTTTCTTGGATGGTTTGTGGGGACTTCAACGAGGTTCTGTACTCCTTCGAGAAAATTGGTGGAGTACCGAGGGAAGAAAAAAGAATAGAAGTTTTCCATGATATGTTGGAGGAGTGTAATTTAGTGGATTTGGGATACTCCGGGAATTGGTATACGTAGGAAAGCGGGAATTTTGCTGAAACAAATATCCAAGAGTATCTTGATCGAGGGGTTGCAAACGAAGAGTTTATCAAACAATTTCCTAATTGTTTGGTAAGGCACCTTTCTTGTTCACACTCAGATCATTGTCCAATTCTTATTCATGTTGATAATGCTAACTATCAGAGATCAAATCGCTTCAAGTTTGAGGCATGGTGGACTTTAGAACAATATTTTAATGATGAGGTACGAAGCTTATGGGAGAGTGGTAGTGCGGATATGGTTGATAAACTTGGGCGTGTTCAGGTTGGATTATAAATGGGCACAGTCTTTAAAGAATTGAAATGATGGGGTTGAAAAAGAGTTACGGGACAAACTAGAGAGTTTAATGGCTAAAGATCGCGATGATTTTGTTCTTGAAGATTTGATTGACACAAAGGTCAGTTTGAATTTAGAAATTGACAAAAATGAGTTTTTTTGGGAACAGATGACCCATGCAAACTGGTTACGATCAGGCGATAGATATATTGCATTCTACCATAATTTTGCTTCTCAAAGGAAAAGGGCCAATCGCATTCGGGATTTATAAGGAGAGGATGGTAGTTGGGTGTCAGATGATAACGAGATTGAAGCTAAGATTCGAGTTTATTTCCATGATCTTTTTTCAACTAGAGGGTGTTGTGTAGCAGATCATTTGCTTAGTGGGGTTGGCAAAAATATCACGCTAGAGGACAATGAGCTGCTTATGAGGAGTTATACTGAGGAAGAAATTATCACTGCCCTTAAGAGTATGGGTCCTACCAAAGCATCCGATGATGATGGTTTCCCGGTGCTTTTCTATTAACATTGTTGGTCCATTGTGGGTCGGGATATTTTTTATTTCTGTTTAAGGATATTGAACGAAGGAATCGCGCTCGATTCGATTAACAACACCAATATCGTCCTTATTCCGAAAATTCCACATCCGGTAAATATTTCGAATTTTCGTCCAATAAGTCTTTGTAACGTTTTGTACAAATTAGTTGCAAAAACTATTACGAATAGATTCCAATGGGTATTAAATAAATGTATTAATATTTTGCAAAGTGCTTTTGTGCCTAACCGTTTGATCACAAACAATATCCTTGTGGCTTACGAGGTCATTCACTCTTTTAAATAAAGAAGGGTGGGAAAAATGGTTCTATGGCTATAAAGGTCGACATGAGTAAGGCGTACGATCGGGTCGAGTGGGCTTTTTTGTGTAAGATGATGGATCGGATGGGGTTCACAAGGTCTTGGATTGATTTGATTATGCGTTGCTTTTCGTCAGTTTCATACTTAATTATTGTTAACAGAAAGGTGGGCAAAGTTTTTACTTCGAGTAGGGGACTTCAGCAAGGGGACCCATTGAGTCCCTTCCTATTTTTAATTTGTAGTGAGGGTCTCTCTGTTCTGATGGAAAAGGCGTAAACACATGGTGGCTCAAGAGGAATTTGGGTCAGTAGAGGGGGTCCTAAAATAACACATTTACTGTTTGCTGATGATTACCTACTTTTTGGAGATGCAAATGCGAGAGGGGTGAATTTTTTTAAGTCTATTCTTAAAGAGTACGAGGAAAGCTCTGGCCAATGCATCAACTTTGAAAAGTCGATTGTCCTTTTCAGTTCGAATGTAGAGGAAAGGGAGCGTTTGATTCTTTCTCAAGCTGTAGGGTTCAGCTTTCAAATGACCCTGAGCGATACTTGAGACTTCCCAACATGGTGGGACGAATTAAGAAGGTAGCATTCCAATCGTTAAAAAACAAAATTCAAAGCAAGATAGATGGTTGGTGTAATCGTTTTCTATCACAAGCAGGGAGGGATGTGTTTGTTAAGTTAGTTCTTCAAGCCATCCCAATGTACATAATGAGGTGTTTTCTACTACCTCGATCGTTTTGCAATGAGTTGGAAGGTATCATTTCGAGGTTTTGGTGGCAGAAAAGTCATGAACGGAAAGGGTTTCACTGGTACGCATGGAGTAAACCTTGTGAATTGAAGGATAATGAAGGGCTCGGGTTTTGAAATTTCGCTTATTTTAATACGGCTCTTTTCGCAAAGCAAGGTTGGCGTCTTATAGAGTATCCAGATTCTTTACTAGCAAAAATTTTAAAGGCAAAATACTATCCACATTTAGATTTTCTACATGCTTGATTAGGTAATTTACCTTCTTTTACCTGGCAGAGTATTTTTACTGCTAGAGGACTTCTTGAAAAAGGGTTGTGTTGGCGTGTCGGTGATGGGGCTAGTATAAATACAATGACGGATGCATGGATCCCTGGTTCAATTGATCATAGAGTTAGTGAGATTGGGCAAGTTACATCATCTTGTATGGTATCGGATTTAATTGATGATCAATTAAGGCAATAGAGAAAAGACAAGGTTCAAGTCACCTTTTCTACTACTGATGGAGAATGAATTTTGCGCATTCTTAGGCACCAGTTGTACATGATGATTTCCTTGTATGGAAGGGCGAAGCTTCAGGCGAGTTTATTGTTCGAAGAGCATACTGTATGTATTATGTCACACTCTAATAATGCTACTGAGCCTTTGGAGTTACAAATTGAGAAAAAAAGATTTTACAGGAAAATGTGCAGCCTAAATACACAGGCTAAACATAAAATTTTTTCTTTGGAAATTCTCTTGGGATTTCATTCCTTCTCGAGCCAAACTACAATGGAAGAATATTTGTGCCAATGCAACTTGCCCGAGGTGTGATTTAACAACTGAGACGTCTTTTCATCTTTTTCGAGAATGCTCTGTGTCCATAAAGGTGTGGAAGTGTTTAAATCTTGAATAGATTCTCTCAGAACAGGAGAAGGACAATTGGGAATGTTTTACTTGGCTTTTTGGAGCTGCTTCGACCCAACAATGTGAGGTAGTTTGTTCTGCTATCTAGGCGAATTGGACCAATCGGAATCGAGTTGTTCATGAAAATAAATGACGAAATGGGTTTGAAATTTCCTAAAAAGCTATGAGTTTTGTACAAGAAATGAAAGGACTTCATAGTCGTAATGTTACCCTTATCGAAGGGCATCGAAATTGGATACCCCCAGAGGGTGATGTGGTACGTATTAATTTTGATGCTTCTTTCAAATCTAGTCGATTTCAAGCCGCTGTAGGTGTGGTTGTCCATGATTGTCACGCTGTTGTCCTTGCATCTATGTTTGTGATTGAGGAGAATGTGGCTACACCATTCGCAGCCGAAGCTCTGGCTTGTTTGCATGCTGTCCGTTAGGCCAATTGTTGGGTTTCCCAAGGGTGGAGGTGGAGGGGGACTCTTTGTTTGTCATTAAGAAGTGTCAAATGGAGAGGGTTGATAAATCAGAAAATGGAGGATATATTCGTGAAATCCAAAGCCATAAAAAGAGGTTTAACTTCATTCGATTCCAGTTTATTCCCAGAATTACCAACCAAACTGCCCATTTAATTGCAACTGAAAGTTTAAAGAAGAGTGAATCGTCTTACCTGGTGGGCACTGTCCCTTCTTTTGCTTCGAAGTCGTTGGGTCTGAACATCCAACGTCGACGTGAACCTGACTAATTTCTAAAAAGGCTTTGTTCGATGATGGGAGAAGCATATTGTTTCTGGATCTTATCGCTTCTCTGGTGGCTGTTTGTCCATATAGCATACAGGGTTATCTTTTGGGAATTTATGGAGCAGCAGTTTAATGTTTGACTAGATATTTGTTTTTTTTTCTACATTTCTTTTGCTATGTCTTTTCTTTTTTGTTTGGGTATTTATCCTTTTTATGTGTGGGCTTTGTAATTTATAAATCTATTTTCTATTGAATAAAATCTAGTCTTATATTCTCAAAAAAAAATTCCATTAATCAATCTCCGTAAGAGAAAGGAACATGGAAAAGAAAAACGAAACAACCATTAAAGTAAAACATAGGAAAAAACAAGAAAGTTGGAATTTTTATGCGAGAAAATTTAAAGAACATGAAACTAAAGGCATTCAACAAGAAAATACAACATATTAAACATAAAAAGAACCAACCTCAAGCAGTGTTGAGCCTTGAGGTCTTTTTTGAAGGGTGGATGTTGCGATACCATTAAATGGAGTCTTTTCTCTTCTTTGCTATTGGAGGTGTCGCAATTCCAAGGTATGGATATCGTGATACCCTTTCCTTTGGTGCTGTTCTCGCTCGTTTTTTTTACCTCCAACAAGTCCTTACACCACTCAATCACACGTTAGGCCTCCCAATGGCACCATTGGCCAAATTGGGTCACAAAATGGGCAAAAACGAGACATTTTCAATTACTAACTAAAAATCTAAAAATAACAAAAACTATATAAAATATGCTACTTTGCTTGAGAAAAAGCTCCTTAAGTATGCTGGAAGAACCTAATTTGCCACATCAATTTGCAACAGATCAACTCCTTCACACTTAACTCTTTTCCTGTCCTCAAGTAAATACACCAAACTTGCATTAGAAAAGACGACTCTTGGACTAAATTAGACAATTAAGTTACATAGTGGTAAAACATCAAACTCGTACGAGAATTACCTCACATGCAACTTAAGAATGATAGCTACCTAACTTATTTATACCTAATGCAAACATAATTAGTTCAATAAGTTATAGTGTCAATAGATGCAGAGGAAATGTAAATGAACATTTGTACAACTGTTATCCATCAAAGTAAATTATATGGATCGCTCATGGATATTTAAAAAGAATTGATCATGTTCGTTCGAACAAATGCAAGCTATTTATGAACATTTGTACAACTGGTTCAAGCACTAGAAACAATTAAATACATGGCATTGTTCCCTACTCCTCTCAAATTTATTTACAAGCTCACCTCCTTATTTCTCCTTCTCTCACTTGCATTATTTCTCTGAAGCTTTAAAAGGTAATACGTGAAATTAGCATGTGCAAAATTTATAATTGTGAACTGAAAGATTCTCATATTTTTTTTGCTTAATTTTGATTTAGCTATCGTTTTCTTTATTTTTAACTCTTTCGTTCACTTTTTTTAACTCACTAATTCATGTAGTCCCTTCATTTTCTTTTTGCACTCACAAAGCCACCATAATGTTTCTACCTATCCCTTAATGTTTATGGCCCAACGTACATTACATAATGCATTTAAAGAACGGGATAGAGAAGGATCAAGTATTAGACTCATTTAGGCTTGAGGCTTTGAAACTAAGGTTTACAAGAAAAGAGTACTCAAGGCTCAAAGATATAGGAACTTGGTACATAGCAATAGGTAAGCTTTTTGGCTTTAGGCTATATCAAACAATGGCTAAGGTCTTTCCCGAATTAATCACCTAACACCAATTCTTTTAAGCATACATCTATTTCGTTGAGAATGTGCTTTAAACTTGCTTAATAATAGGTTTGTAGACCAAGTCTTTAAGGAATTTATTTTTTTTCATATGATTTTAGGAGTAAGTTAAGTGTTTATGGCATTATTTTAGGAGTAAGTTTAATAGGTTTTTGTTATTTTTTTCTATATAATCTGAACAATACAAAATATTATAGTATGCTTCCCATATATCTTTTTTCACATTTTCTGTATTTCATATTTTTTGCTAAAATACCAATAATTGGTATCTGAGCTTTTATCTTAAGGGATCTGTGAATTGAGAGAAACACATAAGCTTTAGACATGGAAGCTGACACAACATTTTCTCATATTGTTCCACCAATTTTTTATGGTGATAACTATCAAGCTTGGGCTGTTAGAATGACAATCTATCTTCATGCAATGGGTCTTAGGGAAGTAGTAGAAGAAGACTATGATGTTTCATCTTTGCCAGGAAATCCAACGATGAATCAATTGAAAACTCGTAAAGAGAAAAAGACAAGGAAGTCCAAAGCTAAAGCATGTCTTTTATCTGCTGTTTCAAGCAAAATATTTACAAGAATCATGAATTTGGGGTCAACAAAGGAAATTTGGGACTACATCAAGAAAGAATACACAACAATGAAAGAACAAAAAATATTCAAGTGTTCAATCTGATCAGAGAGTTCGAAATGATGAAAATGAAGGAGACAAAAATCATTAAAGATTATTCTGACAAGTTGGGGTAAACAAGGTAAGATAGTTGGGTAAGGATTTTTTTTATGATCGAATAGTGTAAAAAATTCTAATTACTTTGCTTGAAAAATACGAGTATAAAATTTTTACATTAGAAAAATCTAAGAATTTGTGAAGTTATATCCTTGGCAAAATTAGTCAATGCATTGCATACTCTAGAAAAAAGGAGAAATATGAGACAAGAAGCATCAATAGAGGGTGCTTTTCAAGCAAAGATTGAAATTTTGGGAGGCAAAAACAAGAAAATTAAAGATAAGAGCAGCAATAATAACAACAACGAGACATATCCACCATGTCCATACTGTAAGAAGAGAAATCACTTGCCAAAAAGTGTTGGTGGAGGCCTAATATCAAATGCAGAAAATTTGGTAGTATTGGGCACATAGAGCAGGTCTGTAAGTCTCAATAACGTGAAGAGACAAAAAATCTATTAAGCAACAAGAAGATGAGTTGCTTTTTGTGGTGACATGTTTCTCCAGTGATTCCTGGTTGATCGATAGTGGCTATACAAATCACATGACCAATGACCCAATGCTTTTTAAAGAACTTGATAAAACTATTATTTTCAAAATAAAAGTTAGAAATGGTGAGTTTATTCCAGTTAAGGGAAAAGGAACAATGGCTATTAAAAGTTTAACAGGTATGAAACACATAACTGATGTTTTATATCAAGCTAGTTCGGGGTCCACCTCCCTTTGAAGCTCTAAATATAGTGTAATATTTCAGGGTAACTCATTACACATAAGATAAACATAAAAACAAAAACACAACAACCAAACATAATACGAATTATAAAAATAACAATAAAAACAAATCCAAAAGTGTTTAATAGTCTACATGTTGCAAAAAAATAAATAAAATGCTAAGACATGTAACTAGTCAAAGTCATCCTCGAGACCCTCGCTTGGTCCCACAATTCTTTTGCCCTTGCCACTCACGACGAACCTTGAAGATGGCTTCCACGGTCGGTTACTTGGCTAGCAGATGGTGTGTCCCCTTTTATATTGTTGTGCAGACGCAAAAGCACGCTTGAAGTTTTTGCGATAGGACGCGAAGTGGTCATCCTCTATGACCTCGTCATCTATTTCCTCATCGGCTTCCTCTTGTTTCTCTTCCGTGCCTTCATTACCTTTAGAAGAATTGCTTGATTGTTCGGGCCATTCTAAACCTTGTGCCCATTGGCTCCTCACGAAAGTGTCCATGATTGGTTTCATGGACTCTAGGAGTCTTATGTTGTAGCACACAAATCTTCCCAGCCTACGTTCCTATCATGTAGGCTCATCATTGCGTTTCTTTTTGGCATTTTTCTTTGTCACTGCTTGAGGCACTTCCATTTCTTGTTTACGTTATTGGTTCCATTTTTGTATTTGTTTCCTATGCAATTCTTGGAATTGGTAGAGCAGGGTATCTTCAATGATGCTCGTAGTCGAACGATGAAATTGTTCAATAGTCCTAATAACCACTCCAGCTCTACGGCATAAGTTAGTAATCAGATGAGGAAAATAGATTCCAACCTTAATGCCCAATACACACTTTCTGGTTTCCTTGTTGACCCACTTCCCAAAGCTAACTCTTTTTCGTTGTAAAATACAATATAACAAAGCAGCTCGAAACACATTAACAATATTAGTGTTAAGCAGTAGTGAGATGTGAGTACAAATAAATTGCATCAACATCTTAACAACAGGAAACATTATAGCTTCTTTAAAAGATAGGGGTAATTATTATACCCCTCTCATTTCCATTCCCCCTCCCCTTAGTTAAAAATGCTAATACAACGTCCATATCGATGTTTTCAAATTTATCAAGATTAATGGCGAATAAATCGTCATTTTCATGGTAGGGGACGCCATTGTATTCACTAATAGCTTTTGGGGACATATTTACCTTCTTATGTCGAACATACACCTTATTCTTTTTATAAAATTTTAAATTGAAGTAAAAATCCAAAACTACTTGAATTATTGCAGGTGTAATTGGCACCATAGCAAGATTCATCCATTGATCAAAACAAACCAAATCCCAAACTTCCTCGCAATCTGAGGCAGAAGGGTCGAAGCCTTTTTCAAGGATAAAAGTCCTTCCTTGAATGTTTGAGAAAAAGGCCTCTTGAGAATCATAACGTCTTTCTTATCCTCGTTCACTTTCGGATTCTCTTGCGTGGCGCACGAACACTTAGAAAGTTACACAATTCCGTGAATGTCGTAAATCTATTAGCATAATAACTTATTGTCTTAACTACCTAACACTTATACTCTTGTGATGGAAACACCTCTTTAGACTTAGACTCAGGCTCAACGCATTTGAAAATCTCGATCTCTCCCTCGATGTCCATAGTTAATTCACTCTTTCTTACGTCTGTGGTGGCTCTAGACATGGCCAAGCAAGGTCTTCTTAAGAGTATAGGAATTTCGAGATCCTTCTTGAAATCAAGCATGAAAAATTCAACGGGAAAAATGAATTGCCTAACTCTTACTAACACATCATCAAGGATTCTCTTAGGACATACCAAAAATCGGTCGGCTAATTGCAAGGTGACTATCATTTCCTTAAGCTCTCCCAAACCTAACCTCTTATGGATGGACAATGACATGAGGTTAATACTTTCCTATATGTCACATAGGGCACTCTCGAAACTAACTCCACCTATCTCTATTAGGATGGTAAAGCTATCGGATCCTTTAGCTTGGGAAGAACTCTCCTAGACACTACTGTGTTACATTCCTAATTAACAGCAATTTGCTCTCCTCTCCCTATTCTCTTCCTACAATACATAACATCCCTAATGAACTTTACATATTTGGGCATTTTCTCAAGGAGTTCTAACAAGGGGAGGTTTACATTCAAGGCTTTAAACATATTGAGGAAATTCCTCACTCTCTTTCTTCTTCTTCTCTTCTAGACGTGAAGGAAATGGTATAGGCTTTGGGCTTGAGTGTGGTGTTTGAATGGTTCTATCCTCTGGCTCATCTTGTGTGGGTTCTCTCTCAGATCCTTCCTTCTCTCCCACCCCATCTCCAACACTAGGAGTGCGGGTGCTCTCGTCCTTCTCACTAACTTCCTTCTCCCCACAATTTGGTCAGATATGTTCCTTAACCATAACCTTAAATCTAAGGGTGATTGCCTTGGCATGTTCCTTTCCTTCCCTCTTTGGATTAGCTTCGATATTACTGGGTATGCTAGAGGCTAAGTTGTTTTGCAACAATTGCATGAATTGGTCTAACTGACCCCACATTTGGCACACACCGGTTTGCACTTGGAAACACAAAAATATATAGACTTTTCAACCCCTTTTTAGCTCTAATTCATTTAGTTTCTTAGTAATTTTTGTCAAAATTCATATTTTAATTATAAAATAATTAATTTGCACTCAAATTATGAAAATATTAAATTTTAATTATTTTTATAATAAATTTACACAAATTTGATTTATTTTTTTTACAGTTTTGCACAAATGGTGAAAAATCAACTCGTCAGTCACCTTGGGAAGATTGGACCATTGAGGCATTTTTTGTATCAAGTGACCCAAGAGTAAGGATAATTATTTTCCATCCATGTACGGTCCAATAATAATTATTAAACACATTTTATAATTAATTTTGGTCCAACAAAAATTGGGTTAAAATTAATTACAAGCCTGATGAAGAAAAAGGAGCACAATTGTTCTAAGTGAAGAAGACTAATCCACCAAGGAATTGGTAGCCCGAATCGTCCCATATAGCTGACCAAATTGACTTATTTTACCTAATTTTATAATTGCAAATCAATCCTCAAACTTGTCCTTAATATCGTTCAAACCCGTCCCCTTTTCAAGCTTGTTATTTTTATCCACGAGCTAGAAGTAGCAAATTCAATTCAAACCATCCCTCCTACCATGCGTGGCCGACCAAGAGAAGGGGGATTGACTGCTATTTTTAGTAGCCATCTCCACCTATAAAAAGCCCCCTTCACTCCCTCATTTCTCATTTCTCATCCCTTATTTCACACATCTATCTCTCACACATTTCCTCTCTTTTTCCCTTTCTGTTGCCTTTCAATTCCTTTCTTTCTTTGTCGATTTCCCTTCTTGAATCATCAAAACAAGCAGAGAATAGAGGAGCGCACTAGTCTAGCTTTAGAAAACCATCGAGATTTATTTTTCTAGTTCCCTTCTCTTAATCTTTGTTTTTAGTTTTGTTTTGATCATGAACTTGAATATTTGTGTTTTTGTTCTTCAATTAATTAAAATGACTTAAATTCTTTTTGTGTTAGATTAAGTGCATTCTGTTCGTTTAGATTATCAAAAATGTGTTTGTCTTGTTATTAGGTCTCAGTAAATTCTTCAATTAAATAAAATCGTTTAATCTTCTAAGGTAGTTGAGGGTTAAATTAGCGATGATATTAAACTATACAAGCCTTGCATAACTTGCAAGATTATTGTGATTAAATTGTTTCAATATAGAGATACGTTGTTACCTGACGTAATCTTTTATTTTCTTATTAAAAATTGTTTAATCGTTTGAATTGACATAGAGATATGATTAAGAGATAAATGGGTTTTAGTAGATAAGTATGTGCATTAGTTAGCAATTTATCTAGTTACCGTCAAATTATTCATAACAACATGAGCACAACTTTAATAATTCTAAATTTAAGAATAAAAATTGATATCACACTTATGTCATAATGATTAAACACTCATCTTTTAGAAATCGTGCATTGAATTTTTTTACTTTTTATTTTCTTAGTTAATTTTTAGTTTTTATAAAATTTCTTCAAATCAACATTTTTTCCATCACCAAATTGTTTAATTTTTCATTTCATAAATATTTGTTTTCACAATCCATGTGGATACGATAACCCAACATTACTTGTCATGTTATTACGTGATACGATTGTGTACACTTACACATTTTCGTCATTCCAAGTTTTTGATGTCGTTGCCAAAGACTGTTTAAAAAATATTATTTGTGAATTTGTTAATTTTGCATTTGGTCTATTTTTATGTTCAATTTTATTTTAATTCTTTTTTCTATGATTGTTTCAGGTGTTTATGAGTATTGATCGAATTATCGACTTGTTCCCCATAAATCCTAAAATTTAAATGACTTTTCAACATAAAAGAAGACATGTAGCTCAAATAAGGACCAAAGAGATGAATTTCGAAAATCAAAATCTGAATCATGGAAATGGAACAAATCATGCTCAAAATCCTATCCTTACTGCTGATGATAGGGATAGAGCCTTAAGATAGTATGTCATGTCATTGTTTCATTAGCTTAATCCTGATATTAGGAGACCCAAAATCAAGACACAACAATTCGAGTTGAAGCCATTCATGTTCCAGATGCTTCAGACAGTAGGCCAATTCAGTGGAATGCCTACTGAAAATCCTCACCTTCACCTCAGATTGTTTATTGAGGTGAGTGATTCCTTCAAGTTAGCCAGAGTACCCGACGATGCGTTAAGATTAAAGTTGTTCTCATATTCACTAAGGGATAGAGCTTGAGCAAGGTTGAACTCATTGCCACCAGATTCCATTACAACATGGCAAGAGTTACCAGAACGCTTCTTTATGAAATATTTCCCACCTACCAAGAATGCTAAGTTGCGGAATGAAATCACTAACTTCCAACAGATGGATGACGAGTTCTTGTATGAGGCGTGGAAAGATTTAAAGAACTATTACGAAGATGCCCTCGTCACAGAGTTTTGCATTTATCCAATTAAAAACGTTCTATAATGGGCTCAATGCTCACACGAGGGTAGTAGTAGACGCTTTTGTCAATGGTGATCTCTTTTCTAAGTCTTATAATGAGGCTTACGAAATTATTGAGAGGATTGCTAGCAATAATTACCAGTGGCTAACCAATCGAGTAACTTCAAGAAGACGAGTCGTAGGAATACATGAAGTGGATCCCCTCATTTCACTTGCAACTCAAGTATCTTCGATATCCTCAATGCTTAAAAATTTTACTAATAGGTTTAACAACATTGCATCTCAGCCACCTAATCAATTTGAGAATATAGTATGTGTCTATTGTGAGGAAGGGCACTTGTTCAAAGATTGCACATAAAACCCAAAATCTATGTATTACATGGGTAACCAAAACAAAAAATGAGGTAGGTAGGAACCGCAATCCAATTTCTATAACCCATCTTGGCGAAACCACCCTAATTTTTCTTAGAGTAACCAATGGGCTGGACTTGGTAACACTTAATCACAACCCAGACCAATCTAACCATTTGGATTTACCCAACAAGTTCAGAAACCACCACAAGTTGAACCTTCCAATGGTTTGGAAAACATGTTGAAGGCATACATAGCGAAAAATGATGCCTTGATTCAAAGCCAAGTAGCCACATTGAAAAATTTGGAAAACCAAATGGGGCAGCTTACAACTAAATTGAGAAACTAACCACAAGGCGCTTTGCCTAGTGATATGAAGAACCTAAGAAATACTCGGAAGGAGAATTTTAAAGCATTGACTTTTAAGGAGCGGAAAGACGTTAGAGCCCAACACTGTCGAAGTTGAAGAGGAGCTAGTTGATGCTTAAGATGTAGTGGAAGTTCAACCAAGTGTTGAAACTCCAGTTTCACCATAACCAGACCCTGTAAACTCCAAAAATGTAACCTTGAAACTAGTCAATTATGATAAAGTAACAACTTCATTAGATGTAGAAGGGCCACAGAAGATGAATTGCCTAGTTCCAATAAATAATCCTCTACCACCCTACCCTCAAAGACTTCAGAAGCAGAAGCAAGAAGTCCAGTTCAAGAAGTTCCTAGACATACTCTAGAAACTTCATATCAATATTCCGTTGGTAGAAGCTCTTGAGAAGATGCCAAACTATGTCAAATTCATGAAGGATATCCTGTCCAAGATATGAAGACTTGTAGAATTTGAGATGGTAGCTTTGACAAAAGAATGTAGCGCATATCTTCAAGATAAACAGCCACCAAAATTAAAGGACCTTGGATGTTTTACCATACCTTACAACATTGGAGCAACATATTATGGTAAGGCACTATACGATTTGGGTGCGAGCATTAACTTAATGCTCATGTCCATATTTAAAAAGTGAGGATAGGTTAAGTTAGACCTGCTATGGTTATGCTTCAATTAGCAAATCGATCCTTAGTACATCCTGAAGGAAAAATCGAGGATGCACTAGTACATGTAGACAAATTTATTTTTCTTACTAACTTTGTTATCTTAAACTTTAAAGCAGATAAAGAGGTATAAATCATCCTAAGAAGGCCTTTCCTAGCAACTGGAATGACCTATATTGATGTGCAGAAGGGTGAGCTTACCATGCGTGTTTAGGATGACCAGGTAACATTTAATGTATTTAGATACATGCGATTTCCTGACACAACTGATGAGTATTCTATAGTGGCTGAGTTAGAGGAGTTAGCGGAGGAATGGGAACTCAATTTTGTTAAGGACCGATTGGAACAAATTTTAATGTCAGACCCTTCAAGTGATGAGGAGTGGGAGGAAAATTTAGCTTTTCTAAAAGCTAACCAAAAGGGATTTAATTCGCAATCCCTCATTGAATCTTTGTAATTAGAGAGCAGAGATTATGTCCAACCAAAAGTGTCGATCGAAGAGCCACCTAAATTGGAACTTAAGATACTTCCTTCACATTTAAAATATGTTTATTTAGGTGACGCCTCTACTTTGCCTATGATTATTTCAGCATGGTTAACGAAAGAGAAGGAATCGAAACTTATTCTAGTGCTGAAACAATTTAAAATGGCTATTGGATGGACCATAATCGACATTCGTGGTATTAGTCTATCCGTGTGCATGCACAAGATTATCCCAGAAGATGAAAGACATGGTAAAAAGGAAATCATTAAGTGGTTAGATGTGAGTATAATTTACCCCATCTCATATAGTTCATGGGTAAGTCCGATTTAGTGCGTGCCAAGGATAAGAGGTATTACAGTCGTGAAGAATGAAAATAATGAGTAAATACCGACCAAAACGGTTACGGGATAGAGAATTTGCATAGAGTACCGAAAATTTAATAAGGCGACTAGGAGAGATCAATTTCCTTTGTCGTTATTGGATCAAATGTTGGATAGACTCGTGGGGCGAGACTATTACAGTTTTCTAGATGGATACTCAAGGTACAACCAAATCATGGTAGCACTTAAGGATCAACACAAAATAACATTCACATGCTCGTATGGTACATTCGCTTTTAGATGTATGTCATTTAGTTTATGTAATGCACTTGCTACATTTCAAAGATGTATGATGGCTATTTTTATTGACATGGTTGAGAAGTATTTGGAAGTTTTTATGGAAGATTTTTCAGTGTTTGAAGACACTTACGATGATTGCCTAGCCAATTTGGCAAAGGTACTAAGGCAGTGCGAAAAAAACAAACCTTATTCTCACTTAGGAGAAGCGTCATTTCATGGTACAATAAGGTATTGTTTTGGGGCACTGAATAATGAGACAAGAGGTTGAGGCAGATAAAGAAAAGGTAGATGTTATTGAGAAACTCCCACCTTCGACATCTGTAAAAGGTGTTAGGAGCTTTTTGAGACATGTTGAATTCTATCGAAGATTCATCAAAGACTTTTCCAAAATTTCTAAACCCTTATGCAAATTATTGGAGAAGGATACAACATTTAACTTTGATGAAGAATGTTTGAAAGCTTTCAATGATCTGAAGAATCGATTTCTCTCAACACCAATTATTGTCACACCAAATTGGGATTTGACATTTAAGTTAATGTATGATGCAAGTGACTTTGCAGTGGAAGCTATAATGGGCCAGCGAAGGAACAAAGTTTTTCATCCCATCTATTACGCAAGTCGGACTATGACAGGAGCTTAATTGAATTATATGGTAACAGAAAAAGAGACTTGCCATTATTTTTGCTTTTGATAGGTTTCAATCTTACCTTGTAAGTACCAAAGTGACTGTCAATACGAATCATTCGACAATTAAATATTTACTTGTGAAGAAAGATTTGATGGGTACTTCTACTCCAAGAGTTCGATCTAGAAATTCAAGATCGAAAATGAGTAGAAAACCAAGTAGCAGATTACTTATCCAGATTGGAGGCACAAGAAGGAACCTCTCCTATTGTATCCATCCAAGAGATATTTTTGGACAACAACATACTTAAGGTAAATCACGTCTGTAACACTCCTGGTTTGCAAATTTTGCTAACTATTTAGCTTGTGGTTTGATGCTGCTTGATAAGACGTATCAACAAAGGAAAAAGTTTCTTCACAATATGAAGTACAATTTCTGGGAAGAGCAATACCTGTTCAAAAAGTGCGCAGATCAAATGTTTAAGAGATGCGTGGCAGCAAACGAGGTACATAAGATTTTATATCATTATCACACAACTCCAAATGGGGGACACTTCGGAGGTTCATGTATTGAAGCTAAAGTATTGCAAGCCAAATTCTTTTGGCTGACTCTATTCAAAGATGCGTATGCTTGTGTGAAGAGTTGTGATTGATGCCAAAGGAGTGGAAACATAACCAACAGAAATGAAATGCCACGAATGAACAATATCGAGGTAGAATTATTTGATGTTTAGAGTATTGACTTTCTTGGTCCTTTTCCTCTTTTTGGTCACAGGTACATTCTAGTAGTAGTAGATTATGTATCTAAGTGGATTAAAGCCAAGACATTCGAAAAATGATGCCAAGGTAGATGATGCGAGCACAAGTAGTGCGAATACAAATAATGCGAGCATGAACCTTGCGAGCTTGGAAGATGTGAGCACTGGTGTTGCGAGCACTCATATTGCGAACATTAGAACTCCGAACACTCATATCGCGAACACACACAATGCGAACACTAATGTTGCGAACACTCACGTTGCAAGCATAGAGGATGAGCGAGCCTCGCACGATCCAATCGAGATATCTAAAGGACCAATCACGCTAGCACAAGCCAAGAAATTCAATTAGGCTATCATGGGTTTAATTAAACGAATTTGGGAAGACACTTCATGCATTCCATGCATTTCATACAACCCGTCATGCATTCCATGCAATGTGTTGCACATTCAACTTTAATTTTAATCTAATTAAATTGCTGGAAAATAAAGTATTAACCATTTAGTTATTTTAATTCATGTCTTAATTATGTTTTGTGTTATTTTGATAAGTCTGTTTAATATGTCCTAACTAGCATGTTTAAGATGATGTAAGGATGTCCATGGCTGGCCAACACAATCTTTTAATGCACCTACCAACATTTAAAGTGCTGAAAACACCTCTCCAAAATGACATTTCATGATCAGCAAGGGAATTTAATGTTCTCTTCATGCATGGCTGATTGGGTTCATCAAAGGTCTCAAGGTGTTTAAATGCTCAAAGGTTGATCATGGGACCATGAAAAGTGGCTGTTCGGGTTACTCAAAATCATTAATGCACAGTCCACATTTATTCCAAGTGCTTCGGAAATTTCAGCAAAATTTAAGCACACTTCTTCCAAGCTAACCAAGCACTAAATTCGGCCAACTACTCCATTAAAGCAACCACCACATTAACTTAAAGTGCATGGGGAATATTTGAGGAATTTATGGTGTAATTTTGAGTAATTATTTCACGACTTTTCAGCTAGTTACTTGTAAGCCTAGAAGTATGAGGCTTGGAACATTTTGTAAGAAAACTTTTGATGAATTTTAATCTTATTGTGAGTTTGTAAACTCCTTGTTCTTATTTGACTCAAATGGACTTATCAAGTAACTCTTGTGGCGTCAATCTGATTCTTTCGAACTTATCACTTCATTGAAGGGTCACGATTTTTTTACTTGCAATTCGTTCTAAGAACTAATATAGGAATTGGGTCAATATTCTTTTATAATATTGGTTCATTCTAGAGTCCTTAAACCGAGTTCAAGCCTATCCTTCTATATCCTTTGCACATCCAGTCATCCATTCTTTCTAAAGCCTACCATTCTCATTTCCATCCTTCACAAAATCCATTATGATCGATACTTCTTAATTTCGATCGGGAACACTCGCGACTCGTAATCTTCCCTCGAGGACGAGCTCGCATCATTTGGTATCAGAGCTAGTTAAAGTAAGTATTTGACGTCTTATCTCTCTTGGGATTAACATTTGAAAAAAATTTGAAAAAATATATATATATACAGCAAATTTTCATCCCAAGTTCAAAATATACAATGGAGATTCGAAGTTTATAAACAAAAAAAGAAGAAGAAGGAGAGCTAGTTGAAAGTGTGTAATTCCCCGATTACAAGTCTTCTTAACCATAACAATTTCAACCACACTTCTATATTCATTTGAAGCCATCCCTATCACCTAATCATCATTCCTACCTTACATTACATTTGAAGTCGATACTACGAGGTTTATAGGTAAGTCTAAAGAAGTCACCTAAGAACTTTGAGCAAGCAAAGAGTGGTAAAAGGAAAGTGTGCGAAAGAGCGTTGGAGAAGATTAAAAGCCAACACCGAGTGCAAACACGAGTGGAGTGATTTCATTTCGAGTGGCTCATGAGGTTTTGTATTTGGTAAGATACTCATTTACTTTCAATCAAAATCTTTTGTTACTAATATTTCCTATTTTAAAGAAAACACCATGTCTCAAAGTCTCGAAAGAAATAATGCTAGTGGTGGTGGTGTGCCCGATTTAGCATACCAAGCTCTTATACGAGAGTTGGAAAGATTGTTACAACATCGATTGGAGCTGATGCAAGATCAATTGGACCAATTAAAGGTAAGATCTCAAAGGGGACATTCACCTCTAGATCAAAGGAGAGAGAGAGGTCTTCCAAGACCAACTCAAGAGGGTTACTATGAACCAAGTGAAATGGAGAGTAATCAATCCTCCAACTGAAGTTTGAGAAGTCGAGGTCAACGAAATTGAGGTCCAAGGATAGATGATAATCTTAGTAATATCAAGATGATAATTCCTCCATTCCAAGGGAAAATCGACCCCGAAGCTTATTTGGAGTGGGAAAAGAAAATAGAACTCGTCTTTGAATGCCACAACTACTCAAAAAATAAAAAGGTAAAACTAGCTGTCATCGAATTCTTTGATTATGCTAGTATTTGGTGGGATCAGCTAACTTTGAGTAGAAGACGAAATGGAGAATGACCCGTGTCTACATGGGCTGAAATGAAAGCTATCATGAGAAAGAGGTTTATACCGCTCACTATCATCGAGATTTACATCAAAGGCTACAAAATCTTAAGCAAGGAAACCATAGTGTGGAAGATTACTACAAGGTGATGGAGATAGCAATGATACATGCTAATGTTGAGGAAGATCGAGAGGCTACCATGGCAAGATTCTTAGTTGGCCTTAACCGAGACATCGCGAATGTAGTTGAGCTACAACATTATGTCAAAGTTGTTGATATGGTTCATGTGACACTAAAAGTGGAGAAGCAATTGAAGAGAAAAGGTACCACTCGACCCCTTTCTAATTCTGTTTCTACATCAAAGTGAGGGCAAGGAACCTATAAAAAGGATACCACTTTTCGATCCAAAGATAATATTAGGACGTCCAAGCCCAACAAGCCGAGTGTAGATCCAAGCAAGGGAAAGAATGAGGCTATGCCAAATCGATCTCGAGACATCAAATGTTTCAAATGCCTTGGGAGGGGTCATATGGCAAACCAATATCTAAACCGAAATTCCATGTTTATAACGGACAATGGTGAGATAGAATTTGAACCTGAGAAAAAAAAATAAGCTCGAATCACCTACTGATGAGAAGAATGACTTAGAGTATGCTGTAGAAGGGGAAATCCTTGTCATTAAATGAAGCTTGAGCATCCAAACCGTGGAGAGTGAGCAGCAACGTGAAAACATTTTCATACACGCTGTCATGTCCAAGGAAAGATATATAGTGTTATTATTGATGGTGGTAGTTGCACTAACGTTGCTAGTTGCTTGTTGATAGAAAAACTTGGCCTAGCAACCACTAAGCATCCACACCCTTACAAGCTTCAATGGCACAATGACGGTGGAGAGCTCAAAGTTACTAAGCAAGTTGTTGTCACTTTTTTGATTGGCAAGTATTGTGATGAAGTTCTTTGCAATGTAGTGCCAATGCACGTTAGTCACTTGCTGTTGGGGAGACCACGGCAATTTGATCGCTGAGTAGTGCATAATGGTTATACCAACTGATATACTTTCAAACACCAAGGAAAAAACGTTACTTTGGCAACACTTACTCCTAAACAAGTGTATGAAGATTAGCTCAAGTTACAAAATTCGTTTGAAATATTAAAAGAAAAAGAAAAAGATGAGTGTGAGAAAACCAGAAAATGCAAAAGAAAAGAGAAAAGAGCAAAACGAAAGCAAAAGAAAATAGAGAGCATGAGGTAAAAACACGAGAAAAGAATGAGAGAAAAGAAGAAACTGAGATGGAAAAATTATGTTGTTGCAAAAGAAAGAGAAATTAGAAAGTTCATGCTTTCAAAGCAACCTTTGCTTGTGTTTATGTACAAGGAAAGATTGTTTAGTACTAACGATTTAGATAACTCTCTTCATTCTTCTATTGTGTCTTTACTGTAAGAATTCGAGGATGTGTTTCCGGAAGATGTCCTAAGTGGATTGCCGCTCATTAGAGGCATTGAGCATCAAATAGATTTTATTCCTGGAGCCACTATTCTGAATCGACCAGCTTATCGAACCAACCTAAAGGAAACTAAAGAGCTACAAAGGCAAGTTACGGAGCTAATGGAAAAAGGGTATGTTCGAGAGAGCCTAAGTCCATGTTTTGTGTCTGTGCTATTAGTACCTAAGAAAGATAGCTCTTGACACATGTGCATTGACTGTCACGCGGTCAATAAGATCACCATCAAGTATCGATACTCAATCCCGTGCCTAGATGATATATTGGACGAGCTAAGTTGGGCTCGCAATTTCTCCAAAGTTGATCTCAAGAGTGGTTATCATCAAATACGGATGAGAGAAGGAGATGAATGGAAGACTGCTTTCAAAACCAAACACGGTTTGTATGAGTGGTTGGTTATGCCTTTTGGCCTAACTAACGCACCCAGTACCTTTATGCGGTTAATGAAGCATGTTCTTCAATCCTTTATTGATAAATTTTGTGTAGTATATTTTGATGATATATAAGTAAGTCTTTGGAATAACATATACATCATTTGAAATATGTTTTGGAGGTACTAAGGAAGGAGACTTTATTTGCAAATCTTAAGAAGTGTTCCTTTTATACTAACAAGCTTGTTTTTTAGGATTTGTGGTTAGTTCTGAAGGTCTCGAAGTCGACCAAGAAAAGGTAACTACAATCTGAAAGTTGCCACGACCTACTTGCATAAGCTAAGTAAGAAGTTTTCATGGTTTTGCTAGTTTCTATCAAAGGTTTGTTCCTAATTTTAGCACATTAGCTGCTCCTTTGATTGGAATTATTAAGAAAAAATCCAAATTTCATTGGGTGAGGAGTAAGAGAAATCCTTTAATTTGGTTAAAGATTGTTTGACCAATGCACAGTTGTTATCCTTACCTGATTTTACAAAAACTTTCGAGATTGAATGTGATGCATCAGGAATAGGGATTAGAGTCATGCTAACATAAGATGGGTGACCCATAGCCTAATTTAGTGAGAAATTAAATGGTGTTGTTCTCAATTACCCAACTTACGACAAGGAAATGTATGCACTAATACGAGCATTGGAGACATGGCAACACTATCTATGGCCTAAGGAATTCGTCATTCAACACTGACCATGAGGAATTGAAACATCACAAGGGGCAAAACAAGTTGAATAAGAGACATGCCAAATGGGTTGAATTCCTAGAATCAATTCCCTATGTGATCAAGTACAAGAAAGGTAAAGAGAATGTTATTGCGGACACATTATCACGAAGGAACGCATTACTCAATAGCTTAGATTCTAAGTTACTTGGTTTTGCATATCTTAAAGAGATTTATGAAAATGATTTTGATTTTTGTGAAGTTTATAAAGCTTGTGAAAAGAGGCCCTTTGAAAAATACTATAGTCATTATGGCTACGTTTTCAAGGAAGGTAAATTATGTATTCCTCAAGGTTCCATTCGAGACGTGCTCTAAAAGAGGTGCATGGTTGAGTGGAAAAAACGTTATCTATGCTCCATGAACATTTCTTTTGGCCTAAGATAAGATGAGATCTTGAGAGGGTTTACAATCGATGCATTACTTGCAAGAAGGCAAAATCACGCATTAAACCCTATGGTCTGTACATGCCACTACTCATTCCCGAAGCACCTTGGGTAGACATTTCTATGGACTTTGTATTAGGCCTTCCTAGAACTAAAAATGGAAAAGGCTCTATTTTTGTGGTAGTTGATAGATTTTCTAAAATGGCTCATTTTATATAATGCCACAAAACTGATGATGCTTTGAATGTAGCTAACTTGTTTTTCAGGGAAGTTGTTTGGTTGCATGGAGTACTAAGAACAATTTTATCTGATCGTGATGCTAAATTTCTTAGCTATTTTTGGAGGACTTTATGGAGCAAACTTCGTACTAAGTTGCTATTTTCTACAACATACCACCCACAAACGGATGGCCAAACTGAAGTTGTGAATCAAGTGCTCTCTACCTTGTTAAGGAGCAATCATTCGAAAGAATTTGAAAACATGGGAAGAATGCTTGCTGTACATCGAGTTTGCTTACAACCATTCTGTACATTTGACCACAAAGCATTCACCATTTGAAGTTGTTTAAGGTTTAAATCCTTTAACTCCTTTAGATTTAATTTCCTTACCTTCTAATCAATTTGTACATGTAGATGGCAAGAAGAAGGTTGATTTCGTGAAAAATCTACACCAAAAAGTGAGGGAAAACATTGAGGAGAGGACCAAGCAATATGCAAGTAAAGTCAACAAGGGGCGTAAACGAGTAGTCTTTGAACCCGAAGATTAGGTATGGCTTCACATGCAAAAAGAAAGATTTCTAGCTCAAAGAAGATCCAAGTTGCTACCACGAGGCGATGGTCTTTTTTCAAATGCTAGAAAGAATTAATGAAAATTCGTACAAGTTGGACCTTCCAAGTGAGTATTCTGTTAATGCAAGCTTTAATGTTGTTGAATTATCCCCTTATGATGTAGGCGACGATTTGAGGACAAATCGCTTTGAAGAGGGAGGGGATGATGCGAGCACGAGTTGTGCGAACACTAATAATGCGAGCATGAAACTTATGAGTTTGGAAGATGCAAGCACTAGTGTTGCGAGCACTCATATTACGAACACTGGAGCTGCGAACACTGATGTTACGAACACTTGCGTTACGAGCATGGAGGATGGGCAAGCCTCACACAATCAAATCAAGCTACCTAGAGGACTAATCATACGATCACAAGCCAAGAAATTCAATCAGGCTGTCATGGGTTTAATTAAAAGAATTTGGATAGACACTTCATGCATTCCATGCATTTCATACAACCCGTCATGCATTCCATGCAATGTGTTGCACATTCAACTTTAATTTTAATCTAATTAAATTGCTGGAAAATAAAGTATTAACCATTTGGTTATTTTAATTCATGTTTAATTATGTTTTGTGTTATTTGGATAAGTCTTTTTAATATGTCCTAACCAGCATGTTTAAGATGATGTAGGGATGTCCATGGTTGGCCAATACAAGCTTTTAATGCACCTACTAACATTTAAAGTGCTGAAAACACCTCTCCAAAAGGGTATTTTGTGATCAGCAAGGGAATTTAATGTTCTCTTCATGCATGACTGATTGGGTTCATCAAAGGTCTCAAGGTGTTTAAATGCTCAAAGGCTGATCAAGGCAACATGAAAAGTGGCTGTTCAGGTTTCTCAAAATCAATAATGCACTGCCTACATTTATTCCAAGTGCTTGGGAAATTTCAGCAGAATTTAATCACACTTCTTCCTAGCTAACTGATAGCATTAGAAATGACACTTAAATTCTCCTTAAATTAGTGTATTATTTGCTCCTTTTGTATTATTTCTGGCATGCATTTTTAGTGTTTCATACTTAGGATGTGCATTTTCTAACTCAATGCTGTTTGATCTATTTTCTCGCATTTTATATCTTTTGTACTACTAATGTCACCGTATGTAGCATAAGTTTTGCAACTGAAATTGTCAGCGCAGAGATCCACCTTGAAAGATCAGTGTTCAAAAGTGTTCAAATATGAAGCCACAAATTTAACCTGGAATTGCAGCCACAGATGTCACTGTAAAGATACCTTCACCTCGTACAAGTGAATTCACGCTACAAACATACCTAGAAGCACCAGCACAGGAGAATGCTAAGTTGTCATTGCAAGTAAAGATCATAGATTGTGACCAGAGATGCAACGACAACCTGCAGATGCATGATGAACACACCAGATTTGCGTGAGTTCATAGTTGGAAATAACCAACTTGTACAGCTGCCAAAGAGGTTAGATTTGAGAAGGGAGGAGATCTGAAATTCCCAAAGCTTATAAATAGGAGGGAAAGGAAGAAGATGGATATCAAGTGGTGAAGAATTAAACTCTGTAAAATTTCTTAAATCTTTAAACAAGCTGCCATGGAAGCTTGAGTTTCAGAGAAAGGTGATCTGACGAGCAAAGGAGCAAGACTTTTGACGAGAAGTGCCTATCTACGACACAAGAGGAGCTGTCATGGAATAGTTCTAGTAAACTAGGAATAGAATGCTTCGACTATTTTCTTTGATACCTCTTAATTGTTGATGAATACTGTTGATTCTCAATTAAGTATAGAAGTATCATTTGAAGTTAGATCTAATTTGATTTCTACTCTATTCACCTTATCTGTTTATATTTGGATTTAACTATTTTGACCACGGAAGTGCAATTGCAGTCACATTCACTAGAAGGTGCGATGACAAGTTAGATTAACAAGAAAGACAACGGAAGTTGCTTGAGGCTAAGAAGGAATTTTGACCACTTGTTCTTAAGTGCAAAGCATTACCAGCACTGGAAGGTGTGGTAATTACTAGCATTTGGGTGTTTGTTAAACAGAGGAAGTGATAGCAATAAGATCTCATTGAAGCATAATTGCGGTGACAATTCATCTATTTGTTACCTTGCAGTCACATTGAGCATTGCGACATGTGAAGTTAGTGATCCTCTCCATTTTTTACACTTGATCACATCTTTTATATTTTTTAATTTACATTTACAAACATCTCAACAACAATTCATTTTTATCTTAATTTGCTCTGACAATTTATTTTATATTTGCATTGACAAATTAAATTTTTTGGCTGTGCAGATCTAACTCAGTTGCGTTTACATTCTTAGTAGCAATTCGTCTAATTTTAACTTTAGTTACTTCGACAATTAAACATCAAGAACTCTATCCTCGTGGGATCGATATCCGATAGATCAAATCTATCAACTATATTTGCATCGATAAGTGTCCACTTGAACTTAAATGCTATGACGTGTACATGCCGATCAAGTTTTGGTGCTGTTGTTGAGGATGGCGTTTGTTTGATGTTTATTTTTGTAGTTGCAATTATTCTTTCTTTCTTACTTAACTTTTTATTTTTACTAATCTGTTTAACTTTCTTTTGTTGATTTTCTCTCAATTCTTTAGGAGTTTCATGTCCACAAGGAGAAATCCTAAGGACATTGTTAGTTTTGATCCAGAACTTAAATGGACTTTTCGAAGGAGGAAGCAAGAGCAAAAGAAAATGGCTAGAAACAACAATGATCTATCACTATTGCTACTACAAAATGTTGCTCCTCCAATACAACCACAGAGAGTTAATAATACACCACCACCACTACCACAAGTAGAGCACATCCCAGACAGGACAATAAGAGATTTTATTGTTCTTGTGCTTGATGATTTACAACCAGGGGTTGTTAGACTGGCAATACAAGCTGGTAATTTCGAATTAAAACCGATAATGATTCAAATGCTTAATTCAAATGGACAATATGTAGGTTTACCTCATGAAGATGCTAGGGAGCATCTCAAATCGTTTCTGCTTATATGTTCTTCTTTTAGTCAACATAGTGTTCCTGATGACGCCTTTAAGATGCAGCTATTTCCTTATTCTTTACAAGGAAGGGCAAGAACATGGTTCCTTGGTTTCTCGGCTGGATCCATTACTTCTTGGAATGCGCTAACAACACAATTCATTTTGCGATTTAATCCACTGACAATGAATGCTAGATTGTGGAATGATATCATGGCATATCATCAATTGGATGATGAAAATTTACACATTACGTAGGAGTGTTACAAAACCTTGCTGAGACGTTGTCCCATGCATGGAATCCAACAGGAGACTCAAATCGAGATCTTCTACAATGGGTTGAATGCATAGACAAGAAACCTTGTCGATGCATCTGCTAATGGTCCATTGTTGGATTGCACCTACAATGAAGCCATGGGGATATTAGAGAGAATTGCACAAAATGATTTTCAATATCCAATTTCTCATGCTGTTCAGGTAAAAACTAATCCTAATGTTATGGAATTAGATGCTATATCAGCTTTGAGTGCACAAGTATCTTCATTGGCGAACATGATCAAAAACATGAAGGGGACAAGTGATGTTGCCCCTATTCAAGTAGCCCAACAGATGGATGTCTCGACATTTTCCTGTGAAATTTACGATGAGAACCACAGTTATGAGGATTATCCACAACATGCTGAGAAAGCATTCTACATTAACAACATCAGAGGAAATTTCTATGGTAACTCGTATAATAATTTTAATCGTACACAACAACCTTGGGGGAGCCAGAATGCGCCCACATTCAAATATGGAAATTCCTCAACTTAAGGGAATTTTAGATAAGGGAGTTACAACAACAACCAACAGCAGCAAAATTATAATCACAATCCGCAATTGCATGCTCAACCAGATAATATGCAATCACAGAACTAGATGCAGTCATACAACCAGATGCAGCCACAAGCTCGAATGCCACCACAATAGAATGCGATGCCAAATATGCAAGGACAGCATCAACAACAACAACAGCAATATTCTCAACCAATAGCAGATTTGTCGGCTATTCTTGAAGCGTTGATGCGAAAGCATATCACGAGAACGGAAGCAATTGTTCAAGGCAATTCTTCTTCTATTCGTGCGTTGGAAGCTCAACTAGGACACTTGACTTCTAACATGAGCACAAGGTCACCTAGTACTTTGCCTAGCGACATTGAAAATCTGGTTCAGAAGGGGAAGAAGCATTATAAGGCTATCACATTGAGAAGTGGAAAGAAAACTACTGAGCTAAGCAACAGTTCCAGCCAAGTATATGTCGACGCATCCGAACCAAAGCAACAAAAAGAAGTTGCCTATGAAGAAGACCCAGCAGAAATAAATAAAGAGGAGCCACCTGTAGTCACTTCTATGCCCACAATTCGACCAACAAAGATGTCAACACTACTGCCCATGTTGTCGCAGCCAAATCCTTTACAACAACCCACTAACAATATACCTTTGCCATTTCCACAAAGATTCAAGGAGAAGGATCATGAAAAAGATTGTCAGAAGTTTGTCTCTACCTTGAAGCAATTACACATCAACATACCTCTAGTTGAGGCTATGAAGGAGCTATTATCGAAGAAGAAAAAGCTTTTTAATATTAAGACGATTGCGCTCACAGAGGGGTGCAGCGCTGTGCTAACAAACAAGTTACCACCAAAGATGAAAGACCTTGATAGTTTCACGATTCCATGCTCCATTGGAAACCACTACCTAGGTAAAGCTTTATGTGATTTAGGAGCTAATATTAACCTCATGTCATTATCCACTTTTAGGAAATTAGGAATTGGATCTATGAAGCTCACTGTGGTAACATTACAACTTACAGATAGATCCTTGGCACAACTTGAAGGACAGATTAAGGATATCCTCGTCCAAGTTGATAAGCTTGTGTTCCCAGCTGATTTTATCATTCTTGATTGTGAAGCAGATAAAAAGGTGTTCATTATCTTGGGATGCCCATTCTTAGCAACGAGACGTACACTTATCGATATTTTCAAGGGTAAGCTGATTATGCATCATAATGATGAGCATGTCACCTTCAGTGTGTTCGGAGCATCTCTGTCAAGAAGTAAAGAACAATGTCACCACATTGACGTGCTGGACAAGTTAATCATAGAAGAATTCAATGAACGGAGTTCAGCAGTTCAAGACGAATATGCAGTGACATTTACTGACAATATCCTACCTGAATGTGACCACATAGTTGAGGCTAATATTTGTGAGCTGAGACAGGGCTGACAATTGGAATGTTTGGATCTGTCTAATAGGATGATCCCTATTTTTAAACCATTGATTGAACAAGCTCCGACCTTAGAGTTAAAGCCATTGTCAATGTATCTAAAGTATGTCTTTCTAGGTGACAATGACACATTACCTGTGATTGTCAGCACAAGCATCGACGCAAGTCAAGAAGAAAAATTAATCGCAATATTGAAGCAACATAAGAGAGCCATTGCCTGGAGCATAGTAAACATCAGAGGCATTAGTCCCTCTTTCTGCAAGCATAAAATCAGGCTGGAAGATAAGGGGAAACAGTCAATTGAGCAACAAAGACGACTGAATGAGAAAATGAAGGAAGTAGTGAAAAAAGAGATCATTAAGTGGTTGGACGCGGCATCATCTATCCTATTTCGGACAGCACTTGGGTGAGCCCGGTCCAATGTGTGCCCAAGAAGAGTGACATTACAATGGTAAGTAATGATAAAAATGAGCTAATCCCTACTCACATTACTACAGGTTGGCGAGTGTGTATGGATTACGTTGCTTAAATGCGGTGACAAAGAAGGACCATTTCCCACTGCCATTTATTGATCAAATGTTAGATAGGCTAGCTGGTAAGGCTTACTACTATTTCCTTGCTGGCTACTCTGGATACAACTAGATTGCAATTGCGTTGGAAGATCAAGCAAAGACCACATTCACTTGCCCATTTGGAACCTTTTCTTTTCGACAAATGCCATTTGGTTTGTGCAATACCCCAACTACATTCCAAAGGTGCACGATGGCTATTTTTCTGACATGATTGAAGATTCATTGGAGGTATTCATGGATGATTTCTCTATGTATAGGCACAGTTTTGATCAATATGCTGACAATCTGGCGAAAGTATTGAAGAGATACGAGGACACAAATCTAGTGTTGAACTGGGAAAAATGCCATTTCATGGCCACTGAAGGCATTGTCCTTGGCCATCGTATATCACGTCAGGGCATTGAAGTAGACAAAGAAAAGGTGGAAATCATTGAGAAGCTACCTCCACCCACAAATGTAAATGGAATAAGGAGTTTTCTTGGTCACGCTGGATTTTATAGAAGATTCATCCGAGACTTCTCCAAGATAGCAAAACCCCTATGCTCTTTATTGAAACAGAATAAAAAGTTTGTGTTTGATGACGCGTGTCTGGACGCATTTGTTAAAATTAAAAAGCAGCTAGTTTAAGCTCCAATTGTCATCGCACCAGACTGATGCAACCGTTCGTGGTGATGTGTGATGTAAGCGACTTTACTATGGGAGCTGTGCTTGGACAATGCAAGGAGAAGGTATTTCATTCCATTTATTATGCTAGTAAAACCCTGACTGAAGCGCAGGTAAATTACACGACAACTGAGAAGAAGTTACTCGCAATAGTTTTTGCATTTTACAAGTTCCATTCATATCTTGTCGGCGCAAAAAAATTATAGTGTACAGAGATCTCTCTGCCTTGAGATACCTTTTTACGAAGAAATATGTCAAACCAAGACTGATCAGATGGATCCTAGTTTTACAAGAGTTTGATATTGAAATCAAAGACAAGAAAGGATCTGAAAACCAAGTAGCAGACCACTTATCTCGCTTGGAAGCTGGAAGTAAGGATAAGAATAAATCCTAAATTGTCGATGCATTTCCAAATGAGAAACTATTCTTTGTTGACGCATCTCCATGGCATGCAGATGTCGTCAATTATCTTGTTTGTGGGAAGCTACCATTGAGTGTCACTGGTCATAAGAAGGTTAGATTCATTAGGGATGCTAAAAAATATCATTAGAATGAGCCATACCTGTTCAAGGTATGCGTTGACAACATTATCCATCGCTGTGTTCCTGAGGAAGAGATGTCTTTTATCTTGAGGCATTGCCACGATGCTCCTTATGGAGGTCATTTTGGTGGTGTTAGGACTGTAGCAAAGGTTCTACAATCAGGATTCTACTAGCTCACATTATTTTGAGACGCCCATAATTTTGTGCAGTAATGTGATAAATGTCAACACATAAGTTCCATATCCCGATGCAATGAGATACTCCAACAACCTATCATGGAGGTGGGGTTATTCGATGTTTAGGGTATAGACTTTATGAGACCATTTCCAAACTCTTTTAGAAATATGTATATTTTAGTTGCTGTTGATTATGTCTCCAAGTAGATCGAGGCAATTGTAGTTCCAAAAGACGATGCTCGGATGGTGCTAAAGTTCTTCCACACATACATCCTTACAAGATTCCGAACACCTCGAGCATTGATAAGTGACCAAGGCACTCATTTCCAAAATAACCAAGTGGCAGCAGCTTCGAAGCGTAACAGTGTGAAACATCATATGGCAACCACGTACCATCCGCAAATGAATGGCCAAGCAGAGGTCTCCAATTCGACAAATTAAAGGAATCCTTAAAAAGGTGGTTAACCTATCTCGACGAGATTGGTCTTCGCGGCTACATGACGCGTTGTGAGCAGTTCGCACTTCTTACAAAACTCCACAGCGAATGTCACCGTATCAGTTGGTGTTTGGTAAATCCTGTCACTTACCAGTTGAACTTGAATATAAAGCCATGTGGGCGATTAAACAAGTGAACATGGATTATGATGCTACTAGACAGAAACGGCTGTTGGACATTTTTAAGCTAGAAGAAATTCGATGCAATGCGTATGAAAATGCAGCCATATACAAGGAGAAAACTAAGAGATGGCACGACAATATCATTTTACGACGACAATTTTCCTCTGGTCAGTTGGTACTTTTATTTAACTCACGTTTGAAATTGCATCCAAGAAAATTGCGCTCGAGATGGTTAGGCCCTTTCAGATTTGTCAAAGCATTCCAACATGGTGTGGTGACAATTGAAGATATGAACGACGGTCACCAGTTTAAAGTGAATGGCCAACGACTGAAGCTCTACTTGAGCCCAGATGTTAGAGAACAAAGCGAGACCACTAATCTGGTCATATTTACTTAATGTCATTACAAGTTTTACATTTATTTTTTTTTATTTTCATTCGTTTCTTTTCAATTTCATGTAGGAATAAAAAAAATCTCCTTTTTGTCGACGCAATTTTATAGCACAACTTGTCGACACATTCTGTGATGACTTAGTAAAGCATTTCAAGCAAGAATCGCATCGGTTGATTTCCAAGCATCCTCAACCGTTAGATCAACCCAAAAAGTACGATCTGCATCCTGGCATTTATTGGCTGTAGGCACAACGTATTACAACACCAACAGAGATAATCACGTCTCTTCACCTTAAAAGTTTATAAAACCCTTCTTCTACCGACTATACTCTCACACTCACAACCTCCATTTCTTCTACAATCATTTTTTCTTTCACTCTCAGTTTTCCTGTACAAATATTCTTACTTCTTTTTCTCAGATATTATGGCCAAAACGCTAAGAGCTAAAACCCGATCAAAGTCACATGCTGAATCATCGGTCATCGTGGTTCGGAGCACCGAACAACTACCGCAGAAAGAGTCTGTTCTATTTCTCTTGAAAGTGGCAAAGGATTGATATCACGATGTGATGATCAAGAGGAATTGTCACCCTGAATAGGGTTTCTAGTTGTCCCTGCATCGGTCATTGGGGAAACAAGTTGCTAGCACAATTTCTCAACTACGATGGGAACAGTTCTGTGACCATCCAACCAGCTACTCCCCAACCATGGTAAGAGAATTCTATGCTAACCTGGTGGATTTTGAGTAGGAATTTGTGTTTGTTTGCGAGGGTTTGGTGCCCTAGAGTACAAATCACATCAATGCACTTTTTCATATCGCTAGAGGAGAAGATGCAAATACTGAGTTCCTAGAGAACTTAACTGATGAAGGTGCAGATCTTGTGATGTGAGATTTATGCATTGAAGGCACAGTGTGGATAGGCAACGGCCCGCATAACTACACTATGCATCGAAGTTATCTAACCATACAAAGCAAGCTGTGGTTCCATTTTATTAACTACCGACTCCTACCGTCTACCCACAGCATCATTGCGACACTAGATCGCATGTTCCTCGTACATTCTATATTGAAAGGACGTCACATTGATGTCGGTGCAATCCTGCATGATGAAATTGCTGAAGCTACAAGCAAGCAGATAGGCATCTTACCTTTCCCCTCTCTAATAATGATGTTATGCAAGCAAAGAGGCATTATGCCTCGTGATGATGATGAAGTTTTAGAGAATAAGGGGTCTATCAATGACATCTCGGTGGAAAGGATGACCAGAGGGAAAGAAACCCTTTTGGTGAAGGAAGTGCCCAAAAAGGAAGAGAAAGGCAAGGGGAAGAAAAAGGAGAAAGAAGCAACTGCACCCATAGATCCTCAGATGGGGAAGAAGCTGACTGCGATAGAACAATTTATTGACTGCATGGATATGCGATAAATACGACTTGTCAACGTACTGAAAAAGATGGATTACAAATAAAATCTCTTTTATGCTTACACAAGGGCGTGGAACAATGCTATTGTCACCACATTAAGAAGTCTGAGCCCGAACCCCATGCTAGAGTTCCTTGTTTTTCCCTCTATTGTTAGGGAAGCCCCATCATCATCCGAGTAACTTGCTTCTGAAGGTAAGCCTCAGCTCCTTCCATCCCCAACTAGAATCCACATATCAAGTGATGAGGATCACGAGGGACACTCCAAGGTTATGGAGGACTATTTCAGAACCATCGCTAACCTTTTCGATGATGAATTTTCCAACAGTATTGGGGCCAACATGGCGGAACGGGAGGCTGCTACTGAGGAATGCACACACTAGTCGTCTTTATGGGTCTGGAAGAACAAGAAGGAGAAGGAAAAGACGAGGAAGGCACAAAAGAGAAGGAGAAAGTTGAAGAAGAAAAAGGAAATGGAGAGGAGAAGGTGAATGAAGAAGAAGAAGAAGGACCAGAAGAGGAAGAAAACAGAGAGGAAGAAGTTGTTGCCCCAAAAAATTTAAAAGAGGAATTTGTCGACGCACCCATAACTATGGGTGCAATAGCTGAACACTCGGTAACACCTAGAGCGAGCTAGGCCGAGGCAGTTACCATCAGCAATGAGGATCCCAATCCTCTAGCCATTGTGCCATATGTGGAACCACTTGCTGAAATCCACCTATCCGACGTGACTGTCGATGAAGCCTCCACTCAACCGACTATGGAGGAGCAATCTGCTGCCCCGGTTGACTCCAAGGAAAGAAAAGAAAGAAAAAGGACAAGAAAAAGAAGCGCAAAGAGGAGAGTCCAAAGAAGAAGAAAAAGACCAAAGCAGCCACTTCCTCGGCTGCGACACATTGAGTTAGTTTACTTTTTGGTAGTTAGTTGCATGCATTTATTTTAATTGTCATTGCATTTTTATTGTCTCTGCATTTTAGTTGTTTAGCATTTGCATTGTAGTTGCATTTCCATTATTTTTGTATAGTATTGTTAGTGCATTGGGGACAATGCAGACACTAAGTTGGGGGAGTTTAGAATGGAAATGCAATTACACCCACAAATTTAGGATTTTAACTGTCTTTTAATTAAATGAAAGTTTAGAGAAAAATGTAATCACAATTTTTCATTTGATGAGTAATTCTTGAATTATTTGGAATGCTAGTGCGTGAATTGAGTGAATGTGATTGAATGTTGATTCCTTCTATTTTTGGATGAATGTAGTATCATTCTTTAAATATTGAATTAACTTACCATCTTGCAGCTATATATATAATTATATTTATGAATAAAAGACACTCCAATGTGGGTGCATTATGACTCAACAAGGGGGAACACTTCACTGCAAGTGTTAGAAAAAGTATCTAGCCAAAGGCTGTCACTGCAAGAGTGTGTGTTGGCACAATTACATGCTCCTTGGGGGTTTGTTGCACCTTATCGTTACTCCCCAAGACCAAGAGTATAGTAATGTAATGTCATCTCTCAGTCAAATAAGAAAAAGAAAAAGAAAGAATATATATATTATACAATAAATGCTGCATAAGGTTAAGAAGATTTGAGATTCGAAGCATGATGCTAGCATTATTGAAGTTGCAATTTTGATTATTCATGCCTATAAATTGTCGGTGCAATATTCTAGCATGTGAATGAAATTTATACATTAGAATTTCAGAGAATATAAGTTACTAGAATGAGAATTGTGGTGACAAAAATTTGATATAACTTTGCTGACTTTTTTTTTACTTGAAGACAAGTAAAAGATTAAGTTTGGGGGTGTGATAGTATTAGAAATGACACTTAAATTCTCCTTAATTAGTGTATTATTTGTTCCTTTTGTATTATTTCTAGCATGCATTTTTAGTATTTCATACTTAGGATGTGCATTTTCTAACTCAATGCTCTTTGATCTTATTTTCTCGCATTTTATATCTTTTGTGCTACTAATGTCGTCGTATGCAGCATAAGTTTTACGTCTGAAGTTGTTAGCATAGAGATCCACCTCGAAAGATTAGTGTTGGAAAGTGTTCAAAGATGCAGCCACAAATTTAACCTGGAATTGTAGCCAAAGATGTCACTGCAAAGATACCTTAACCTCGTACAAGTGAATTCACGCTACAAACATACCTGAAAGCACCAGCGCAAGAGAATGCTAAGTTGTCACCGCAAGTAAAGATCATAGATTGCACCTAGAGATGCGGCGACTACCTACAGATGCCTGATAAACACACCAGATCTGTGTGAGTGTACAGCTAGAAATAACCAACTTGTACAGCTGCCAAAGAGGTTAGATTTGAGAAGGGAGAAGATCTGAAATTCCCAGAGCTTATAAATAGGAGGGAAAGGAAGAAGATGGATATCAAGTGGTGAAGAATTAAACTCTGTGAAATTTTTTAAATCTTTAAGCGAGCTGCCATTGAAGCTTGAGTTTCGGAGAAAGGTGATCTGACGAGCAAAAGAGTAAGACTTCTGACGAGAAGTGCCTATCTGCGGCGTAAGAGGAGCTGTCACGGAATAGTTCTAGTAAACTAGGAATAAGATGCTTCGATTGTTTTCTTTGATACCTCTTAATTGTTAATGAATACTATTGATTCTCAATTGAGTATGGAAGTACCATTTGAAGTTAGATCTAATTTGATTTCTACTCTATTCACCTTATCTGTTTATATTTGGATTTAACTGTTTTGACCACGGAAGTGCGATTGCAGTCACAGTCACTAGAAGGTGCAGTGACAAGTTAGATTAACAAGCAAGTCAACGGAAGTTGCTTGAGGCTAAGAAGGAATTCTGGCCACTTGTTCTTAAGTGCAAAGCATTACCAGCATTGGAAGGTGTGGTAATTACTAGTATTTGGGTCGTTGTTAAATAGAAGAAGTGATAGAAGTAAGATCACATTGAAGCATAATTGCAGCGACAATTCATCTATTTGTTACCTTGCAGTCACATTTAGCATTGCGACTTGTGAAGTCAGTGATCCTCTTCAGTTCTCACACTTGATCACATCTTTTATATTTCTGAATTTACGTTTATAAACATCTCAACAATAATTCATTTTTATCTTAATTTGCTCTGACAATTTATTTTATATTTGTGTAGACAAATTAACTCTTTTAGCTGTGCAGACTAACTCAGTTGCGCTGACATTCTTAGTAGCAATTCATCTAATTATAACTTCAGTTGCTTCGACAATTAAACATCAAGAACTCTATCCTCATGATATCCATATCCGATAGATCAAATCTATCAACTATACTTGCATCGACAAGTGTCAGCTTGCATTTAGATGCTGTGACGTGTACAGGATGATCACTAACCAAGCACTAAATTCGGCCAACTACTCCATTAAAGCAGCCACCATATTAACTTAAAGTGCATGGGGAATATTTGAGGAATTTATGGTGTAATTTTGATTAATTATTTCATGACTTTTTAGCTGGTTACTTGTAAGCCTATAAATATGAGGCTTGGAACATTCTGTAAGAAAACTTTTGATGAATTTTAATCTTATTGTGAGTTTGCAAACTCCTTGTTCTTATTTGAATCAAATTGACTTATCAAGTAACCCTTGTGACGTCAATCTGATTCTTTCAAACTTATAACTTTATTGAAGTGTGGCTTTCACCCTTATACTGATTGGTTCCTATCTTGCTAGATAGAGGATCATGGTTTTTTTACTTGCAATTCGTTCTAAGAACTAATATAGGAATCGGGTCAATATTCTTCTATAATATTGGTTCATTCTTCAGTCCTTAAACCAAGTTCAGGCCTATCCTTCTATATCCTTTGCACATCCATTCATCCATTCTTTCTAAAGCCTACCATTCTCATTTCCATCCTTCACAAAATCCATTATGAATGATACTTCTTAATTTTGATCGGGAACACTCGCAACTCGTAATCATCCCTCAAGGACAAGCTTGCATCATTTGGTATCATAGCTAGTTAAATTAAGTAAGTATTTGACGTTCTTATACTCCCGGGATTAGCATTTGAAAAAAAATTCAAAAAAAAAATATATACAGCAAATTTTCATCCCAAGTTCAAAATATACAAGGGAGATTCGAAGTTTATAAACATAAAAAAGAGAAGAAGGAGAGCTAATTGAAAGTGTGAAATTCCCCGATTACAAATTTTCTTGACAATATCAATTTCAACCACACTTCTATCTTCATTTGAAGCCTTCCCTATCACCTAATCATCATTCCTACCTTACATCACATTTAAAGTCGATACTACGAGGTTTATTGGTAAGTCTAACGAAGTCACCTAAGAACTTCGAGCAAGCAAAGAGTGGTAAAAGGAAAAAGTGCGAAAGAGCATTGGAGAAGATTAAAAGCCAACATCAATTGCAAACACGAGTGTAGTGATTTCATTTCGAGTGGCTCATGAGGTTTTGTATTTGGTAAGGTATTCATTTACTTTCAATCAAAATCTTTTGTCAGTAATCTTTTTTGTTTTAAAGAAAATACCATGTCTCGAAGACCCGAAAGAAATAATGTTGCTGGTGGTGTGCCCGATTTATCATACCAAGCTCTTATACGAGAGATTGTTACAACGTCGATTAGAGCCGATGCAAGATCAATTGGACCAATTGGAGGCAAGATCTCAAAGGGGACGTTCACCTCTAGATCAAAGGAGAGAACTCAAAGTTAATGAACTCTAGGTCTTTCAAGACCAAATCAAGAGGATTACTATGAACCAAGTGAAATAGAGAGTTATCAATCCTCCAACCAAAGTTTGAGAACTCGAGGTCAATGAAATCGAGGTCCAAGGATAGATGATAATCTTAGTAATATCAAGTTGACAATTCCTCCATTCCAAGGAAAATCGACCCCGAAGCTGATTTGGAGTGGGAAAAGAAAATAAAACTCGTCTTTAAATGCCATAACTACTCGAAAAATAAAAAGGTAAAACTTGCTATCATTGAATTCTCTGATTATGCTAGTATTTGGACGGTTTAGCTAACTTTGAGTAGGAGACGAAATGGCGAACGAACCGTGTCTACATGGGCTGAAATGAAAGCTATCATGAGAAAAAGGTTTGTACCCACTCACTATCATCGAGAGTTGCACCAAAGGCTACAAAATCTCAATCAAGAAAATCGTAGTGTGGAAGATTACTACAAAGAGATGGAGATAGCAATGATACATGCTAATGTTGAGGAAGATCGAGAGGCTACCATGGCAAGATTCTTAGTCGGTCTCAATCGAGACATCGCCAATGTAGTTGAGCTACAACATTATGTTTAAGTTGTTGATATGGTTCATATGGCACTAAAAGTGGAGAAGCAATTGAAGAGAAAAGGTACCACTCGACCCCTTTCTAATTCTATTTCTACATCAAAGTGAGGGCAAGGAACCTACAAAAAGGATACCACTTTTCGATCCAAAGACAATATTGAGACGTCCAAGCCCAACAAGCCGAGTGTAGATCCAAGCAAGGGAAAGAACGAGTCTATGCCAAATTGATCCCGAGACATCAAATGTTTCAAATACCTTGGGAGGGGCCATATGGCAAACCAATGTCCAAACCGAAATTCCATGTTTATAAGGGACAATGGTGAGATTGAATCCGAACCCAAGAATGAAGATGAACCCGAATTACCTACTGATGAGGAGAATGACTTGGAGTATGCTGTAGAAGGGAAATCCTTGTCATTAAATGAAGCTTGAACATCCAAACCGTGGAGAGTGAGTAGCAACGTGAAAATATTTTCATACATGATGCCACGTCCAAGGAAAGGTATGTAGTGTTATTATTGATGGTGGTAGTTGTACTAATGTTGCTAGTTGCTTGCAGATAGAAAAACTTGGCCTAGCAACCACCAAGCATCTACACCCTTACAAGCTTCAATGGCTCAATGACGGTGGAAAGCTCAAAGGTACTAAGCAAGTTGTTGTCATTTTTTCGATTGGCAAGTATTGTGATGAAGTTCTTTGTGATGTAGTGCCAATGCACGCTAGTCACTTGCTGTTGGGGAGACCATGGCAATTTGATCGCCAAGTAGTGCATGATGGTTATACCAACGAATATACTTTCAAACACCAAGGAAAAAACGTTACTTTGGCACCATTATTCCCAAACAAGTGTATGAAGATCAGCTCAAGTTACAAAATTCATTTGAAAAATTGAAAGAAAAAGAAAAAGATGAGTGTGAGAAAAATCAAAAAAAGCAAAAGAAGAGAGAAAAGAGCAAAACGAAAGCAAAATAAAATAGAGAGCATGAGGTAAAAACACGAGAAAAGAATAAGAGAAAAGAAGAAAGTGAGATGGAAAAATTGTGTATTGTTGCAAAAGAGAGAGAAATCAGAAAGTCTATGCTTTTAAAGCAACCTTTGCTTGTGCTTATGTACAAGGAATAGTACTAAAAATTTAGATAACTCTCTTCCTTCTTCTATTATGCCTTCGCTGCAGGAATTCTAGGATGGGTTTCCAAAAGATATCCCAAGTGGATTGCCGCTCATTAGAGGCATTGAGCATCAAATAGATTTTATTCTCGGAGCCACTATTCCAAATCGAGTAGCTTATCGAACCAACCCCGAGGAAACAAAAGAGCTATAAAGGCAAGTTACCGAGCTAATGAAAAAAGGGTATGTTCAAGAGGGCCTAAGTCCATGTGTCATGCCTGTGCTATTAGTACCTAAGAAGGATGGCTCTTGGCACATGTGCATTAACAGTCACGCGGTCAATAAGATCACCATCAAGTATCAAAATCCGATCCCACGCCTAGATGATATGTTGGACGAGCTTAGTGGGGCTCGCATTTTCTCTAAAGTTGATCTCAAGAGTGGTTATCATCAAATACGAATGAGAGAAGGAAACAAATGGAAGATTGCTTTCAAAACCAAACACGATTTGTATGAGTGGTTGGTTATGCCCTTTGGCCTAACTAACGCACCCAACACCTTTATACGGTTAATGAATAATGATCTTCAATCCTTCATTGGTAAATTTTGTGTAGTATATTTTGATGATATCTTGATTTATAGTAAGTCTTTGGAATAACATATACATCATTTGAAATCTGTTTTGGAGGTACTAAGGAAGATTTTCAAATCTTAAGAAGTGTTCCTTTTGTACTAACAAGGTTGTTTTTCTAGGATTTGTGGTTAGTTCTAAAGGTATCAAAGTCGACCAAGAAAAGGTAACCACAATCCGAGAGTGGCCACGACCTACTAGCATAAGCCAAGTAAGACGTTTTCATGGTCTTGCTAGTTTTAGCACATTTTAGCACATTAGCTGCTTCTTTGACTGGAATTATCAAGAAAAACTCTAAATTTCATTGGGGTGAGGAGCAAGAGAAATCCTTTAATTTGATTAAAGATTGTTTGACTAATGCACCGTTGTTATCCTTACCTGATTTTACAAAAACTTTCGAGATTGAATGTGATGCATCAAGAATAGGGATTAGAGTCGTGCTAACACAAGATGGGCGACCCATAGCCTACTTTAGTGAAAACTTAAATGGTGCTGTTCTCAATTACCCAACTTACGACAAGGAAATGTATGCACTAATCCGAGCATTGGAGACATGGCAACACTATCTATGGCCTAAGGAATTCATCATTCACACTGACCATAAGGCATTGAAACATCACAAGAGGCAAAACAAGTTGAATAAGAGACATGCCAAATGGGTTGAATACCTAGAATCATTTCCCTATGTGATCAAGTACAAGAAAGGTAAAGAGAATGTTGTTGCGGGCGCATTATCACGAAGGTACGCATTACTCAATAGCTTAGTGATCGCGCTATAAACGTCACAACAATTATGTGCAAGTGGACACTATCGATGCAAGTATAATAGAAAGATGTGAATCTATCGGATATTGATCCCACAAGGATGGTGTTCTTGTTGTTTAAAATTGTCAAACCAAATGAAATTAAAATAAGGAAAATTGTCAGAAATAATGTCAATGCTATTAAGTCAAAACTGCACAGAGATTAGAATTAAATCTGTCAACCCAAATACTATAAACTGTAACATATAATGTCAAGGCAATTTAATAGTAAAATGAATTGAATATTTGAAGATGTTTTATGAATGCGAATTCAGAAAATTAAAAGAAGTAGATCAAGTGTAAAGAAATGGGGGGATCCCTGACTTAGCAAGTTGACAAACACTAAATGTGACTACAAGGTAACTGGTAGATAAATTGTCGCTGAAATTAAGTTATAGTGAAATCTCACTACTATCAACTTCTCTATTTAGCAAAGACCCAAACACTTACAATTATCACACCTACCAGTGTTGGTAATGCCTTGCACTTGAAAAAAAATGGCCAGAATTCCTTCTTGCCTCAAGCAACTTCCGTTGTCTTGCTTGTTAATCTAACTTTGTTACTGCACCTTCCAGTGACTGTGACTGCAATTGCACTTCCGTGGTCAAAATAATTAAATCCAAAGATAAATAGATGAGAAGAATTTAGTATAAATCAAAATAGATCTAATATTAATAGGTATTTCCATACACAATTAAGTTAACAAAATTTATCAACATTCAAGAGGAATTAAAGAAGAAATTGAAGCATGCTATTCCTAGTCTACTAGAATCCTTTCGTAATTGCTCCTCTTGCGTCACACTTAGCCAATCTTCGTCAAAAGTAGTCGCCTCCTCGTTGGATCAAATCACCCTCCTCGAAAATTAAGCTTCCATGGCAGCTTACTTCAAAAGAGAATCAAAACATGTAGAATTAATTCTTCACGAGCTTCCCCTTGATGTCCTCTCTCTCCCTTCTATTTATCTTCATTCACCAGTACAAGTATCCTCCTTTTCTCAAATCTAACTTCCTTGCAGGTGTACAAGTTAGTTACTCCAATTGTACACTCACGCAGATCTGGTTTATGTACTAGTAAGTTGTAGGTTGTCGCGACAATTATGGATGCAAATTTATATTTTTATTCGCTATGATAACTTGACATTTTCATGCGCTGGTGCTTTTGGATATGTTGATGGCGTAGAGTCCCTGTTGCAATCTGGAAGTATTCATGTGGTGACATATTTGGGCGCAGTTCTACATCAAACTTGTGGCTACAGCTTTGAACACTTTCCAGCTTCGATCTTCTAAGATGGATTCCTGCACTGACATCTTTAAATGCAAAAATTGATACTAAATGCAGCGACATTAGTAGCACAAATGTGATAAAATGAAAGAAAATAAGACCATACAACACTGACTTAGAAAATGTAATTACTAAGTATAAAATGCTGAAAAAGTATGCCAAATATGATACAAAGGGAACAAATTATACTCTAATTAGGGAGAATTAATGGTCTTTTCTAATGCTATCACACCCCCAAACTTAAGTTTTTACTTGTCCTCAAGTAAATAAAAGCTAGCAAAGTCATATCAAAATTCTTGTCACCACAATAATCATTCTAGCAACTTAAATTCTCTAGGATCCTATAGTATAAATTACACTCATATGATTGGAGATTGTGCCAACAATTCATAGGTATGAATAGTCAAAACTACAACTTTACTAGTGCTAGCATCATGCTTTAAATCTTAAATCCTTTTAACCAATATAGCATTTATTAATTTATTCATATATATATATGTATTTTTTTTCTTCTTTTTATCAATTTTTTTTTCTTTCTTTCTCTCTTTTTTATGTGACTGAGAGATGTCATTGCATTACTATACCCTTGTTCCTAAGCAGTAATGATAGGGTGCAACAAACCCCTAGGGAGCATGTAATTGCGCCGATACACACTCTTGCAGTGACAGCCTTTGGCTAGGTGATTTTTCTAACACTTGGATTGGAGTGTTCCCTCTTGATAAGTCACAAAGCACTCATATTGGAGTGCCTTTTATTAGTAGATATAATTATATACATAGCTGCAAATGGTCAATTAATTCAAGATTCAAATAATGATACTACTCACTTATTACTAATGCAATTTTGACCATTCATCCAAAAATAGAAGGATACAACATTTAATCACATTCATCCAATTCACACATTACCATTTCAACTAATTCAAGAATTAAGCATCAAATGAAAAAAAAATTGTCACATTTTTTTATAACTTTGCATACTTTTATTCAACTAAAAATACAAATAAATTCTTAAAATTGTGGGTGCAATTGCATTTCCATGCCATACATATTTCTCCCCCCAAACTTAGTGTCTGCATTGTCCCCAATGCACTGACAATGCTATACAAAATTTATGGAAATGCAACTACGATGCAAAATACGTTTAACAAATAAAATGCAGAGACAAGTACAATGTAATGACAACTAAATGAAATGTATGCAACTAAACTAAGTATTGAAAAATAAAAAAAAAAACTAATACAGTGTTTGCAGCCAAAGATGTGGCTGCTTTGGACTTCTTCTTCTTCTTGGGTCACTCCTCTTTGCGCTGCTTCTTGTCCTTACATTTGCACTTTTTCTCCTTTGGGTTCATCGGTACGGTGGATTGCTCATCCATGATTGGTTGGGTACTGGCTTCATTGACAGTAACATCCGATGGATGAATCTCAGCAAGTGGTGCCACACAGGGCATAATAGCTAGAGGATTAGAATCCTCATTGCTCGATGTTACGACCTCGACCTGGCTCGCCTCGGATGGTGCCAGGTTTTCAACAGAAGCACCCACACTAGCAAGTGCGACGACAAATTCCTCCAATAAATTTGTCGGCATAAAATTTTCTTCATTTTCATTTTCCTTTTCTTCTCTTCCATCTTCTTCTCTTTTCTCTTCTTCCTCTTCAACACCCATAGAGGTAATAGTCGTGTGCTCCTCTTCTGTAGCAGCAGCTTCTTTTTTCGCCATATTGGCCCCTAAAGTGTTTAAAAATTTATCCTCAAAGAGGCGGCAATATTACGGAGACAGTCCTCAACATCCCTAGAATGCATTTCCTAGTCCTCATCATCCGAAATGTGGACCATTTGGAGAGAGTGGACAGACTGAGTTTTCTCTTCTGAAGTAGCGTGCTTAGTGAATGGTGTTGCCTCCTTGATGATAGGTGGAAACACAAGGAATTCTGGCAGGGGATGCTTACTCAAGCTGTTTAATGTGCTGACAATGGCAGTATTTCATGCCCTTGTATAAGCATAGAATAAGTTTTGTGTATTCACCATCTCGTCCATTGCGCTAACAATTTTTATTTGTCAGATGCTCATTCGATCAATAAGTTGCTCAATTTCATTTAGCTTCTTCCAAAGTTGAGGATCTGTGGGTGCATAGGTTTGTTTGTCCTTCTTTTTCACCTTGTCTTTTTCCTTCTTTGATGGTACTTCCTTCACAATAGGGGTTTCCTGCCCTCACGTCATTTTTTCCACCAAAACATCATTTATCGGGCCTTTGTTCTCCAAAAACTCTTCCCCTTCGCGAGGCACAACGCCCCTCTGTTTACACAACAGCATGATTAGAGAAGGGAAAGGCAAGATGCCAATTTATTTGGTAGTAGATTCAACGATTTCTTGGTGAAGGATTGCCCCAACATTAATCCGTCGGCCCTTGATAATAGAATGTATCAGGACATTCTATCCAGCGTAACAGTAGTACTGTGAGTGGATGGTAGGAGACGGTAGTTTATGAAGTGAAACCACACCTTGTTTTGGACAATGAGGTAACGACGGTGCATCGTATAATTGTTCAGATTATTTCCAGTCCAAACACGCCGTTGACGCATAAGTCATCCAACAGTATATCAGCGCCTTCCTCTGTCAAGTTCTCCAAAAACTTGACATGCTTGTCTTCTCCCTCGGCAATGTGGAAGAGGGTATTGGTATGATCAACGCCCCATGGCACCAAACCTTCACGGACGAAGATGAACTCCTGCTCCGGGTTAACTAAGTTAACATAAAATTCTCTTACCACGGATGGGGCGTACCCTCCCGGATGATCACAAAATTACTCCCAACCCAAATACGAAATCGTTCTTGCCACTTGTTTCCCCAACGTCAGTAGTGGGGACAACTGAAATCCCTGCTTAGGATGACAGTTTTGTTTTAGCATCACATCATGGAAACGGTCTTTCTCTGTTTTTGTTAAGAATAAGATAGGCTCCTTGGATAGTGGCTGGTCGTCTTTTGGACCATCGCTACCGATAATTCAGCAACTAGTTTCGAGGGGTTTTAACATCACGAGTTCTTGTCATATCTAAATGAGAGAAAGACAGTAAAGACTTTACAGAAAAAATTGAAAGTTGAAGACACAGTGGGCACAAATAGGTTATTTTATAGAAAATGAAGGTGAAGAGGAGTGATGATTGCTGCTTTCGTGAGAGTACATTGTGCTTGCAGCCAATAAATGCCAGAACATGGATCGTACTTTTTCGGATCGATGCAACAGTTAGGGATTAGGGTGAATCAACCGACATGATTCTTTCCTAAAATGCTTCGATGAGTCAGCAATTGGATGCGTCAATAAATTGTGCTTTCGTGTACGTCGACAAAAAGAAGAACTTTTATTCCTGTAAAAAACTAAAGCAGCGAATTAAAGGAAAATAAAAGACAAGAAGTAAATAGAAAAATTACAATGACATTTTAAGAAAATGTGACCAGGTTAACTCGTTTTATTCGTTAATGTCTAGGCTTAGGTAGTGCTTTAATCGTTGGTCATTCACTTTGAATTGGTGCCCATCGTTCAAATCTTTGATTTGTCACCGCACCATGTGGAAATGCTTCGACAACTTCAAAAGGGTTTGGCCATATGGAGCGTAATTTTCCTGGATGCAATTTTAAACGTGAGTTAAATAAAAGCACTAATTGACCTGTGGAAAATTATCGCCGCAAAATGATATTGTCATGCCATCTCTTAGTTTTTTTTCCTTGTAAATGGTAGCATTTTCATAAGCATTGCGTCGAATTTCTTCCAGTTCTGAAATGTCCAACAATCTTTTCTGCCCAGCAGCATCATAGTCCATGTTCACCTGCTTGATTTCCCACATGACCTTATGTTCAAGTTCGACGGGTAAGTGACAAGATTTACCAAATACCAGTTGATATGGCGACATCCCTGACGGTGTTTTGTATGCAGTGAGAAGTGCCCACAATGCATCATTTAATCACGAAGACCAATCACATCTCGATGGATTAACCACCTTATCAAGAATACCTTTTATTTGTCGATTGGATAATTTCATTTGTCCATTTGATTACGGATGATATGTGGTTGCCATGCGATTCTTCACACCATAACGTTTTAAAGCTGTCGCCACTTAATTATAATGGAAATGAGTGCCTTGATCACTTATTAAAGCTCGAGGTGTTTCGAATCGTGTAAGGATGTATGTGTGAAAGAACTTTAACATCGTCCGAGCATCGTCCTTTGGAACAGCTATTGCTTCGATCCATTTTGAAACATAGTCAATAGCGAGCAAAATATACACATTTTCAAAAGAATTTGGAAATGGTCCCATGAAGTCAATACCCCATACGTCGAAGAGTTCAAGCTCCATGATAGGTTGTTGTAACATCTCGTTACGTCAAGATATTGATTCGGTGAGCTGACATTTATCACAATGACGAGAAAAATTGTGCGCGTCTTGAAACAATGTCGACCAGTAAAATCCTGACTGAAGGACCTTTGCAGCAGTCCTAACATCACCAAAATGACCTTTATAAGGAGCATCATGGCAATGCTTCAAGATAAATAGCATTTCTTCCTCAGGAACGCAGCGACGGATAATATTGTCAAAGCATACCTTGAATAGGTATGGCTCATTCCAATGGTACTTCGTAGCATCTCGAAGAAATTTGACCTTCCGATGACCAATCGAATTCAGTGGTAGCTTCCTACATACTAAATAATTAACCACATCTGCATACCATAAAGATGCATCGACAAAGAATAACTTCTCATCTGGAAATGCATCGACAATTTGTGATTTATTCCCATCTTCACTTCCAAATTCCAGTCGAGACAAGTGATCTGCTACTTGGTTATCCGATCCTTTTTTATCTTTAATCTCAATATCAAATTGTTGTAACAATAGGATCTATCTAATCAGCCTAGGTTTGGCATCTTTCTTGGCAAAAAGGTATCTCAAGGCAGAATGGTCAGTATAAATTGTAATTTTTGCACCGACAAGATACGAGCGGAACTTGTCAAATGCAAAAACTACTGCTAGCAATTCTTTCTCCATAGTTGTATAATTAATCTGTGCTTCAGTTAAAGTTTTGCTAGCATAATATATTGTATGAAATACCTTATCTTTGCGTTGTCCAAGTAAGCACCATCAGTATAGTCGCTCGCATCACACATCAGTTTGAACGGTTGAGACCAATCAGGTGCGACAACAATAGGTGCCTGCACTAGCTGCTGCTTAATTGTAACAAATGCTTTCAGATAAGCATCACTGAACAAAAACTTTTTATTTTGCTCCAGCAAGGAGCAAAGAGGTTTTGCTATTTTGCAGAAATTTCGGATGAAATGTTAATAAAATCTAGCATGGTCGAGAAAACTCCTTATTCCCCTTACATTGGTTGGTGGAGGTAGCTTTTCAATGATTTATACCTTTGCCTTGTCAACTTCAATGCCCTGACAAGAAATACGATGGCTAAGGACAATGCCCTCAGTTACCATGAAATGGCAATTTTCCCAGTTAAGCACCAGATTGGTGTCTTCGCATATCTTCAACACTTTCGCTAAATTGTCAGCGTATTTATCAAAATTGTGACCATAAGTAGAGAAATCATCTATAAATACCTCCAATGAATCCTCAATCATATCAGAGAAAATGACCATTATGCACCTCTAGAATATGGCTGGTGCATTGCATAAACCAAATAGCATCCGACGGAAAGCAAAGGTTCCAAACGGACAGGTAATAGTTGTCTTTGCTTAATCCTTCAACGCGACTTCTATCTGGTTGTAACCAGAGTATCCATCGAGAAAATAGTAATAAGCCTTACCAGTGAATTTATCCAGCATTTGATCAATGAATAGAAGTGGGAAGTGGTCCTTCTTTGTGGCAGCTTTCAAACGATGGTAACCCATGCACACTTGCCAACCTGTAGTAATGCGAGTAGGGATTAGTTCATTTTTATCATTGCTTACCATTGTGATGCCGCTCTTTTATGGCACACATTGGATCGGGCTCACCCATGTACTGTTCAAAATTGGATAGATTATCCCCGCGTCCAGCCATTTGATGATTTCTTTCTTCACGACTTCCTTCATTTTTCATTTAATCGATGTTGATGTTCAATTGACTGTTTTCCCTTATCTTCCAACCTAATTTTGTGCCTACAGAAAGAGGGACTAATGCCTCTAATATCCGCAATACTCCAGGCGATAGCTCTCTTATGCTGCTTCAATATTCCAATTAGCTTCTCTTCTTGGCTTGCGTCGAGACTTGCACTGACAATTACTGGCAATGTATCATTGTCACCAAGGAAAACATATTTCAAATGCGTTGGCAATGGTTTCAACTCCAGCGTCGAAGCTTCTTCAACCGATGGCTTGAAAACAGGGATCGTCCTATTCATTAAATCCAAAGATTCCATTTGCCAACTATGTCTGAGCTCAAAAATATTAGCCTCAACCTTGTGGTCACATTTTGGTAGGAAATTGTCTCCAAATGTCACTGCATATTCTTCTATCACTGCTGAATTACGTTCATAAAATTTCTCCGTAATTAACTCGTACAGAACATCAATGTGGTGACATTGTTCTTTACTCCTAGAAGGAGTTGCTTCGAAAACACTAAAGGTAACATGTTTATCGTTATGTCGCATGATCAACTAGCCCTTGAAAACATCTATAAGTGTGCGTCTTGTTGCAAGAAATGGGCGTTCCAAAATAATGGGCACCTCCTTATCAGTTTCACAATCAAGTATGATGAAATCTGCTGGGAACACAAACTTATCAACCTGAACAAGAACATCTTTAATCTGTCCTTTAGGTTGTGCCAAAGATCTATCCGCAAGTTGTAATGTCACCGCAGTGGACTTCATATGACCAAGTCCTAATTTCTTGAATATTAACAACGGCATAAGATTGATGCTAGCTCTTAGATCACATAGAGCCTTTCCTAAATAATTGTTTCCAATGGAGCAGAGAATTGTGAAACTGCCAGGATCTTTCATTTTGGGTGGTAGTTTATTTGTCAGTAAAACGCTACACCCTTCTGTGAGCACAATTTTCTTGATATTAGATAACTTCTTCTTCTTCTTTGATAAGAGCTTCTTTATAAATTGCCCATAGCTCGAAATCTGCACAAGAGCGTCAACAAGAGGTATATTAATATGTAACTATTTCAAAGTGGATACAAACCTTTGATAGTCTCTGTCATGTTCTTTCTCTTTGAATCGCTGTAGAAATGGCAAAGGTATATTAACAGTGGGCTGTTATGATACACCCAGTTGTGTCGACATTAGCAATTGCATTGACAACTTTGAAGGTCGAATGGTAGGCATAAGCGTGAGTATTAGTGCTTCTTCCTCACTTATTTCAACTGCTTCTTCTTCAAATGCAACTTCTCCCTGTTGTTTTGTTACACTTGCATCGACAGGTGTTGTATTAGAGCTGCTGCTTTGTTCGACATTCTACTTTCCACTTTGTAAAGTAATAGCCTTGCAATGCTCCTTCCCCTTCTGATTTGGATTTTTCGTGTCACTGGGCAAAGCACCTGGTGGTCTTGTGCTCATATTAGAAGCTAGCTGTCCTAGTTGTGCTTCCAACGCACTAATGGAAGAAGAATTTCCTTGGACGATAGCTTCAGTTTTGGTAATATGCTCACGCATCAAAGCTTCAAGAGCAACTAACAGATCTGATCTTGGTTGAGAATACTGCTGTTGCTGTGTTGATGTTGTCCTTGCATATTTGGTATTCTAGTTTGTTGTGTCTGCATGCAAGCATGTGGTTGCATCTGATTCTGTGGCTGTATCTGATCAGGATGTGAATGTACTTGTGGATTATGATTGTAATTCTGCTGTTGATGATTGTAACTCCCTTGTCAAAAGTTCCCTTGATTTGAGGAATTTTCATATCTAAATGTAAATGTATTTTGATTTCCCCAAGGTTATTGGGTCCTAATTGAACTATTGTACAAGTTACCATATGAATTCCCTCTGATGTTGTTGACATAGAATGCATTCTCGGCATGCTGTGAACAATCCTCATAGTTATGGTTGTCACCGCAAATTTCACAACAAAATGTCGAGAAATCCATTTGCTGGGCTACTTGAATAGAGGCAACCTCACTCTTCCCCTTCATGTTCTTGATCATATTCGCCAATGAGGATACTTGTGCACTTAGAGCTGAAATGGCATCTAACTCAATAACTCCAGGATTTACTTTAACTTGAGCAGAATGAGAAATTGGGTACTGATAATCATTTTGCGCAATTCTCTCTAAGATTAGCACGGCTTCATCGTAAGTGCAATCTAATAAAGAACCGTTTACAGATGCGTCGGCAAGACTTCTTGTCTATGCATTTAATCTATTGTAGAAGATTTCAATTTGCGTCTCCTGCTGGATTCCATGCATGGGACAACGTCTAAGCAAAGTTTTGTAACGCTCCCATGTAGTGTACAAGTTTTCATCATCCAATTGATGGTGCGTTGTGATATCATTCCGCAGTCTAGCATTCATTGTGGGTGGATGGAATTGCAAAACGAACTGAGTTGCTCGTGCATTCCATAAAGTAATAGATCCAGTTGGTAAACCAAGAAACCATGTACGTGCCCTTCCTTGCAAAGAATAAGGGAACAACTGCATCTTTAAGGCGTCATCAGGAACACCATGCTGACTGAAAGAAGCACATATTAACAAAAAGGATTTGAGATGCTCCCTCGCATCTTCATAAGGCAAACCAGCATATTGCCCATTTGAGTTTAACATCTGAAACTTAACCGGTTTCAATTCAAAATTCTCAGCTTGTATTGCTAGTCTAACAACCCCTGGTTATAGATCATCGAGCACAGAAACAACGAAATCTCTAATTATCCTGTTTTGTATTTCCCTTTCTTGCGGTAGCTGTTTATTGTTGGCGTGTTGTGGCTGCATTAGAGGAATAATGTTTTGTGGCAGTAATGGTGGAACATTGTTATTATTTCCAACCATATTTCTTTGCTCTTGTCTCTTCCTCTGAATAGTTCTTTCGATTTCTGGATCGAAACTAACAATGTTGTTAGGATTTCTCCTTGTGGACATAAAACACCTAAAAAGAATTTAAAAGAATCAACAAAAGAAATAAAACAGATTAGTAACAAATTAAAGTCAACAAAGAAAGAATAATTGCAACTACAAAAATAAACATCAAACAAATACTGTCCCCGACAATGACGCCAAAACTTGATCGCGCTATAAACGTCACAGCAATTATGTGCAAGCGGACACTATCGATGCAAATATAATAGACAGATGTGAATCTGTCGAATATCGATCCCACGAGGATGGTGTTCTTGTTGTTTAAAATTGTAGAAGCAAATGGAATTAAAATAAGGAAAATTGTTAGAAATAATGTCAATGCAATTAAGTCAAAACTACACAAAGATTAAAATTAAATCTGTCAACACAAATACTATAAACTGTAACATAAAATGTCAAGGCAATTTAATAGAAAAATGAATTGAATATTTGAAGATGTTTTATGAATGTAAATTCAGAAAATTAAAAGAAGTTGATCAAGTGTAAAGAAATGGGGGGATCTCTAACTTAGCAAGTTGGCAGACACTAAATGTGACTACAAGGTAACTGATAGATAAATTGTCGCTGTAATTAAATTCTAGCGAAATCTCACTGTTATCAACTTTTTTGTTTAGCAAAGACCCAAACACTCACAATTACCACACCTTCCAGTGCTGGTAATGCCTTGCACTTGAGAAAAAGTGGCCAGAATTCCTTCTTGCCTCAAGCAACTTCCATTGTCTTGCTTGTTAATCTAACTTTGTCACTGCACCTTCTAGTGATTGTGACTACAATTGCACTTCCATGGTCAAAACAATTAAATTGAAAGATAAATAGATGAGAAGAATGTAGTATAAATCAAAATAGATCTAACATTAATAGGTATTTCTATACACAATTAAGTCAACAGAATTTATCAACATTCAAGAGGAATTAAAGAAGAAATTGAAGCATGCTATTCCTAGTTTACTAGAATCCTTCCGTAATTGCTCCTCTTGCTTTGCACTTAGACACTCCTCGTTAGAAGCAGTCGCCTCCTCGTCGCATCAGATCACCCTCCTCGGAAGTTAAGCTTCCATGGCAGCTCACTTTAAAAGAGAATCAGAAAATGTAAAATTAATTCTTCACGAGCTTCCCCTTGATCTTCTCTCTCCCTTCTATTTATCTTCATTCACCAGTACAAGTATTCTCCTTTTCTCAGATCTAACTTCCTTGCAGCTGTACAAGTTAGTTACTCCAGTTGTACACTCACGCTGATCTGGTTAATGTATTAGTAAGTTGCAGGTTGTCGCGGTAATTCTGGACGCAAATTTATATTTTTATTTGCTGCGAAAACTTGACATTTTCATGCGCTCGTGCTTCTGTGTATGTTAGCAGCGTAAAGTCCCTGTTGCAATCTGGAAGTATTCATGCGGTGACGTATTTGGGCGCGGTTCTATATCAAACTTGTGGCTACAGCGCTGAACACTTTCTTGCTTTGATCTTCTAAGATGGATTCCTGTGCTGACATCTTTAGACGTAAAAACTGATACTAAATGCAATGACATTAGTAGCACAAATGGGAAAAAATGAAAGAAATTAAAACCATACAACACTGACTTAGAAAAAGTAATTACTAAGTATAAAATGCTGAAAACGTATGCCAAATATGATACAAAGGGAATAAATTATACTCTAATTAGGAAGAATTTAATGGTCTTTTCTAATGCTATCACTTAGATTCTAAGTTAGTTAGTTTTGCATATCTTAAAGAGCTTTATGAAAATGATTCTAATTTTTGTGAAGTTTATAAAGCTTGCGAAAAGGGGCCCTTTCAAAGATACTATAAGCATGATGGCTACCTTTTCAAGGAAGGTAAATTATGTATTCCTCAAGGTTCCATTTGAAACATGCTCGTAAAAGAGGCGCATGGTGGAGGTCTCATGGGACATTTTGGAGTGGAAAAAATGTTATCTATGCTCCATGAACATTTATTTTGGCCTAAGATGAGGCAAGATGTTGAGAGGGTTTGTAACCGATGCATTACTTGCAAGAAGGCAAAATCACGCATTAAACCCTATGGTTTGTACACACCACTACCCATTCCCGAAGCACCTTGGGTGGACATTTCTATGGACTTTGTATTAGGCCTTCCTAGAACTAAAAATGGAAAAGACTATGTTTTTGTGGTAGTTGATAGATTTTCTAAAATGGCTCATTTTATACCATGCCATGAAACTGATAATGCTTTGAATGTAGCTAACTTGTTTTTCGGGGAAGTTGTTCGGTTGCATGGAGTACAAAGAAAAATTGTATCCGATCGTGATGCTAAATTTCTTAGCCATTTTTGGAGGACTTTATGGAGCAAACTTGGTACTAAGTTACTGTTTTCTACAACATGCCACCCACAAACGGATGGCCAAACTGAAGTTGTGAATCGAGTGCTCTCTACCTTGTTAAGAGCAATCATTCAAAAGAATTTGAAAACATGGGAAGAATGCTTATCGCATATCGAGTTTGCTTACAACCGTTATGTACATTCGACCACAAAGCATTCACCATTTGAAGTTGTTTACGGTTTAAATCCTTTAACTCCCTTAGATTTAATTCCCTTACCTTCTAATCAGCTTGTACATGTAGATGGCAAGAAGAAGGTTGATTTCGTGAAAAATATACACCAAAAAGGAAGGGAAAACATTGAGGAGAGGACCAAGTAATATGCAAGTAAAGCCAATAAGGGACGTAAACGAGTAGTCTTTGAACCCGGAGATTGGGTATGGCTTCACATGCGAAAAGAAAGATTTCCAGCTCAAACAAGATCAAAGTTGCTACCACGAGGCGATGGCCCTTTTCAAGTGCTGGAAAGAATTAATGAAAATTCGTCCAAGTTGGACCTTTTAGGTGAGTATTCTGTTAGTGGAAGCTTTAATGTTGTTGATATATCCCCTTATGATGTAGGTGATAATTTGAGGATAAAACGCTTTGAAGAGGGAGGGGATGATGCGAGCATGAGTAGTGCAAAAACTAATAATGCGAGCATGGACCTTACGAGCTTGGAAGATGCGAGCACTCATATTGCGAACATTGGAGCTGCGAACACTCATATTGTAGACACACACAATGTGAACATTAATGTTGCGAACAATCACGTTGCGAGCATGGAGGATGGACGAGCCTCGCACGATCCAATCGAGCTACCTAGAGGACCAATCACGTGAGAACAAGCCAAGAAATTCAATTAGGTTGTCACGGGTTTAATTAAACGAATTTGGGAAGACACTTCATGCATTCCATGCATTTCATACAACCCGTCATGCTTTCCATGGAATGTGCTGCACATTCAACTTTAATTTTAATCTAATTAAATTGCTGAAAAATAAAGTATTAACCATTTAGTTATTTTAATCCATGTCTTAATTATGTTTTGTGTTATTTTGATAAGTGTTTTTAATATGTCCTAACCAGCATGTTTAAGATGATGTAAGGATGTCCATGGCTGGCCAACACAAGCTTTTAATGCACCTACTAACATTTAAAGTGTTGAAAACACCTCTCCAAAAGGGCATTTCGTGATCAGCAAGGGAATTCAATGTTCTCTTCATGCATGGCTGATTGGGTTCATCAAAGGTCTCGAGGTGTTTAAATGCTCAAAGGTTGATCATGGGAACATGAAAAGTGGTTGTTCGAGTTACTCAAAATCATTAATGCACCGCCCACATTTATTCCAAGTGCTTGGGAAATTTCAGCAAAATTTAAACACACTTCTTCCTAGCTAACCAAGCACTAAATTTGGCCAACTACTCCGTTAAAGCAGCCACCACATTAACTTAAAGTGCATGGGCAATATTTGATGAATTTATGGTGTAATTTTGATTAATTATTTCATGACTTTTCAGCTGGTTACTTGTAAGCCTATAAATATGAGGCTTGGAACATTTTGTAAGAAAACTTTTGATGAATTTTAATCTTATTGTGAGTTTGCAAACTCCTTGTTCTTATTTGACTCAAATTGACTTATCAAGTAACCCTTGTGGCGTCAATCTAATTCTTTCGAACTTATCACTTCATTGAAGTGTGGCGTTCACCCTTATACCGATTGGTTCCTATCTTGCTAGATAGAGGGTCACGATTTTTTTTACTTGCAATTCGTTCTAAGAACTAATATAGGAATCGGGTCAATATTCTTCTATAATATTGGTTCATTCTAGAGTCCTTAAATGGAGTTCAAGCCTATCATTCTATATCCTTTGTACATCCATTCATCCATTCTTTCTAAAGCCTACCATTCTCATTTCCATCCTTCACCAAATCTATTATGAATGATACTTCTTAATTTCGATAGGGAGCACTTGCGACTCGTAATCATCCCTAGAGGAAGAGCTCGCATCAGTAGTGATGAAGTTTTTGCATAAACATGTGTTCACAAGGTTTGGAACAATGCTTGATAAACATGGAGTGAAACACTTTGTGAACAAATGGTTGAAATGGTTGCTTGATAAACATGGAGTGAAACACCAGGTTGTCACAGCTTACTATCTGCAGACAAATGGGCAAGCTGAATTGGCAAATAAGGAGATAAAATGTATACTCGAGAAAGTAGTTTATCCAACCTGACAAGATTGGTCCAAGAGACTAGATGATGCTTTATGGGCCTACAAGACAACATAAACAACACCTTTAGGGATTTCTCCTTATTGGTTTGTTTTTGGAAAGCCTGTCATTTGCCCTTGGAGTTAGAACATAAAGCTTACTAGGCTTTCCAACGACTCAACTTGGATCTCAAGCTTGCTAAAGAGAAACAGATGCTTCAGCTTAATGTGTTAGAAGAATTTTGAATGTTTTCATACGAAAATGCCAAATTGTTCAAAGAGAGAGTGAAAAGATGGCATGACAAGCACATCCTATTTCAAGAGACAATATCAGATTGGGAGGAAGACTGCGACTACTCTTAGACCACTTCGACTTAAGGTTAAAGTGAGGGTAGTTGTGAGGCTAATTGGTAGTTATGCGCACAAAGGATCAAGAAAAAAGCAATGAAACTTCCATGATTAAGCCATAGGGGGACTACTTTCAATACATCGAAAGAATCTCAATTGGAAAATTGTTATCAAAGCGGGGATTTTTCCTTGTAAAGGGCCCTCACGTAAGACTTTCATACTCAACTTCATCAACAAGATTTGTTGTTCAATTCCAGATTAAAGTTCTTTCTAGGTAAGTTAAAATCACATTGGTTCGGTCCATTCACAATTCATAAAGTTTTCCCATATGGGGTTATTGAGCTTCACAGTAAAAGAGATAATTTCAAAGTTAATGATCAACGCTTGAAACATTACTAGGGGATAAAATTGAGCAGGATAAAACCTTGCTCATTTTATCGAATCTTTAAATTTTTCGTTCTTCTTTTCAAATAAATTACTCAGGTTATATTTTCTAGATCAATATGTTAAAATAAATTCTGTTTAGGAGATTGGAACTTAAGCGAGACTACTTGAGACCTCTTCAATCTTTATTGGGAATTGATTTTAACATAATTTTCCAAGAAAATATTTCGTAAGTGACAAGAATAAATTTTTAATTTGCTAAATAAAATGGTCAATTTTCATCCAAGTGTTAGTTTTTTTGTTTCATTTTAATAATTTCTTAGTTTAAGTACTTAATTGAATTGATTTAAAAAATTAGCTGTATTTTTTGTAAATATTTCAAATAGCTAAAATAAAAAAATTTATTTTTTATTTTTAATAGGATAATGGCAAATAATATATTAATATATTTTATATTATATATTAATTGTTGTTAGCCTTATGTAGGATTAAAATTGTTCATATTTTATTATTATCTTTTCTAAGAGTTTGAGTTAAACACCCTCTACTCATACTTTAAATTCTATTGTCCCGTACACCTTTGCCTCCATTATTCCTAACACCATCCACCCTTTCTAGTGTCGAAACCCTCATATACTACACTAGCCACTATGCGCAGCAAGTACAACCAACACCTAGCGCGTGCACCAGCCCTCCACTCAGCTTACGCGCACCATCGCTCGTGTCTGCCCCCTCATGCGCTTTGCACCTCGTTAGCCAGTCGCACACGCCCTTGCTCGCACAGCACCAGCCTTCCACCCTACTCTTTCGCGCGTTGCTACACCTTGCTCCCTAGCTCTTGCGCACCCATGCTCGCACACACCAGCCCGCACACGCCTATTCCCTTTGCAGCACACCACTTCTGCAACCTTCAAGCACCCAAACCAACACCTTCCACCAACACCTAAGGTAGCATCAAATCTCTCTCAAATCCTAGCCCGACGTCACCTTGCTTCCCTGTCATATTATTTTCTTAAGTTCTTATTAATTTTTTCAAAGGTGGTAAGAGTTTTTTTTCCAAAATTTTAATTTAATTATTTAAATTTTCAAATTTGTGAACTGTTAATTTCTTTTACTTCTAAATTAAATTTTGGGAAATTGTTATTTGTTTCCGCCTTGTGTAAAATTCAAGTTAAATCATGCCTCGCAAAAGAACTCATGCCTCTGTTTAAGTTGAAGAATCACAAAACAAATTTCATTGTGAAGAAGCCAAAACAAGATAAGACAACATCTTCAAAAATCAACAAATGCTTCCGGAGAAAGGTTTTACGTTGAAAGAAAGTAACTACACTGATATCATGGCAAGCATTCGACAAGTTGGTGAAGGTTTAAATTGGAGAGTGTTTTGTGAGAAAAGACCTAGTACAGATAAAGAGTTAGTTCGAGAATTTTATGCGAATTTGACCTCAAACGAATTAATAGAAATCTTTGTTCAAGGAATTAAGGTACCAATAAACTCAAGTACTATTAATGAATTATTTGATTTAACTGATTTTGAAGACGAAAAATATTCTTCTTTAATGGAAAATAGTGAGGTCGAGAAATTGCAAGAAATTTTAGAAGAACTTACAGGTTTTGGGTTCTAAATGGACTGTGTCAAAGCATGGGACTCACACTTGTCACAGAGAATATTTAACACCATTAGCAAATGTATGTTTTATTTTAATCAATTTAGTCTTATGCCTATCTCACATGGGACTAGAATTTCAGTAGAACGAATGGTCTTGATCTACTCAATTATGACAGCAAAGACCATTGATGTGGAAAAGATCATTCTTAAAGAAATTTGTAACTATGTCGCTAGACGTTCTGGTCCAGCCTACTTCCTTTTTACGATAACAGTTTTGTGCTTGAAAGCTAAGATTTTTTCAAACGTAAAGAAGATGTGGTATCGCCAAGGCATAATCACAAATTGGGACCTTGTTCGAGTAGCAAGAAATTCTATTATTCAACAGTAAGCTTAACTGAGCGATGACTCCGAAGAAGAGTAAGTTCATACAAAGACAGAACTAATGTAGCCAATTGAAATTCATGATTTGGTAGAGCCAACTGAACCAATTTCTGAACCTGACATGACTACTCAAATGTTTAGAACTCATTCTCCTTGCCTAGATCTTCGAGATGAGCTATCAAAGTTATTGGACATAATGCAACACATGCAGTGACAACAACAAGCTTATTGGAGATACTGAAAAATATAAGATGACTCAATTAGAGGCGTTTTTACGAAAATATTTCATGACCCACTTATTTTTGTGCTTGAATTTTTAGATTTTATATTCGAATAATGGACTCCAATATCTAAGAAGGAACGAGACGATTCAAGCAAAAACAAGGACAATGTCTGCACATAAATAAAAAAATTTGCAAAATAAGGAGTATGTCAATAGTACATGTCTAGGATTGGATTTGTCTATAAAAAACTTGGTATTTAAGTAGTCAAATTTGACTCATCTCTTCTTTCTGGGGACTTACTTGGTGTTTGGTATCTATTCACTTATATATTTTCATTCTCTCTATTGTTTTTAACAATAGGGACATTGTTTATCTTAAGTAAGGGACCAAAAATTGAATTATTTCTTTCAAGAATTATTTTTTCTTATTGAATTATGATTAAGCATATTTTACTCAAAATTTTGAATTTTTAGAATCGACTGATGATTAGACTTTAAACGATGAATATTGTGCACCACACATTCCGGAGCAATCGAATCCCAAACAGAGTTAGCAATTACTTGATCCAATCTTTGAGACAAACCTCCTCTACTCCATGTAAATCGAGAACCACTACAACCCAAATCGCGAAGGTCATTATTAAAAACAAATTTCTGGAAATAGACACATCCATTCCGTGTTATAGCTGCACCACCAGCACGTTCCAAAACATCCAATATCGAATTAAAATCCCTTGCGATAAGCCAAGGTTCATCAATCGAGCTTGCCAAAGAATCTAAGTAGTCCCAAAGTAAATGCCTGGTCGCCACTTGGGGATTAGCATACACTGCCGAACAAAGAAAACTACACACGTTGTTACCACTTTGGATTCGCATATGGCGGACTTGCGAATGTAAATTCAAAAAATCAACAGTGGCAAATCCATTAGGTTCAATTTCGTACGAATTCGGATAACCAAGTCTACCAATAATTCCATCAGCACTCGACCCACTAATCCGAGTATTGAACAAGCACAAAACATCATAATTAAACTCATTCCTATATTCAGCGACAATTTTGTGGAATCGGAGGTGACCCGTTCCCTGACTGTTCCAAAACATCAGGTTCAAATCCATAAACTAATGGGAAAAGAGAAACAATGGCAATCAACATATAAAAAAAATCCCCAACAACTTCAGCAACTAAGCCCCACATCTTGGTTTGACTCCGCATCCATAATCTCCACTACCGTCTATGACGATGTTTCTGGAACATACTGGTTCTGCAACCGTCTAATACCTTCGACAATCCCTTCCATGGCCACCGTCAAATCCACCGTGACATCGCCAATTTTCTCTACTCCATCGTTAGGTGGTTTATTTTTTTTGGTAAACCCCTTCCGATGTACTACAATTTCCATGTTCAAAACCCCTATCCATGGTTCCCCCAACATTTGTTCTCTTTTCCTAAACGTTTCTCAGTTTGCTGAATCTCCTTCCCAGTCCTCTAAACGCCTATGACTCGAATCATCAAGAACTGGTTGAACATTTACTACTTGGAACTGAAAATTATTCATTCTTTCAACATTACCCAACCGGCCCATTGAAGACCCATCATCAAATCCACCAACACTTTCCTTACAAACTAGACTTGCACCACCATTTTTGGGCTTTAAAATTTGTCGGCCCGCTTTATGCCCATTACCCAATAATATTCCTTTCCACTTAGCCCAAGAAACATTTTGTCTGCTGCTGCTCTTATCTCCAGCCACCCTCAAATATTTTTTCTTTTTGATTCTCGCTGCAATCCCATCCCCGTTAACAATTTCATCAGATTTCTCCTCAATCCCGGCACAACGGGCGGAACCTGTCTCAACGCCATCTGTCACTAGCATTGAAAAGCAAGACCCACCAACGCGGTTAACACCACCACCGATTTTTGCTTCCAATGAACTTCTCAATTTCCCCTTTTGTCGATGTTCTACTAACATCCATGGGCCGAACGACTCCTCTTCAATCTGGTTTTCTATGTCCGGTTTCTCCCCCTCTGACTCGTTCTGACCAACAGTCGCCTGAGCCCCAGCTGCTTGACGCCCTAAACAGAAGCTTAAATTGTGCCCATACAAACCACATGTAAAACAAACGTTTGGTAAGGACTCATATTCTACCCTTTGCAATCTACCATTAATCCTGACATTAGAGACCAAAGGCTTGTTTATATCCATACACACAGCTACCGGGCAAATCTTCCTCCCGCCGTCGCGTTGGTGTGCGCATCGATTTTAACCATGGGACCAATAACTTGGCCAATGGCTCGAAGCAGAAATTCTGAGTAGAACCCCTCTGACAACCCAGGTAATCTAATCCATACCACTTGTTTTTCCAAATTATCATTAGCTATAGAGAAGTCTGATGACCACAACCTCACCGTTAGATAATGCCCAAAAATTACCCACAGACCACCCATCAACACCTTATCAAAATTGTCCTTATCCTAAAATATAATCAGGTAAAAATCATTCTCCATATCTATGAGTTGAAATCTATTCCCAAGGCTCCACAACGCCGATACTTAGTTCAGTAATGCGTTAAATCCTACTTTCTTCCTTAAGACTTTAATAATAACAGTGAGAGCCGTTCTCCGCTCAATAAACTGATGCACACGATCAGAAAATGTGATCGCTGGGACGCCATCAACCACTTCTGTAGCCACATCTCCATCCTGTAACTCAAACATCTCCTCCATATTAGTCCATGTCAGGGATTTAAATTGCAGTTGTGGTTGTGTTTTCGGTCGCGTTATGTTTATCGAGATTGCTGACACAACGAATGTTATTGTGGTCATTGTGGGTATTACAGTCGTGAATTTTATATTAATTAAAATCATTAAATAGATAAAATCATATAATTTAAATTATATTATATTTTTTAAATTTTATCTTAACGGAACAATAGCGGAAATAACGGACTGCTATTGCCTTAATTGGTCGTTACCCGTTAAATTGCGTTCGCGATCCACCGCTATAGATTTGATTCCACTTCACAGCGTTATTTTCAACAATAGCGGTTTCGGACGGTACTACTAACGCTATATAGCGGCCGCTATTCCGCTATCGGAACGCTATTTAAATCCTTGGTACGTGCATTTTGATCCGAACGGGCACCCAATAATTGTCTTCTACGAAGCCTTTGGCACGTTCGTGTCCCGCACCGCCTGCCCATTTTCATCTATAGTCGGGTCATTCAAATCCGGGGGTACATTTGTGCGATGTCTTACTTTCTTCGTTGCCCTGCTAACACCACTATTCGAGCCTGCAGAAATCTTTCCCACCGCAAAATCCACCGCAGACAAAGTCTCAACCATACTTTTTATTGCACGCCTGAACTTAATGATTGTGTATCTAAGAATTCTTATTTTTTTTACGAAATTAATTATATTAGTTTCATTAATTTGGATATAAAGTATTAAAAATGATTTATAAATTTTAATTTATAAACTAAAATCAAAATAATAAATGAATAGAAAGCAAATTAAATTTAATAAAATTAAACCTAACACTAATGTTCCGAATTCATTTTTCATTTTTTTTTAATGTTGTTTGAACCGGATTTAATTTATTGATCAATTAGATTGGATATCAGTTGATATATCAGTCTAGCAACAATAATTAGATTGATTGACTTACAAATCTTTTGAAACAGATTGAATTAAGTTAAAAAGTTTGATTGAATTAATTTTTTTTAAAAATATATATTTTAATAATTTATTTAATTAAGACAAATGAACCAGTCATATTAATTATATAAAAAATTAGTGATTTGACCGATTTAATGATAACTTCGGAAAACATTGTTTTTCTTAGGGTAAGTGGTCACGCGAAACACAGGTGGATGTTCTTGTAGGCTTTCGACCATTGGGCCTTTGAGTACCTATTTTATTGGGCCTAGCCTAACCATATATTCAATGGGTTTTGATCCAAGAAATCGATGTTCTTTCTTCCGGAGTATAGCGCGTGGATCCAACTGATTATTTGAAAGAAAAGAAACAAAGAAAGAAGGAAAACAGTGGCTATATTAGTAATGGCAAAAATAATTACTCTTCCATCTTCATTTTATTACCACGAAACAGATTATGACATTTTTAATTTTATGTTCTCCAGCTTCCTTCCAAGAAATTTTGCCCCGTTAATCATAAGTTTTCTGCCCCATTGCAGCACTGCAATTGCCAACGAAAATCTATGGAACAGCCTCTTCTCTCAGGTAAAGCCCGTTTCTGGTTCCCCTTATATTTCCACTTTCGTTTGATATTTTTAGATGTTTTAAATCATGGTAATGATGGACTGATCCTTCATAAATCTTGGGGTTTTAAGAGAAAAGAAGTGAAAATGAAGAGAGCGAGAGGTTGCGGTCGTATCAGTACGTGGGGAGAACTGGGTCGGTGATTCCAACAACTTCTTTGGCGGGAGCGGAAGTTAGTATCAAAGAGATTCGGTCAGCAACTTCATTTTCCGGCCATTATCCGCCGTCCATTCACGCTCCTTTTATCAGCTCCCTCGAGCCCTTTCCTAACGGTATCTCCAATATATAAGCTGGGAAAGGTTTTATCTTTTTGGTTACGAAGTCAGGAATTTGAGTTGCTTTAGATTGTCCATTCCTGAATTAACTATCGGATACTGGGTTGTCAGTGTTGGGTAAGTTGGAACTCTTATAGTTCGCTGGTTTAATTACTTGTTCCAGAGGAAGCTATCCTCCATCAAGGTCCTTACACAACAGACTGTGGCACATTCTCCAATGATTTTCGGAGGTAAACACCCCTTGTTATAATAAATAGGATAGTTTTTGGAACACCCTTGAAT